>CM056053.1:293452838-293605338 GCA_029574335.1 Rana kukunoris | reverse complement strand
GGTCTCTTCCTGGTCCCTTCTGCGATAGGTGTTTCTCAGCAGACACAGTTCCGCCCATCACAAACGTTCTCTCATCCTCGGACTCCGTTTCCCAGCAGACACCGTGTTCAGTGTTCCACCATTTACAGACGTCTTTTCATTCTCGGACAAGAGGACATCCTTGATTGGCGGAACACTGAACACAGTGACTGCTGGGAAACCGAGTCAGAGTATGAGAGAATGTCCGTGATAGGCGGAACCATGTCTGCTGAGAAACGCCCTTCACAAAAGGGACCAGGAGGAGACTGACTTTTAAACCAACAATGAATGGATGCCCGCAGCCTGTCATTTTCAGGTATACCGACTCGGGCACAGTGAGGTTTCAATGGGCACAGTGAGGTTTCAATGGGCACAGTGAGGTTTCAATGGGCACAGTGAGGTTTCAATGGGCACAGTGAGGTTTCAATGGGCACAGTGAGGTTTCAATGGGCACAGTGAGGTTTCAATGGGCACAGTGAGGTTTCAATGGGCACAGTGAGGTTTCAATGGGCACAGTGAGGTTTCAACGGGCACAGTGAGGTTTCAACGGGAACAGTGAGGTTTCAACGGGAACAGTGAGGTTTCAATGGGCACATTTTATTTCAGTTGTTGGGTGACCCCAAAGCATCCTCCCCATGTTGAAGGCATGTGGCCTGGCTACATTTCAGGAGGGGGGCGCTCAGTCTTCCCCCCTCTTTTCCTGTGGCCTGCCAGGTTGCATGCTCGGATAAGGGTCTGGTATGGATTTTTGGTGGACCCCTACTCCATTTTTTTTATTTTGGCACGGGGTTCCCCTTAAAATCCATACCACCTGAAAGTTCTGGTATGGAACTTAGGGGAACCCGTACACAATTTTTATTTTTTTTTGGTTCAGGGATCCCCTTAATATTCATACCAGATTAAAAGGGGCTGGTAATGGACTGCAATTTGTTTTAATGAGTTTTATCTGTATTACCGAGACCCGACAATTCATTACAGCCGCGATCAGTTTTAAATTACTTTTTTTTTCCCCTTTAGAAATGTCATTTTGCGGTGGTACTGTTCTAAAAACAGGAACAATGTGCCATTTTACAGGCATACTATAGACACCCCCCAGGAAATTTTACATTTAAAGGAACATTTCACTTTTATTGCATCACTTTAAGAATTATTAAATTCACTATCGAAAAACCGTCAGTTTTTAAAACTTTTTTTGCATTGATGCTTGTCCCCTGGGACGGGACCCAGGTCCCCAAACACTTTAACCACTTAAGGACCACCTAACGTCGATATACGTCGGCAGAATGGCACGGCTGGGCACAGGTACGTTGACTTTAAGAGTGCAGCCGTGGGTGGGGCACGCTCACGACCCGGTCCGAAGCTCTGACCGCGCCCGCTGACCCGATCGCCAAAGGTGTCCCACGATCGGTCACAGGCGCTGAAGAACGGGCAGAGGTGAATGTAAACACACCTTCCCCATTCTTCTCTGTGACAGTGTAGTATAGGGGACAATCAGTGCCGTCGCACGTCCAGCCACGCCCCTTTACAGTAAGAATCACTCCCTTAGGGCACACTTAACCCTTATCACCCCCTAGTAGTTAACCCCTTCACTGCCATTGCAATTTTTATAGCACTTTTCGCTATGAAAATGACAATGGTCCCAAAAATGTGTCAAAAGTGTCCACCATAATGTCGCAGTCACAAAAGAAAAAAAAAAATCGCTGATCGCTGCCATTTGTAGTAAAAAAATGTTTTTATAAAAATGCCATAAAAATTATCCTTTATTTTGTAAACGCTATCCAGCGCAAACCAATCAATAAACACTTTTTGCGATTTTTTTTACCATAAATAAGTAGAATATGTATCGGCCTAAACTGAGGAAAACAAATGTTTATATATTTTTGGGGGATATTTATAACAAGTAAAAAATATTAAAAAAACAAAAATTGACACCATTTTTGATTATAGCGCAAAAAAAAAAAAAATGCAGAGGTGATCAAATACCACCAAAAGAAAGCTCTATTTGTGGGAAAAAAAGGACGCCTATTTTATTTGGGAGCCACGTCGCACGACCGCGCAATTGTCAAAGTGACGCAGTGCCAAATTGCAAAAAGAGACCAGGTTTGCATGTTTGAGTCCCATAGACTTTAATGGTGTCCGCGTGTTCAAACTAATTTTTTGCCTGTTTGCATGTTCTGGTGCGAACCGAACCAGTAGTGTTCTGCTCATCCTTATTATTGATACATCAGACCTACCATAATATTGTGTGTGACACACAATGTTAAAACAACCTTAACACTTGAATTAGGAAAAAAAAAAAGCCACAGTGTAATAACAAAGGACCAGACTACCTAATACATTTGTCGTTTTGAGCACATTAGCTAGCTTAAACACCACTGTCCAATTAATTTAGGATTTTGAGATTGTGACCTGGGACAAGTATGCAAATTCAGAGTTTTGACTTTGCTTAAAGCCAGGAAACATTTTTTGGTAAGGGTATTCCTATTTGCAGACTTAAATGTATGGATCAGAGGTAGCCTGATGCAAATGGACATGTCATTTATATCCAGCAGCCCCAAGATCCAACAAGGGCCCCCAAACATCTGGTGTCAAAATACAGACAAACAGGCATGGCTGTTTAAAAAATCAGCAAGGGATACGATTAGGGACACTTACTGGTGACAGAATGTTAAAAAGAAAAAAATGTTTAACCACTTCCCGCCCGGCCAATAGCCGATTTACGGCCGGGAAGTGGTTATGAAATCGTGACTAGACGTTCTCAAAAGTCTAGCACGATTTCAATGCCGCGCGCGCCCGTGGGGGCGTGCAGCGCGGCGATCGGTGATGCGGGGTGTCAGTCTGACACCCTGCACCTCCGATCTCGGTAACGAGTCTCTGGCGGAGCCTCGTTACCACGTGATCAGCCGTGTCCAATCACGGCTGATCACGATGTAAACAGGAAGAGCCGCCGACGGCTCTTCCTCACTCGCGTCTGACAGACGCGAGTAGAGGAGAGCCGATCAGCGGCTCTCCTGACAGGGGGGGTTCGCGCTGATTGTTTATCAGTGCAGCCCCCCTCGAATCGCCACACGGACCACCAGGGAGTGCCCACACTAGACCACCAGGGTACTAAAAAAAAAAAAAAAAAGGGGCAGTAAAAAAAAAATGATGCCAATCAGTGCCCACACATGGGCACTGATTGGCAACATTGATCCATCAGTGCCCCCCCTCAGTGATCATCAGTGCCACCCCAGTGTCTGTCAGTGCCAATCCATGCCCAGTGCCCACCTATGAGTGCCCACCTGTGCCACCTATGAGTGCCCACCTGTGCCACCTATGAGTGCCCACCTGTGCCACCTATGAGTGCCCACCTGTGCCACCTATGAGTGCCCACCTGTGCCACCTATGAGTGCCCACCTGTGCCGCCTATGAGTGCCCACCTGTGCCGCCTATGAGTGCCCATGTGTGCCGCCTATGAGTGCCCATCTGTGCCGTCTATTAGTGCCCAGTGCTGCCTATGAGTGCCCATCAGTGCCGCCCATGAGTGCCCATCAGTGCCCCATACCAGCGCCGCCTATCAGTGCCCATCAGTGCTACCTAATTGGCGCCCATCAGAACTACCTCATCGGTGCCCATCAGTGCCACCATATCAGTGCCCGTAATTGAAAGAGAAAACATACTCATTTACAAAAAAATTTACAGAAAAAAATAAAAACTTAATTTTTTTTTCAAAATCTTCGCTCTATTTTTAGTTGTTGCGCAAAAAAAAAAAATCGCAGAGGTGATCAAATACCACCAAAAGAAAGCTCTATTTGTGGGGAAAAAAGGACGCCAATTTTGTTTGGGTGCAGTGTAGCACGACCGCGCAATTGTCATTCAAATTGCGACAGTGCTGAAAGCTGAAAATTGGCTTGGGCGGGAAGGTGCGTATATATTACACAATTTGGTAAAAGCAACCATTTCTACTGAATGAAACTAAAATGAATTCAGTGTGTATTGTTGTGATTAGTTGTGTCACAGCTAGTAGCACACTTGTACACAATGGATGGCATGCAAGGAAGACATCCATTGTTTATGTTCATGATCATGTGATTTGCTGCAAATGGTTACAGCGTTCACATGGTTTCAGCAGCCAGTAAACTGATGCGTCATCGGCTGTGTCTGATGGACACAGTCAGTGACAAATCACGCCACAGCATGGCCCTGTGGCTGCATGTGAGGAGCGTTGTATATGTCCCACCCAGCCGTCAATTGGCATTAGGCTGGGTGGAAGTGGTTAAGGCTCCTCAGACACTTTAGGAGGAAGTTAAAAGTTATGGGTAGGTATCTAGGCTATGACTGATACAGTATTCACCTGGCAATTTATATTTGCATGACTACTTTGCACTTTTTGAGCATCCACACCTTTTACATTATAAAGGGGATATCCATCATTTCCCTGACTAACACTACATAACCTATACTTATGGAAAACAGCATCTCTGACCAGTAAACAAGATTATTCATGATTTTATATGGACTTGTTGGAAGTTCAATTTAGTTGTATTTATTACACTCACGTTTGCATTCTCTTCTGTTAGTAGCATGGAACCAAGTTTGTGCATCACCCAAGTGGGAAGGTCTTCAGTTGTGAGCAGATGAAATGCTGTTCAAAGTCAATGTGCTTGTTGGCTTCAGGGATAGAAGAATTAATGAGAAAATGAGAAAGTGGCAGATGGTGTAGCCGTACTCCTCACTGCACACGTCCTCCTCTTGAAGCAGTTTCTAAACATGCAAAGCTCCAGGGCCCCACCTGGTAGCGGTATAATTACCCTAAATGTGCACTTATGTTTCATTACACCTTAGATATTACTATGTGCACTGATTGCAAGTACCAATCCCTTTCATTTCCATTCACCTCTCTATAGTCCAACATTAGATAAGAGAAGTATATGCTGCATCTCCCATCAGAGCAAGACTCCTGCTGAGAAAACAGCAGCCAAGAAATTATTTGTCACTCTGTGGGAGTGCTATTGGGCCTGATGAGGATGACATCATCCTTTCCTTGCCAATAACAATGACGCTAACAAGAAGACACAATCAACAAACCTCCTTTTTGCTCTTGTCTGAAGCTGTGGCAGGTGCAACTCCTAATTCCTAGAAATGAGCCCAGCATTAGCTTCCAGCTCAAAACTGCCTTTTTTTGATCACGATGCAAAGCAGAAGTTTGCTCTTTCCATAAGGCTGTGCAGCTGCCATTGCTTTCACTGCAGATGCTTTCATTAATTTTATCAAGGGCACGCTGAAATAAGTGCTTATTCAGCACGCCGGCTATTTGGTAGCAGCTGGAGGTATAAAACAAACTATCTGAACAAGACTGCACTAACTCATCATGTAAATTAAAAAGGTTTGCCTTCTCCCGTGTGAATGGGCCAGGGGCTCTATTGTTTTAATTTCAAGTTTTTTTTTTTTTCCTTTTTAAATGCTACAGTTATGTGTAATTAGAGAAAACTACAATACAGAGTTAATATGCCAATTTCGAGTGTAAGCTCCTTGAGGGCACTGACGTGAATGAACAATGTGTATGTGAAAGTGCTGCTTAAATTGTTGGCACTATATAAATACCTCTAACAAATAAATAACAAATACATTTATAATGTGCTTGGCTTTTCGGTGGAGGCCTGGGCAATGTGTGCAGCTATAAGTAATACAGTTGCACATACAGCATGTATCACATAGTTATTAGAGTCACATTGTTCTAAGGGAAATAATCTCGTCATCAAACAGCAGTATTGTTGTGTTCCAACAAAAAAACAGTGTTATGGTTTGTGTTCATAAAAGGTAAGAATGGCACAACGAGGTCCAACAACAACTAAGTGACCTTGTACAGTAGGACACTACAATAGCATCGGCTGTACAAACATTTTTATAACGCGTTGCCTCTAGCACACGTCCCTATAGCAGTATAATGAGAGGCATTTTGGACAAACTGCTGCCTGAAAGTAGTATGTCAAATGCATAATCAATGATCTGCACATGATTTAAAATACATGTACCCCGTTTACTGGTTATACTGTATATTGCTTACCAAAATTTAGGTTAACGTAGTAATTAGGAAAAAAAAATGTATAATATATACATATATATTATACAAACACATGTGTGTATTTGCCAGCGTATAAGACGGCTGGGCATATAAGATTACCAGCTAACTGTAAATTTGAAATGTTGATTTTGTGGTATACTCACTGTATAAGATGACCCCCTTAATATGACTCCCTTTCGACCAGTCTGCAACCTGCTGGATGTCTCATAGTATACATACAGTATACCGTGCTGAGACAATCACGGTGAGCTATGCTTTCCCTTAATGAATACAAAGCTTGCTCGGATTGGCAGAGGCTGTGACATCATCAGCCCGCGCCTCTGACTCTCAAACCCAATCCAAGCTGGCTACTGTATGTAGCTGTTCCTCCAATATGAGCAGGCTCTGTATTCATTAATATAATACATCGCTCGCTGGGATTGGCTCCGCGGTGTATACTGTATGTATGCAGTATTACCGCACATTCACAGAGCGTCCAGAGGGCCGACATCAAGCACCTGGCGTTTAAGACAACCCCCCGCTTTTTGGACGCTTTCTGGTGTTAAAGTGGTGCTAAAACGAGCGGTGCTTTAGCGCCAAGGCCCCAGTGTGAAAGGGGTCTTACAGTGATGTGTTGGACCAACCAGGCTTTTAGAAAATGTCCCTGATATGGCCAGAAACATGCAAATATCCAAAAGACCAAATAAAAATAAATAATAAAAACTCAGACTGCTTAGGTTATGCAACAGGAGTCACTTAACCACACAAAGTACCCACCCTACTTCAGGGAGCATGAGAAGTTGTTTTGATCCAAGTAAAGAATTAGCCTTAATTTGTATTTTCATTAAAGAGATCATGGGGTTGATTTGGTAAAGGCAAAAAGACTGTTCTCTTTTCAAGTGAATTTCCCCTTGGGCTTAGGGAAAGGTGGACATTTGACTTCTATCATTCAATCATGTGCAACCAAAAATTAATTTTCCTTCCTAAAGCTTCACCAAATTCATTAAGCTCTGGTGGAAAATGGATCTTGCAAACGAAAAAACCTTTCTGCCTTTAGTAAACCAATCTCTATACCTCTATAGTAAAAAAGGTATTCTTTGCTTTTATGAATAAGTCAATGTTTTTTTGTGCAAATGGGGTGTTTTGATGAATACATGTATCATCTAAGACAGGGGTCTCCAAATTTTCTAAACAAAGGGTCAATATTTGGTCCTTCAGACTTTAGGAGGGCCGGCCTAGGGCAATTGGAAGTAGAAAATGTGCAGTGGGAGTAAACAATACCATATCTTTGGTGTCAGAGGGAGGACTAGTGCCCCATTGTTGGTGTCAATAGAAGGAATTGTACCCTTTGGATAGTGTCAGTTTGATGAATTGGTGGCTTCAGCAACAAGAATGATTCCTCATTGTTGGTGTCAGTGGATGGAAGTGCCCCAAGGGCCTGATGAAGGCAAGCAAAGGGCTGCATCTGGCCCCAGGGCCACAGTTTGGAGACATCTGATCTAAGAAACCACTAGATGATACTAAGAAGCATTCTTGAGGGGGAACCTTCCCTGCTACACTACACGGTCTACTGGCTTAAAAAAATAAAAAATAAAAAATAAAACCAATATACATATATTCTGGCTTCTGGAAAGGCCAGATCTGTTATACAGGGTTGCCAATTTTAAACAAAAATACTTCAGGCAACAAAATGCATGAAATGACAATTTGATTTTCAGTTTGTCAATCCTCCTCTTTAAATCAGGGTCTATTTGTTACCATAGTGTACCATTATTCAAAGTCACAACTGAAAGCGCAACAGCTAAATGCTGTTCTTTAGTGCTCCTTGATTTATAGTTATTTAGAACCCCAGCAGGCAAACTACATAGCACATTAATTGTACCTTACTGAACTGCACCTACTTTGACAAAGGACTTCTTAGCAATTTCAGCTGGCTATACAGTCTATATTAGGTACTGGAGTGGTCTGACACCTACTCATTAAAAAGGAATTCAATATACAGTATTTTATTGCTCTATAAATAGTTACAATATATATCAGAACAGAAAAAGGGAAAAACTTAAATGTATATCAAAAAGGAATGATTGGGCCTCTCTCACAAAATGCGGATTGTTCCTTTAATCAATTTAGTCATGTCTTTTTAAAGAAAATCAGGTTTTCATGAGTTTCTCATCGGGTTATTTAAATCAACTACCAATGCAGACTGTTTGTCAGTTTACATCTATTTTTGACCTGATCCATTTAGAGCTTTGATCCTTTCAAAAAAATGGATGTTTAAGGATGTGAATGTAAACTAATGTAAACTCACATTTACATAATTGTTTCCATAGCAATGCATTGATATCGTTTTTCATCTGTCAACAGATGGGTAAAAAATCGACAAACGGACAGCATGTGTAAAAAAAGGCCTTACTCTCTCAATAGAAAAAAATGTTTTTTTTTTTTTATTAAATCTTAAAATCTGACTCATCAAGAATACTTTTGCACCTTAATTATTAACAATAATTTTGTTCAAAGCTAAGCATTGCTTACGGTCAATATATTATACTCTGTTTATGGTAAAGATGTTTTAAGGAGTTTATAAAACTTGTTTGAATGACTGAATTACTTTTTGACCTGAGGCGACAGCAAAATTAACAAACATTCAAGTTTGAGAACAGCCAAATTGTGGGATTTTTTTTTACCAGTTTGCCATTGTATATCCTTCCCTAAACTAGAAAAAAAAAGTCTAAATCAGGGTTTGACAAAATTTGCTTGGAATCTAGGAGCCAGCTAAAAAAGTTAGGAGCCAGAAAATGTGCCCAGTCAAGCTCGCGCGCAGAAGCGAACGCATTAGTGAGTAGCGCCCACATATGTAAACAGTATTCAAACCATACGTGAGGTATCGCCGCGATTGGTAGAGCGAGCGCACTAATTCTAGCCCTAGACTTCCTCTGTAACTCCAAAATGAATCCTGTAGAATTTTTTAAACGTTGCCTATGGAGATTTTAAAAGGTGAAAGTTTGCTGCCATTCCACGAGCGGACGCAATTTTGAAGCGTGACATGTTGGGTATCAATTTACTTGGCGTAACATTATCTTTCACAATATAAAAAAAAATTAGGCTGACTTTACGGTTGTCTTATTTTTTTTCATTTAAAAAAAGTGCAATTTTTCCCCCAAAAAAAGTGCACTTGCAAGACCGCTGCGCAAATACGGTGTAACAACCATTTTATTCTCTAGGGTGTTATTATATATATTTTTTATTTTGTTTGGGGGTTTTAATTCAAGGGAAGGAGACGGCAGTGAAAATACAGTGAAAAACACAATAGGAGTGCTGTTTTACTTGTAATGCCAACGGCCACCACAAGATGGTGCCAGATCACAGAAGGAAGCTTAGGCCTGCAGAAGGCCGCAAAGCCATGGCCTCAATTAACACGTGGCGGGGGAGGTGGGGGCGCGGGCGGCGGGCCCGTGCCGGCCAGAAATTGAGGCCGCGGCTTTGCGGCCTTCTGCAGGCCTAAGCTTCCCTGGGCGTCAGGCCACTATTTGTCGCAATGGCGACCGGACGCCTGGATGCCTGGATTTTGTTGAGCCCTGGTCTAAATCATTACTACAGCCAATGCATCTCCTTCTTTAGCCTTTTGAAGATTATTATTTAATGGAAAATACAAAAGAAAAACCTTCTAATTCTGGTAGCTCAACAGCATAACCAATAGAAAAAATATTGTTAAAACTGATTACACAAATAATTGTGGCTATAACACCAGATGGTCAGTTATTATTAGGACTAAGCACACTATTTTGTTTTCAAATAGAACGTATACAAGCATGTGCATCGCCTTTCTAACCCTTTCATGACCAGATGTCAAAACCTAGATGTTAAAAGTATCAATATGTGAAACTCTGGTTAAAGATAGTATAAGCTTCCCTTTACCTTCTCAAACCACCACTGCGCACAGGAAAAATAAATGCAAATATATATACTCAAAATATATACCTATATGCCTAAAGCTGCTACTTGAAAGGTATGATATATATATATGCAACAATTTAAATGAAAAATTTGCAGTGCTGTGTTCATAAATCATATAAACATATCTAAAACATGTAAACAATATAAACAAAATCACCACATAAAAAAGTGTCAAAAAATTATTAAACATGAGAATAAAAAGAAAATGTAGAAAATATATACTGCAAATTATATATTATCTCTAAACAAGTGTTCATAAGTGGTCATACAAAACCCACACCTAAAGTGTGGAAAGAATCAAAAAAGGTCCATAAATTGTAGTGTTTTTCCAAGTGCTTCAAACTTAAACAAACATGCAATCTTCTCAAAACTGATATAATGCTTCCACCACACCACTTGTGTTGTTGTGACTCCGCCCCCTTAAGGATTTGCACTCACTAGAAGAATGTGCCTTGCATTCACATGCTTGGCATTAAAGCTTAGTAAAACTCTCCAAGGTCTCCTAGGCAATCCCAACAGTGTTCAGTAAACCAGCGTTCTCCACATGTAAGAATAAATAAGTGCTTGCAATAGTGAAGAACTGTAAAACCATTTATTAAAACGGCACACACAAAATCTCCAAATATTGCACTCACATCCTTCCAAGAAAAACAAGGCACTTCAAACAAAATCCTTTTTTCAGAAGCAAGAGACTAGCAGTGGTGCATGCAATATATAGCAGTCACGGAAAACCCGGAGCTGAACCTACTGATCTCACCCTCGCATGCTGTGTAGCTACACGGCAATAAACTGTGTTCAGCGTCTGAATTTAACCTTATATGTTTGTACTGTTGCTAAATAATTAAGTTCTATTCTTGTGTCAGCTGTACAATTGATGCAGCCTTACCCTGGGATTTCATTTGCTAAAACTTATTTCTTCCTTTGCTGCTGGCAAGAGCTTGCTTTTAAGGCTGTAATGTCAAAGTTCAGCCTAGGCTCCAGCTGAGAGCTAATCATGACATCTGACCTGGTTTGCCAATAAAAAGGGAAAACAAAAGGGGGCTTATTTTTTTTCCTCTTCTGTCCTTTGGGGGACCAACTCTTTGAATGAAAAGCTGCATATTCAAGACTAGGTCAGAAATATAATTACCTCGAATTGAAACCAGGCCCAGCCTGCAGTGGTAGATAAACTAGGCCTTGTTTTCTACAATTTGAAAATGCCCTGGACTTTATCATCTATTTTAATCTGTGAGGGGCCTGGTTTATATAAGTGCATGTCCAATTAAAATTTACAGCTCACTTAATGCCAGACTAAGGAATGAAGAAGCCTCATAAATTTAGGCAAGCAACCAATGGGGCACACCAAAGGGGTTTATAAAACAAGCTTGTGATTCTGCTGAGATTGTAACAGTTTTTTTTTTTTTTTTTACTTCTTATAGATCACATTCTTAGTCTTAACCTTACAGTTTATACTTGCACAAAGCGGGCAATGTGCTTTATTCCAGTAGGTGTAAATTACACAAATACATTGTGAGAATTCCATTATCATTATAAAGTGTGGTACAGCAAGTCATAAGGACAAAGTTTAATGTGGATTATAGGTCAAATAAATGTTAGCATTCCTTCAAAACGTCTTATACGAATATCTTATGCGTCCCAACAACACTTTATCAGCATCATATAACCCACAAAGTATGTTTGAGACAAATGTATGCTAAAAGTCTGTATTGTGTGAAAAGGTTTGATAAACAGAGTGCACAGCCCAACGCATAAATAAAATTGGGGCCTAAAGAATAAATGGTTGAGGATAAAAAATATGAATTTTAAGTGGTGTAGTTAGTTTTACACCTTTTGGTCTCCATATGCTAGCACCATACCAACCCACAAAAAGCATAAGTAGCATAACAGCAGTAGCTGAATGATGGCTACAGCGCTGTCAGATAAGTCTGGGAGGACGTCCTCCCAGAATTGTGCTCCCAGGAATGTCTGTGAATGTCAGTTCTCCCAGACGTGGCGTGTGATGAATCATGGTAAAGGGCCAATGAAAGCAGCCCTTAACCACGTGATCATGCTGTCCAATGCCAGCATGATCACTAGTACACAAACCGGATGCATGTCTGGTTTGGCTCCTCCCCTCTCCTCATGCCAATCAATACAGCATGTGAGGAGAGGGGGGGCAGGTGCAGCAGTGCTGTGGACTGTATCTGTACTTCTTACAGCACTGGTCTGTGCCCAGCAATGGCTCATACATTCATCCATGATCATTCACAGTTGAAAGAGGGTATAATCCAACCCATCCTGAAGAAACCCAATCTGGATCCAAAGGACCCACTTCACCGCCGTCCCATAACAAGCCTCAATGTACTCTCAAAGGTAATGGAAAAAGTAGTGGTACAGCAGCTGCAACAGCATCTGGATACCCACAAGCTACTTGACCCATTGCAATCAGGGTTCCGTCCCGGACACGGGACTGAAACCGCATTGCTCAAAATATGGGACGATGTTCTCGAGGCCGCAGACGAAGGAGAATCTTGTCTTCTAGTTCTGTTGGACCTAAGCGCAGCTTTCGACACTGTAGACCACAAACTGTTACTGACTCGGCTTGCTGAAGTAGCCAGAGTCGCAGAAGGCGATTTATCTTGGTTCTCCTCTTTTCTGGAAAACCGATCGCAAACAGTGAAGTTAGGACCTTTTACGTCTGAAAAACGCACAGTATCATGCGGAGTCCCTCAAGGATCGCCTCTGTCACCAGTGCTGTTTAACATATATCTTCGTCCTCTTTTTGAGATTATCAGCAGCCAAAAAACTCTGCTCTATCACTCATATGCAGACGACACGCAACTTGTATTTCCGCATTTGCAACAGAAAGGATCATCCACCTCAATCTAGAGACATTGCCTCTCTTTGATATAGAGGACTTGGATGACAAAGAGTTATCTTAAACTCAACGGAGTGAAAACAGAACTTCTTCCTGTTTCACGCCAAGCGCAGGAATCAACCTTCAACAGCATGGACACCCCCGCCCATTCTGGGGCAAAATTCATCACCCCTAGCGCCAAAGTCAAAAGTCCTCGGGGTCGTTTTTGACTCCTTTATTGACAATGGACGCACAAAATAGGGTCAGTAGTCAGCGGATCTCACCATCTGCTGCGCCTACTACGCAGACTCACTTACCCCTTTCATCCCCAAAGAAGATTTGGCGGTCGTGGTGGGAGCAATTGTTAACTCCAGACTGGATTATGCAAATGCCCTTTACCTCGGGACCTCCCCAAGTACCAAATCGCTCGTCTGCAAGTCGTTCAGAATACGGCCGCCAGGACTTGTGACTGGGGAAAAAAACCCTGGGAATCCATCTCACCTTCTCTGAGAGCCCTTCACTTGGTTACCAGTTAAAGACAGGAATTGCTTTTAAAGCTCTCTGTCTTACGCATAGATGTGTCCATGGAAATGCCCCCCATTTATTTATGCGAAAAAATAAAAGCTCATAATTCCCAATCGCAATTTGCGATCCACCAATCAAAACCTGCTCCAGGTTCCGAAAGCCAACTACAAGTCCAAAGGAGATAAGAAGATTCGCCGATCCAAGGTCCCAAGACTATGGAACGCTTTACCAATCCAGCATTCGGTTGGAGGAGAGCCACCTAGCATTTAGGAAAAAGCTCAAGACTCATTCTCTTTTGATATCAAAGGAGACAGGAACAACAAGCGCCCAGAGGCGATTCAGTTCGCATGTGCTGCGCTATATAAGTTTTCATTCATTCATTCATTCATTCATTTCATGTAGCAACTCATGCCACATGGACTGCGCCACGACCACGCACACATTGCTGGGCCTTGCTCATATTCGAGTGCCATAGGTAGATCTAGATGAGAGTGAATGTGCTGCCCAGTCCCAGAGGTGCCTCATGTAGCAGAATGTATTTTGGGCCATAATTGTTTTCTATGCACATGCTGTGTGTTATGTCTATCTTCTAAATGGACATCTTTGTGTAAAAAAAAAAAAAATAGTTATTTTCTTTCCACATTTTCCAAAAATGTGTGCAAAACAATGGCATGTTCAAAAGACTCATTATGCCTCATAGAATATATATTGGGGTGTTTATTTTATTTTTTAAATGGGGTAATTTTTGGTGTTTCTATCCTGGTGCTCCAGGGCCTTCAAACGTGCAAGAGGCAGTCTAGAAATTAGATGTGTAATTTATGCTCCTAGAACGCCTGATGGTGCTCCCTGAATTTTTGGGCCTCTATGTGGCCAGGCTGTGAAAAAGTCTCGCACAAATGGTGTCGCCATACTCAGGACAAGTAGCAGAATTTGTTTTGGGGTGTCATTTTTGGTATGCATATGCTGTGTGAGAGAAATAACTTAATGACAATTTTGTGAAAAAAAAATCTTAATTTTGCAAAGAATTGTGGGAAAAAAATACAACTGAGAAAATAAAAACTCACCATGCCCCCTACTAAATACCTTGGACTGTCTACTTTCTAAAAAGGGGTCATTTGGGGAGTATTTGTACTGTCCTGGCTTGTTAGGATCTCAAGAATTTACATAGGCCTTCAGTACATCAGTACAAAGTGGGGAGAAATTTACTGTGCTATCGAGATGAAAATGGCAAAGCTGCTAACAAACAAGACAATTGTATAGAATAATGGAGAACAAATATGTAGCGCTGAGCCAAAGTGTGTAAAGAGTGTGTTAGTTTTAAGGGAAGTGAATACTTCCAGACCCCAACATGAGTGATGGTCTCACTATAAGTGCATAAACAACATGTCTGTGCCAAAACAATGGACAGCAACAGTGATCACACCGGCTGCAATTAATGCAGGAACTTTTGTATATAACCAAACATACAGATAAATCTTATGCCAAAAAAAAAGGGATTTTAAAATACAGCTTACCTGTAAAATCCTTTTCTTGGAGTACATCACGGGACACAGAGCGGCATATTCATTACTATATGGGTTATATGGAGTACCTTCAGGTGTGGACACTGGCAATCTCAAACAAACAGGAAGTCCCTCCCTATATAACCCCCTCCCCTAGAGGGAGTCCCTCAGTTTTGTAGCAAGCAGTATGCCTCCCAAAATGTTCCCAAAAAGAGGGGTGGGAGCTCTGTGTCCCGTGATGTACTCCAAGAAAAGGATTTTACAGGTAAGCTGTATTTAAAAATCCCTTTTTCTTTCTCGTACATCACGGGACACAGAGCGGCATATTCATTACTATATGGGATGTCGGAAAGCAATGCTTTAATGAGGGGAGGGAGACATCTTCCAAAGAAGGATTTAATTTAGAGGTATACTCAAATACTAGTAAATCCAACTTAAACGAGAAATGTAAATCTCAAATCAAATCAAGGGAGCCCCCTCAGATCCTGAGGAGCTTGAATCGCGGCCTGTAGTACTGACTGCCCAAAGGCTGTATCCGCATTCCTTCTTACGTCCATTTGACAAAATTTTGTAAACATGTGGACTGACGACCACGTTGCTGCCTTGCATATTCGAGCCATAGAGATCTGATGATGATGTGCTGCCCAGGAGGTGCCCATGGCCCTGGTAGAATGAGCCTTTGCCGACAAAGGAGGAGGCAACCTCTTCAAACCGCAGGCCTGAACGATTAATTGTTTAATCCATCTTGCGATGGTGGATCAAGCAGCTGCCTGACCCATCTTGGGCCCTTCCGGTAAAACGAACACCACATCTGTTTTCCGAACCTTCTCTGTAGCTTTAAGATAGGCCTTTATGGCCCTGACAATATCCAACGTATGCAGCAACCCCTCCTTTCTAGAGGTGGGTTTTGGAAGAAGGATGGAAGTACCACATCCTGGTTCAGGTGGAAACTGGATATAACCTTTGGTAGAAAGGAAGAATGAGGACGGAACCCCGCCCTATCCTTATGTAAAATGAGATATGGTTCCTTACAAGATAAGGCTGCCAATTCCGATACTCTCCTGGCTGAAACTATGGTGATCAGAAATACCGACTTTCTAGTCAGTAAAACCAAGGTACCTCAGCCAACGGCTCAAGGGGTTGTTTCTGTAGAGTTGACAGAACAAGATTTAAGTCCCATGGACAAAGTGGTGATTTGACCGGAGGATTAACACGTAAGACTCCCTGTACGAAGATCTTAACCAGCGAGTGGGCGGCCAGCGGCCTCTGAAATCACACTGATAAGGCTGAAATCTGTCCCTAGATCGTGCTTAATGCCAGGCCTTTATCCACTCCTAGCTGGAGGAAACGTAATACTCTATCAATGGTATACTTGCGGGAAACCCATCTCTTAGCCTCACACCAGCCTACGTAGGCCCTCCAAACCCTGTAACAAAATTACCCTGGAGGCCGGCTTTCTAGCCTCAATGAGGGTAGGGATTACCTGCCTAGACAGAACCTCTACCCCTGAGAATCAGGGATTCAGCCGCCAGGCCGTCAATTTTAGACGCCGTAATGCAGGGTGGAGGATCGGGCCTTGTGAGAGTAGGTCTGGCCCTAGAGGAAGAGTCCAAGGGCCTCCCGCTGCCAATTTCAGGACTAGTGAGTACCATGCCCTCCGGTACCAAGCTGGGGCTACCAGGATAACCAGCCTGTGGTATGATCCTGCGCCGCAGGCGGGGTAGTAACTGCAGTGGGGAAATGCATATAGAAGTTATGATTGATGCCAAGGGCAAACCAACACATCGGTTCCGCAGGCCATAGGGTCCCTCGTTCGAGACATGAACCTGTCTAGCTTCTTGTTGAATCCTGATGCCATGACCTCCACGTCTGGCACTCCCCACTTCTGGCAGATTGTCTGAAAAAACTTGTGGATGCAGAGACCACTCCCCCGGCGACAGGGTTTGGCGACTTAGGAAGTACGCCTGCAGGTTGTCCACCTCGGAAATGAATGTCGCCGATATGCAGGGTACATAAACCTCTGCCCACCGAAAAACCAAGTTCCTCTCACTCTGAGTGGCTTGACTCTTGGTTCCCCCTTGGTGGTTCACCTATATGCCACCGCTGTGGCCTTGTCTGAATGACTTCTCACCGAGGACCCCTGTAATCTGGATGTCTATGCCAGGAGGGCTAGCTGAGCCGCTCAGAACTCCCAGACCTTGATGGGCAGCTGCCTCTCCGCCTCTGCCCAAGTTCCTTGGCGAGTGAACTTGTTCAAGACCGCTCTCCAGCCTTCCAGACCACTGGGCAGAACCAAGCTGCTAGAATTGCTGCCTGTAGGACACGAGCGTGGAAGCGTGTGGTATTGCCTCGAACATGGCCATCGCATACATAGGCGAATAGTTGGCTCTTTTTTGCTTAGAACCAACTGAATCAATCTCTTGATAGCCTCGACCTTTACCAGGGGCAGGAACATCCATCTTCTGTTCTGTGTCTAATCTCGTGCCGAGATATTCCAACTGCTTTGTAGGTTGAAATGCTGATCTTTCCCCGGTTTAGGACTCAGCCGAACCTCTCGAGGTACTGAACCATGAGGGCTACTACTACGCATTCCACCAAGGAAGCGAGTGATCTTATGATTAAGAGGTCGTCCAGGTATGCTAGGACCGAGATCCCTTGGATCCTTTGGACTGACTAGAATAGGAGCTAGGACCTTCGTGAATACCCGGGGGCCGTAGCCAGCCCGAAGGGGGGCGCCACAAATTGGAAGTGACGCTGTATCACTGCGAAGCGTAAAAACAAAAATATTTGATGTGGCTGAAAGACCTGGTACATGAATGTAACCCTCCTTTATGTCTATAGAAGCCCGATCCTTCTGGAGTGTGGCGGCTGCTGGCCAAACGGATTCTATCCGGAAAGAGCGAACCCTTAGGTAAGCATTTAAACCTTTTAGGTCCAAAATTGGTCTGACATTGCCGATGAGCCTTGGTATGACAAACAGATTGGAATAGAAACCTAGCCCCTGTTCTTGGGCTGGTACCTCTACCATTATGCCCTGGTAAAGCAGGTGATCCAATGCTGCCCGCATTGAGGCCTTCCTTGTGGAGGAAATTTTAGAAATTCTAATCTGTAGCCTGCGGCCACAGATGATCGGACCCCCTCTGTCGGGGACCGATCCCCAGAGGCCTGTCCTTGCGATCCATTGTTAAAAGTTTGATCGCGCAGGAGGACCGTACTGCCTGAAATTTGAGGGCCCTGGAACCGGGGGGAGCTGCCCCTTTTAAACGCAGGACCCCGGAACTTCCTTTGACTGGTAAAAGGGTACTTTTGCCACTTGAAACAGTCTGAATGTATTTATCCAGATCTTTCCATGGAAGGGCAAACCTGCCAGCAGCCTTTTACATGGGGCTCGGCCGCCCAGTTCTTCAACCAAAAGAGCCTTCTCATATGCACTAAAAATAGTGACAACGAGACGCCTGCTGGATGGAGTCTTTTTATAGCCTCTACCGCAAAGCACAGAGCTCTGGGAATATCCAATAACTCCTCTGCCTATCGGGCAGGGATGTCTAAGCATCTGTTTTGTCTGGTTCCTTAATGCCTGAAAAAAACTCCAATTGTAGCCACTGCTGGCTGTAGCCAGGGATGCTGGAAAAAGTGTCTCTAAACGTTTATCGACCGGGACCTTAAACATTTGTATGTTTCCCCTTAGGCCAGTTAATGATTTATTCACCCATGAGATGGCTGCGTCCACCGTTGGGAGCGCCCCCTTTCTTTAGAAAAATGTCTTTTCCATAGGGTAAATAACAGAAAACCTTCCAGGTGGTCTCCCATCCAGGCACTAACCAGGCCCTACCCTGCTTAGCCTCCGAGATCAGACGAGATCGGGCGCTTTCCGGGAGATGCGGCCTCAAGGACCTCACGGGTAGTTGAAAAGCAGTGCCCGAACCGGGACCTGAACCCTGGACCCTCAGATCAAAAGTCTGATGCTCTACCAACTGAGCCATCCGGGCCCCTTTTAAAGAGCTATATGAAGAAGAGTGCACAAGAAAAGGGGGGAGGGCCACAATCAGAGGATAACAATAGTGCACTTCTCGGCGCCGAGGACACAGATTACTTTTATCAAAGGAATAGATTAAAATAATATAATATATAATATATATATATCTAAAAAATCAAAATTAAATTAAATAAGTGAAATTCAATTAAATATTGATCCCACTCAGAGCAATTAAGCAGTATATATATATATATATCTAAGCAGCTGTTTAAAAATAAATGAATAAATTCATCTATTCAAGATATAAAACAAGGTATCAAAAACATAAGCCAAAAAACATTTTCTGGTTAAAAATGATAAAACAGCGCATAAAAAAGTCCAATATAGATCAGGATGTTGAAAGAAAGTCCATAGATCAGTGAATCAGGTTTAAAGTGATTTGAAGGAAGCTTCATGGAATAGTTATACACCCTCCACCGGTTTCCAATCTCCACCAAACGTGAGGCACACTCCCCCGCAGGGGTTCAAACTCACCAGAAACTCAAAGAAAACAGGCCTTTAAACATAAGACGTCCTGATCAAACCTCCAACACCATTCCAGAAGCAGCAAGGGTTAAATGAGTCAAACTCCAATATATGGATCATAGAAAAAAGCAAAAAGCACCAAAATAGTGTAATACTGCTTTAATAAAACATTTTCTTCATATAACATCCCGCTTCCTATCTACGTACATTGAAAAGATTAAAATGAACATTAAGTATAAAGGGTGTAATTCACTGCTCTCCTCCGCTCTCAAGGGGTCGCGATTGTGCCTCAATGCACGCTGCTCGAGACTCCAATCTCAGTGGCGATGATGGAGCGGTGGAACGCACTCCTAGTATTTCCTGGATACGCCGTCGTAGCCACGCCCTGACGCGTTTCGTCACATCCGACTTCAACAGAGGGCAAAAGTTATATTGCAGACAATTCCATTATTGGTCCAGGAATGTATTGAGAGCTCCTCTGCATGACCTTTTAAAGAGCACTTGGTCAGGGGAAAGAGTGCCTGCAAGCACAAATATTTCCTGGCAGACGTGCATAAAGACTACCCTCTCGTCAGCTTTAGGCGGCAGAAAAAATTCTGTCCGGTCGTCCCAATCCTGGAAAAACCAATTCCTCTAACAGAGGATGGGCCAGAAAAGCTGCGTTGCTTAAAGGCGCTTTTAAAAGAACCCAAAGAGGATACCGCAGGAACCTGAGGCTCTGGAAATGGCAAATTGAATGACAAGCGGACCATGTCTGTCAAAGACTGGACCCACAGACTCTCCGCCTGGGAGGCTGAAAACGATTCTACAGTGGTAGATCCTCTAGGTTCTGTCCCTTTTGGCGATGGGGATCTAGTCCGCTTCTTGCCAGAAAAAGAGCCAGCGATTATAGCTGTTAACCTCTTTTCTCTAGCCCCCCTAGGGTGACGGCTAGCATCTCCTCTGTGATAACACAGGGTTGGGCCGACCTGGGCCAGCCTCCGCACCAGACCCCCTTAATGGCTTATCCAGGGTGACCCCTATAGGAATAACCTGTGGGGAAAGTATTGGCATATTATCAGAACCAGAGGAGGAACCCCTTTGTCTTTGCCTTTTCTCTTTATTTTTTTTATTTTATTTTTTTTGATCCTGAACCCTTGGAAGCCATAATACCAAACCGAAGGACTCCGCTTACAACAACAGACTGTTATAGCCAGGAGTACAAAAAAATAAGGTTTAGGGGACAATAGGATCACGAATGCCCCAAAACCGGTGGGGCTCAGTATGTTTTCTTTTATATATTATTCACCACATACAGCCCCACCCCCAACATGTTTGCCAGCATTCAACCTGTTGCCAAGGGGATTTTGGCTTAACAAAAAGTATTGGAGCTGACTCCAGTATGTAGTACCCCTTCTCGCCACCGGGAGTCACTGTGCTGCCAGCTCTACGTCCTCTCTCTCTCCAGCTCAGCTCTGAACTGAGCTAAGAACGCGCCTGCTGTGTATAACAGCAATTAAAGGCACGCCCACTCTACACTGCAGTCACACTCCCCGCCCCCCCCCCCCCCCCTCCCGAACGGCGCAAAAATTTTCTATATGCATGCGCGCGTGCACGCGCGCGACTGTCGGGGGAGGAGAGCCCAGGAGGAGACGCACTCTGGAGCCCAGGAATGCAGGTTGGAGGACGCATCAGGCGGCAGATTTGAATCCCGGCAAGGTAAGGCTAACACAGGCCCCTAAGGAGTCCCTTTAGCCTAGAGACAGATCCTTTTTTTTTTTTTTTTTAAAAGATCTTCAACCAGCGAGCAGCAGGTAGCTAGCAAACATACATAGATAGGTAGGGGGATCAAGTTATGGGGGGAAACATTTCAGGGCATCCTGTCTATCAGACATAGTGACCATGGTGCCAATGCAGAGCATACTCAGGCTACCCCCCTTAAGATCTCCCCTGGAGAGCCTGCTGTCGAACCAAGTCCCGCAGGCTCCCCTCTTACCTGCTCCATGCCGCAGGACGTTTTGCAAAACGGTCCAATCTTCTCCCATCTCCGTGGGTAGCGTAGTAGACCTTCAGGCCCTGGGGTCCTATGAAGGTACCCACTGTCCTGGACCTATATAGCACCCTGGCAAACAGGAACTTATGGTCTTTACAAACTCCAAGTCCTGGGCCCAGGGTCCAGCCCTCCAAAGAGGAGCATTATAGGCAAAACCCCACGGTTTGGGGCCCGGGTACTGTCCACTTTGGCACTGAGGCTCCTTGGACAGATCCGGTTAGCCCGCCCTTAATCCCAAGGATGTGGAGCAAAGCTATTCCGTGACCAACACCTAAGACACTGGCGAAAAAAACTGAGGGACTCCCTCTAGGGGAGGGGGTTATATAGGGAGGGACTTCCTGTTTGTTTGAGATTGCCAGTGTCCACACCTGAAGGTACTCCATATAACCCATATAGTAATGAATATGCCGCTCTGTGTCCCGTGATGTACGAGAAAGAAATTAAAGTACAAACATCAAGTCAGATGTGTGCAGATAACAGTGATCACATAAAAATAGCAATGTACGCATTAAGCGGGGCTATAGCATGCATAAAATCTGATGCATTTCGTCCTACGGTACTCAGTGGAAGTCATGAAGGACAAAATGTGTCAGATGTTATGCTTGCTATAGGCCCACTTACTGTGCACATTGCTTGTCAGAGAACCAAACGTGGAAGAACTAACAGACTTGTCATGCACGGACCAACAAGCATGTTGCGCATGCGCGCGCAGACGCGCACACACGCACGCAAGTACGCACACGCACGCGCACACGAGCAACAACGCTGTGAATTCAGTATTCTTCACCACGCATGCGCGCGCACCGGTACACACGCAATGCGGGCGGGACTCCTGGCGTCAGTGCCCTATTTAAGGCTTGCTGCAGCAGCGACCAACTGCTGCATGATCTTCAGCCTTTGGTGTGATCCTAAGTTCATTGTTCCTGTTTCTTGGTGTTCCTGTTGACGACCCGGCTTGGCTGACCAGACTTATCCGTGCATGACCCCCTGGCTTGTCTCTCGGCTTATCCTTTTGTCTTGTCCCGGTCTGCTTGTTCCAGCAGATAACCTCAGCTAACCTTCGGACCTGTTCCAGTCTCCTCCTGCTCCCCGTGCATGACTACCGGCTTGGCTCCTGACTCCGCCCCTGGGTTTTCCTGCCAGTCTTCTTCATCTGGTACTTCCGTGGTACCCGTGGTCTGACTACGTATCCTGGTGTACAGCTGAACCTCAACATCACTCAGCAAGTCTCAGCTGGCAACCCTTGCATCTTTGGGCCGAGCACCCCCTCTGCACTTGGTCGTACGGGAAGCCCTCTCAGCACTTCGGCCTCTGGTAAGGTACGCGACATTGCTATTTTTAATGTGATCACTTGTATCTGCACGCATCCGACTAGATGTTCTTACTTGTATTTTTATTTTATTAAAATAGTTTACCATTTTGATCTATACTATGCAGAGGCTTCCCTTATTGTTCTCCTTTGGGCCATCATTTTTCTTATCCATCTTGTGCGGCTCTTTCCTTTTGATGGGTTAATGACCTCTCTTGGATATCGTTCGATACGCGACTCCTGTTGTGCATGTCACCGGTTCATTTGTTTGCTACCTTCTAAGAAAAGGTTCCTATGTGATTCCCTGATCGTGTGAAGAGGTTGTGATCTACACGCATTTACGACTCACCACTTACCGGTGGATGAGTCCACTTCTCATGGTAAGAGTAGCTACCCCTTCCCCAGGTGGTGAAATCACAAATCCTCATTGGTGACAGCATATTTGAATTTCAGGAGCACCATTATCCACAGGCTGTGTTTTAAAGAACTGCTATCTGTATACTTCAATATCTAGAGGACTTGAACTATAATAATATTGATTGAAATATCACTTTATGAACTTTTTATGTATGATTATTTATTTCAGTGTACTTTGCATTTGTCATATTTTCACAGTTTCAGGTTATCTTGTATTGACTGGCATACGATCTATCTGTATGTTTGATTATATACAAGAGTTCCTGCATTAATTGCAGCTGGTGTGATCAGTGTTGCTGTTCATTGCTTTTCAATATTTCAGCGATATTGCATGGATGCGTCTGGTCCATTCATTTGTTTGATTTTGCACATTTATGTTGGTTTACGGTGGTTCCCTTCTCAGTGTCACAGTGATTTTGCATGGATGAGTTTTGTCCATTTTTATTTGAATTAGCATAGACATGTTGTTTTTTGCACTTCTAGTGAGACCATCACTTATGTTGGGGTCTGGAAGTATTCACTGTCCCTTAAAACCAACACACTATTTACACATTTTGGCTCAGGGCTACATATTTCTTCAGTACATCAGGTTTAACTAATTTTCAATGATTGGCACCATAGCTTGTAGACTCTAAAGCAGGCCATACACAGTCGAATTTTGAAGGATTTTTTTTTTCAAAATCAGAAAGTTCGTTTTTTTGTGATCTGATTATGCCAACAAAACCTTCATGTTGCCGGGAATATTTGTTTCTCTCCGGGAATATTCTTTTCTTGCACATGCCTATTTTTTTCTATTACATTTCTCGTACGATTCTTCCATTATTGATCCGAAAATCGTTAGATTTTCAAAAAATTTCCAACATGTCGGATTTCTCAAATTTGTTTGCTGCAAGAAAATCGGCTGTTGCTGCAGCTCACTAACGGTGCGAAATTCGTACGAAAATTCTTTGATACGATTTTCGAAAGAACATTATATCGAAATTCAAACCGTGTATTGCATGCATAACTTTCACAAAGGCCAAAATAATTACACAGATTTGGATTATTTTTACCAAAGGTATGCAGCAGTATAAAAATTACCAATTTGCTAGATTTTATAACAGAAACAAAGAAAAAAGGAGTTTAGTTTTTTTAAATTTATAGCGTAAAAAATAAAAAATCCCAGGAGGTGATCAAATACTACCAAAAGAAATCTCTGTGTTAAGAAAGACAAAAAAAAATCATATGGGTACATTGCTGTATGACTAAGTAATTGTCATTCAAAATGTGAGCACTGAAAGCGGATAATTGGTCTGGTTAGGAGGGGGGTTCGAATGTCCAGTGGGCAAGTGGTTAATAATCAGTATAACGGATACATTTATCTAATTAAACACAGAATAAAAAGGAATTAGGGTAGGTTACAGAAAGTTGGAAGTTACAATAGGTGGCATATATTCACCATATTAAGCATACCACCTTTCCATATACACTATTTATTTTCTTATCACGTCTTTCAGGCCAGCAGTGAAAGATAGGAAGGCAGGAGCCAGACAGCATACACCACCACTGTGCACCTCAACTTCACAAATCTTAAAGTACATAACCTCTCCAGTAAGCATGCCAAAAAACTACAGTATACGCTAATCACTTTGCATATCACTGCATGCACCTTAACACGCTCAGCACTTTGTATTTTGCAACCCTTTTCAATTCCTCAAAATGTATCTCTAAAAAGTCTGCAAAAAGCAACCGTGGTTCTTTAGTTGGAGGCAATAATCTGCCTTCTGGCAGACCGTTTCCAGCAGACAGATTTGATCGTGTGTACGCGGCCTTACAGTTATACAGGGTTTATATTTGTATACTTTACTAAAAAAAAGTTTTCATGATTAGATTTTTTTTTTTCATTTATATGAATGGTGTATAGCTGCATTTAATATGTGGGATTCCATTAATATACTATACACCATTCACATTTGAATAGGCACATGTATGAGCTTTAAATATTGATAACTATTTTAATATGTGGTGTATAATGTGTGCTGATTTGTGTGCAACTGTTGTATTTTTCACTTCCTCGTACTGTAATCCCGCTAAATCACGCAAGATTACAGTGAGAGAAGCCGTTCTCAGGAGTTACCAGCCGTTTGTAGATAGCTCCTCAATTCAACATGAGAATCGATCTACAAAGTTTCATAAACCGGCATTTAGGAGAGCGATCTCCCCTGAGAATGCCTAAGAACTAAATAGCGGTATTTTACCGCACTTTCATAAAAGGACACCTCAACCACTTAAGCCCTGGACCAATACGCAGCTAAAGGACCAAAGATGTTTTTACAATTTGGCACTGCGCTGCTTTAACTGGTAATTGCGCGGTCATGCAATGTTGTACCGAAACAAAATTTGCGTCCTTTTCTTCCCACAAATAGAGCTTTCTTTTGATGTTATTTGATAGCCTCTGCGATTATTATTTTTTTGCGATATAAACAGAAAAAGACAGAAAATTTGGAAATACAATGATATTTTCTACTTTTTGTTATAAGAAAAATCGAATAAACTAAATTATAGTCAAACATATAGGCCAAAATGTATTCAGCCACATATCTTTAGTAAAAAAATAAATACAAAAAATAAAAAATAAATCGCAATAAGCGTATATTTATTGGTTTTTGAAAAAGTTATAGCGTCTACAAACTAGGGTACATTTTCTGGAATTTACACAGCTTTTAATTTATGACTGCCTAACTAATTTCTTAAGGTGCTAAAATGGCAGGGCAGTATAAACCCCCCCCCCCCCAAATGACCCCATTTTGAAAAGTAGACACCCAAAGGAAACTGCTGAGAGGCATGTTGAGTCCATTGAATATTTTTTTTTTTTTTTAGTCCCAAGTGACAAAAAAAAAAAAAAAAATTACAAAAAGTTGTCACTAAATGATAAATTGCTCACGCATGCCATGGTTATATGTGGAATTGCACCCCAAAACACATTCTGCTGCTTTTTTTGAGTATGGGGATACCACATGTTTGGGACTTTTTGGGAGCCTAGCCGCGTATGGGGACCCAAAAACCAAGCACCGTCGTCAGCATTTCTAAGGGCGCAAATTTTTGATTTCACTCTCCACTACCCATCACAGTTTCGAAGGCCATAAAATGGCAAAATAGCACAAAGCCCACCAAATGACCCAATTTTGGAAAGTAAGACACCCCAGGCTATTTGCTGAGAGGCATGTCGATTCAATGGAATATTTTATATTTTGACACAAGTTGCGGGAATATGACAAACTGATACAGTGATCACTGGTGAAAGGCTAACTCTAGGGGCAATCAGGGGGTTAAAACTTTATTTATGGGGGGTACCTAACGCTATAGAAACCTGGCGGCGAACCTAAAAAAAAATAGCTACCTAGCGGCACCAGTGACACTAATACAGCGATCAGAAAACCGATCGCTTAGTGACACTGGCAATAGGGGGTGAAAGGGTTAACTAGGGCGGTGATCAAGGGGTTAAACCTTTATTAGTGGGGGTAGGGGGCTACCGTGGATGGGGGTGGTGATCAGGGGGTGATTTGTGTGCCTGTGTGTACTGGCGTTAGTGGTCTGTTGGTGCAACTTATTGTGAGATGTCTTCTCTCCTCAGCGCTGGTCGAAAAGACCGACACGAGGAGGAGGACATCACTTCCTCCGCCTGTGTTTACAGTTACACAGGCAGAGGGCGGGCAGAGGGGGATTCTCACTGTCTGGGAGCGATCGCGAGGGGGATTCTCACTGTCTGGGAGCGATCGCGAGGGGGTGGCTAGAAACGAATAGCCGCCACCTCATTCCGGATCGTTCCCACGGAATTACTGACCGCTGCAAGTACCAGGGGGGGGCCTGATTGGACCCACGTCTAGGCAGGCACGTACAGGTACGTTGATCTGCCTGTCCGTGCCATTCTGCCGACATATATGTACATGCGACGGTCGTTAAGTGGTTAACATAAGGAGTTTAACTGAACTTTGAATCTCTGACCTATAAAGGTTTATCAACTGTTACATCATACTATTTGTCCAATTTGGGAAAGAGCGGTGTGAAATATGACCCTTTAGTGGTATATTTAGAAATGTAACTTTTGTTGAAAGAAAGCACAGTGATATTTATATAGCCAAAATGTGCTATATTTCCTGAAAGAAAAAAGTAGAAGAGACAAATGAAAAAATCCTTATCAAGCTGGATGTCTCATAGCATCCTTGGCCTCTTGACAGGCAGCAGTATCAGGGTTTTAATTTATCCTGCAGCACATCAACAGTGGACTGGGCCAGTATCCCTTGGAAAAAAAAAAACACTGCCCACAGAACCAAGTGTCCCCGTGCTGCTCTATGCCCATCTCTACATAGCCCTAATAGTTTGTCCACTCACAGAAAAGGACATAAAAAAAAAAAGTTCAGTTTCAGAAAGTCTCAAACAAAACATACCATTGTGGAGAAAAAGGACAACAAATAAAATAAAAAATCCAGCAAAATTTGCGGAAATAGAAGTTACATTAAAACCAGACGTGTTGGGTTCTAAAACAGGGAATCCACAAGGAACCATTGATGACACCCAACAAAGCATTCCAATGCTGTGCCCTGAGCCTTAGGCAGGAAATGAATTACCAGTGTATGCCACTGCTTTCACATGGAGCCTATGGCAAGACTTGTAGCAGCCTGTCCTCTGCACGACTTACATCTAGGAGTCATAAGGTGAATCAAAACCTTCCAGTACCATCACACTTCTAAACTTTCACTCAGGCTGGGTCTCTAAAAGACTCCCTATCCCACATGTCACACCTGTTAAGGGGTAGGAGAGACTAGGAGCCACTGACAAATTGCCACTTCGGCCTTTGTTCATATTAGAATACATGGATAAACTGGGATTATTATTTTTGCTGGCACCCAAGTAACAGTAGACTGTCTAGAAATGCTAGCATGATCAGCTTAAATTGGAGTACAACAAATAATCACAAGTGCAACAATTTGTGAAATAAATACATAAATCTTAAAATACAGTCAAATATCACAATAATAAAAAAAAAAAGTATATATGTATAAAAGCCCATGCCTATCGGTCAGAAGCAGCTTTCTACACAAGTTATAGTGGTTTTGCAATAATATATTGGTCTGCTTCTTTGGTGTGTTATGTACGTGGTTCTTATGGTGCAATACAAACTACACTATTCCCATCTTTGCTGGCTCGGTGTGAGCTTTATTGGCAGTTTGTAGCACTTTTCTGGTGAGTGCTCATTTTTGAGGTGGTGGTTGGTGCTTCTTTAGACTGTGAAGAGTTTGGCAGCAATCTGAGTCATTGCTATAGAAATTAGAATACATTTTTTTTGTGGACTTTACAGAACTTGTTTGCACTTTTATATATAGAGAGAGAGAATAGGAATATCATCTATGACACAACCACCAATTTGCAATTTTGTAAAAGCTTTGTCATTGTTTAGAAAATGTCTCGATGCAGAAAACTGAATTGTACAATCAGGTGCATTGTTTCTTCTACAAAATGTTCCAAAATTGGAATTCAAAACCAGTGTCCATGACAACACATTTCCAAAGTCCTGAGAGGGTGAGCGGGTAGAGTTTCTATTTACAAATAGCAAAAAAGGTTAAAAGAACCTGATGATTCAATGGAGTAAAGAATTCCCAGTTTAGATGATACAAAATGAATAAAGCAAGATTAAGTCAACATCAGTTTGCATTTTTACAAAGATAAAGTTTGTTGCTTAATGATTATGTATTAAAACATAACACCAGTTATATTGCCCCAAATCAACACCATGCCAGTCGCATTGTCCCTGATCACCGCCACACCAGTTACAGGGCCCCTGATGACTGTTACAGTCCTATCATCACCAGACAAGTGTATGTCAGCAAAAGCACTTTTAATTGTTATTACACCAGTCCCAGATTCACCAGAGCAGTGTAAAGCCTGGTACAGACTAACATTTGTGTTTTGTTTTTTAACCCAAGGGGGTTGAAACACAATATACAGTACATCTGTAAAGTGTTCACAGTGCTTCACTTTTTTCCACATTTTGTTATGCCCCAGCCTTGTTTCAAAATGTATTAAGTTAATTATCCATCTCAAAATTCTACAAACAATACCTCGTAATGACAATGTGCAAAAAGTATGCTTGGAATCTTTAAAAATGTATTTAAAATAAAAACTAAAAAAATATCATGCACAGATAAGAACTCACAGCCTTTGCTCAATACTTTTTTGAAGCAAAATATTGAGCAAAGGCTGTGAATACTTGTCTATGTGTGATAGGTTTTGTTTTTTATTTTTAATAAAATTGCAAAGATTTCAAACACACTTCTTTCACAATGTCATTATGGGGTATTGTTTGTAGAATTGAGGAAAATAATGAATTTATTTCATTTTGGAATAAGGCTGCAACAAAGCAAAATGTGGAAAACGTGAAGCACTGAATACCTTCCGGATGTACTGTATATGTGAAGTCTGAGCACCAAAATGCTATGTGAAATAGCAGATTACTAGTCCTCTAAATAATAGTTAGTGAGTGATTTTTCTTGCCCCCTTACACAGTCTCTTACCAGAATACAATGATCGCTTGAATTATAAAGAGATCAATAAAGCTGGTAAAGAGATTCACAAAGCAGTTCCTCACTGCCACCAGTCGCAGAGCCCAGGCAAATATAAATCACCTAAAACCACCAGTCAGTGTCTGCCGGATGCATGGTAAAGGGCATGTCATTGATTGCCAGTTGGTGAGTGATTGTAAATGCACATCACCATATGCTCAAATTATAACAAAAAAAACTAAATATATCTACAAAATTGTATGTAAAAATATACAACAGTAAACACACTATAAATGTGAAAAAGTGCCAAGTCAAAAAGCAGATAAGTAGTCCTTCAAAAAATACAGCCAGTGACAGCTTTCCTTTGGTGCCCTTCGCCATGCACCCCACAGCCTCTTACTTGGTCATTTATATTTAAAGCCTGAGCACTGGGACTGGTGGCAAAAAAAAGAGCTCCTTTGTGAATCTATTTACCAGCTTTAAGGCTCTTTATATTTTGAATAATCCCATTGTAATATGGTAAGAAGCTGTGGGGTGCAAGGTAAAGGGCACAAAAGGCGATTGCTCACTCACTGGCTGTATTTCTTTATCCATTTCACTTAACACTTTGGTGCTCTGACATTTTCACATTTATATTGGGTTTGCTGGGGTATATTTTTTATACAAAAGTGGAAATATTTTATTATTATAATTTGAGCACATAGGGATGTGCACTTGAAATCGCTCACCAACTGGTATTTATCTAGTATTCAGAGTCACACAGAATTTTTTTTTTTTTTAACATAAGACTTAAATAATGTGCGTTCACCCATCCACTGATAGCCTTTAATTCAATCTAACAGAACTAGGCCTAGACTGGACCTCGGGCCACAGTTTGGAGATCCCTGATGTACACTAATATTTACTGTCCTATTTTTCGTTAAAGAAATATCACCACAATTATACTCCCTTGTTGAACCTGTTTTCCTTTCATCGCAGATAGAATGTTATTTAGGTATGGTTGAGAAATGACATAGTGATGACTTCAGCAAACGATGTCTCAATATTTAAGGATATGTAACAAAATGTATTGATTTCCTGATATGTTCTTTAAATTGTACTGACTTTATTCAGAAAATAAACTTAAACTTGAATGAAAAAAAAAAAAAATATCACCACAATTTAATGAAAATTTTAGAGCGTAAATGTTTAAGTTCTGAGAAACGTTCTAAGGACATTCTCTGTAAGCATGTTCTGGAAAACTAAAAAGGTCAGAGAGGGTCGAGGGAATAAAGTCAGTATGAGATTGTGTTGATGCTTGCAGAGTTATATATTGGGACTGGACAGGAACCAAAATACTGGAGAAGTCTTTGACAGATGCCTTCTGCATGCTGAATATTACAGTATAAAACTGCAACTAAACACTATTAACACAGAATTCAGGAATCTGCCCTAATTACTCAAGACTCCTGAGAGTAGAAGATTATACAATTATTCCAGATCTGATATCCAATGCCAAAATGCATAGAACTGTACAGACTTTTTTATGCATTAGGTATCATGCCAGAATGGAGCAGCATCCAAGTAAAAGCATCTGTTTCACATGAGAAGCATATATTTCATGGTTTGTGTTATAATATTCGGCAAGGGTATGATGTACACTGCATACACACAATGTCATTAGGTAAAAAGATAACATTTATTTTTACAAATATTCTTCAAAAATAAAATAAAGAAAGTTACAAACTTCTCTTTAAACATTTATATTCGACATGAATGCAACAAAATCTTCAATTAAATCTCAAAGCACACATTTAGTTGGGTCAACTTAATGCCATGAACTTCCTCAAATCAGCTGAAAATTCAGTCATATTACCAAGATAAGTTAATGGTATAAAGAAAATGGCAATCTAGCTAGAAGATTCTATTCATTGTCTGCTGAGAAACTGAATAACTACTATAGTTTTTAGAAAGACTAGATTATAGAAAAATTGACTTAATCTAAAAATCTCTCTATACAATAAAAAAAAACATGGGGGGGGGGGGCAGACTAGGACTCCACCAAACTGTCTCCATGTGTTCATGAAGAGGATGTCCTCTAATGAACACATGGAGACAGTTTGGCACATTCAGTTCCAGTATTCCAGATCCTGACGGTTTAATAGCTGGTTGGATACAGAGGTCTGTTCAGAGTAGAGAAAAAGGAGGTGTCCTGTAGATTCGGTCCTTACGAGTCCTTGGTGTGAACAAGCGCTGGAGATTCACTGCTGTACAGTGAGTTGGGTCCACTCCGGAGGGTAAGAGTATTAATTTTTCTCCCCCTGCCCAAAGGTGAAGGCACTCCTGGGTGACACTCTTTAGTACACAAAGTATACATCACTTGAAGTGCAAAGTACAGTGCGACTTTGGACAAGTCTCCTCCCACTTGGACATCTACTGTTGAACTGTATTCTGTGCTTATTTTTCCTATTTAACACATGAAGTTGATTTTTTCAAATTTTTTGCATCATATACACTGCACATACTTGAACAGGGTTTAGTATATTGTGGCAAACCTAGCCACTTCTGGAACGCTGGACGTTACATGTCAAAAGGTTGTCTGTATTATATGCTATGTATTCTGCTGGGTCTTATGTGGGCATAGTAATTCGTATGCTGGCAGCCGTAAGCCACTAGCATTCAAGTACTTTGTTTTATGTTGCCCAATCGGTGTTCGGCAGTTTTAAACCGAACTCCCACAACACATAAACCCAGACCCCAGCTATCAACCGACTTTTCCCTCGTGCAGCAATGCCTGATGGGAGAATTATCCAAAATGTTAAGTTCCCCATGTGGTCCTCCCTGTATTACCCCTGCTAAATCTATTTAGCTGTTTGGAAACCCCTTGCATGGGGAATTATATAAATATGGAAGCCTGTGAATAAAAAGTCAGTTGACTCTCAGAGCTGCGTTTCGTCCGGTTACTGGGGGGGGGGGATTTGGGACATTGCCTTACTTTTCAACGCTGACTGTGGATTTACCCTGGTTACCAACGGAGATCGTGGAGTTTAATATTGTACTCCGCTACATATATATTCTCTGTATATATTGAGAACAGTTATATTGTCCTAAGGTTTTCACCTACATCATTTCACAGTGACAATTTCCTATTCACAGCGCTACACTTTATACTTTATTAAAAAAATCTGCCAAAATTCTAGCACAAAGATTTAAATTGTTTATACCTTCCTTAATACACCTGAATCAGACTGGGTTTGTTCCATTCAGACAGACATTTGATGCTACCAGACAAGTGACTAATGTTGTTCATTTTGCTGAGCGAAGACAAACGTCTTCCCTGCTGCCCTCTATTGACACAGAGAAGGTGTTCGGCCGAGTTCATTGGGGATTTATGTCACAAGCACTCTACAAATTTGCTGAGATAAGTGCTACAGCCATTTGGGAGACTATCTTTTTTTTGTGTGCGATTCCCAAACTTCTCCATTAACAATATTGTATAAAAGGAACACTTAGACACACAAACACACACACAGGTCAGCCATAACTTAATCAATACCCACCTAATATTGAGTAGTTCCCCTTTCTGCCACCAAAACTTGTTGAGGCATGGAAAGTACTAGACCTCCGAAGATATGCTGAGGTATCTGGCACCAAGCTGTCAGTAGAAAATTCATTAAAACTTGTATGTTGAGAGGTGGGACCCTGGTGCATTGGACTTGTTTTTGCAGTACATCCCACAGCTGCTCAATTGAACATAAACCTAGATCATTTGGAGACCAAGTAAACACCCTAAACTCGTTGCTGTGTTAATTATTGAACCATTTTTGCAGTGTGGCAGGATGCATAAAAAGGCCACTGCCATTAGGGAATACAATTTATGTGAAAGGGTATACTTGGTCAGCACCAATGTTTAGGTAGGCAGTAGGTGTCAAATATACAAAGGGGTAGCAGGACCCAAGATTTCCCAGCAGAACATTGCCCAAAGCATCACACTCTGCTTTTGCTGGCTTGCCTGCTTCCCATACTGCAACCTGGTGCCATCTCTTCCCCAGGTAAGTTATGCACTGGTACCCAGCCATCCACATGATGTAAAATAAAGTCAGGCTAACGTCTCCCATTGCTCTGTGGTCTAGTAATCATTGTAACTGCTTTTGACTATGGACAGGAGTCAAGTGGGATTGTAAGAATATACCGGTAATCAAGATTATGCACTTAACCTTTCAGTGGTAATAAAGTTGAGGCTGATCAGTGTTCTCACACACATACAGGTATACTGTAATATATATATATATATATATATATATATATATATATATATATATATATATATATATATATATATATATATATACATATATATACATATATATATATACATATATATATAATATATAATAAAAAGAGACAGAGAGAGATTGAGATAGACATCTATCCACACACACCAAAATGTGCACCACACTCTCCCTGCCATTGGCTCACTACAGCTGGAATGGACAGTTGCCAAAACAGGACAGGGTGAATGGGCACTCAGCGAGCCACAACCTGGGTGTCGCCCATAGCATAACCCATCACCAGCTTTAGGGGCTCTGGTGAGGAGATGACCCCCTTTAGATTCTCTGCCTTGGTCTAAGGGCTCACACCACCGCTAATACAGGCAGGCACACTGGGCTTTTCTCCTAGTGCCAATGGGTAACCTGCTTGCTATGGTTCTGTATGACGGCGCCACTTCCACTGCTTAAGCCCCCAGCTGTGGTAACCAAAAGTGTTGCTCACGAATATTCGCATTGCGAATATTCGTTACGAATATTGCATATTCGAGTATTCGCGAATATATCGAATATCGCGGTGAATATTCGTATTTTTTCAAATTTATTTTTAAAACAGATCACATCCTAGTGATCTCCATCGACGTCTAAAGCATTGCTGGTATGATTAGAGACCCTGGGCCGAGTAGCTGAGGCGATCCTTGTATGTTGACGAATATTTGCGAATACTTTCTCTGCCCTTCTGTGTTTTGTGTATAAAAAAAAAAAAATTAGCTTTAGTTTAGTCATACAAGTTTGTGTAAGTAGAGTTAGTGTTTAGTGCATATTAGTTAAGTAATCCAGGAAATTATCTCCGTTTTCGCGTGTCGACGAGAATTTCGCAATCAATTTCGCATTAGCGAAATTTCGCATTAGCGAAATTTCGCATTAGCGAAATTTCGCAAACATTTTTTTTTGATAAAATATCACGAATATTCGATATTAACGAATATTTCACGAATATTCTTCTATATATTCGTGAAATATCGCAAAATCGAATATGGCGTATTCCCGCTCAACACTGGTAACCAATTTATGGTTAGCCAGTTTGCCCCCTAATGGTAAAGGACTCCAGCTCATGAATATGAAACATGTTATTTCCCAGAGTTTGTCAATATACAATGTTGCTCCCCACCAGTGCCACCTTATGTGCCCCCCCCCCCCACCAGTGCCGCTTTTCAGTGCCCACCAGTGTTGCCTCATTAGCGCATATCAACGAAGGAGAAAATTGTTATAACAAACTATGGAACATTATATTTTTTTGTTTGTTCAGCAAAAAATAAAAACCCCAGCGGAGATTAAATACCACCAAAAGAAAGTTCTATTTGTGTGAAAAAAAAATGATAAAAGATATATTTGGGTACAGCATTATACGACTGCACAATTGTCAGTCAAAGTGTGTCAGCGCTGAAAATAAGTCTGGGCAGGAAGGGGGTTTAAGTGGCCAGTAAGGAATTTGTTAAAGTGCAGGCCAGCAGACCAATTCCATCCACTGTAAGCTACAAACTTCCACCAACGGCAAATAATCATCTATTCATAGAAGAAATTTTCTGAACATTCCAAATTCTTTATTAGGCTACATTAAAAGCGGCAAAAATAGCTACCACCTAAAAATAAGAAATGACAACATTTATAATAACAAAGGTCAGTGCCACACTCAAAAAGACAGATCCCAATTTAACAAAATGAACACTATAAAAACAGGGGGAACAGCACAGGTCTCCCTCTGAAAATTGGCACAAATGTCAGTATGTTACAAAACAAAAATACAAAAATAAATCAATGTTCCATCTACTGTATGTTTAAGGGCCGGTTCAAATGTGTGTGATGTCAGACATCGCATGTGATTCGCAGCGCACTGCTGTTCACATCACATGTGATGTCTGTGCGATGCGATTTCAGCCATACCGATAGTATGGCTGATTTTACACCGCATTCGGTCCAAACGCACACAGGACACTTTTTTCTGTTCGAACCAGAATAGGATCTCATGGATGTTCACACATGTGAGATCCGATTCATGTCCGAACTGTCAGTTCGCAGTACGATATGCAAGCTGAAATGGGGGTGTTGTTAACATATGACACTGCCCAGCAGTTCGCATATGGCAGTGTGAAATGCCACTCGAGTCAGGTGCAATGCAGGAACACGAGGTGGATTCACAGGGTTCTCGCATTGCAACAGTGTGAACCGGGCCTAAGACCTGTTGGTGTCCTGGTATCTAGAGTAAATATCAATCATACTTCTCGCTGGAGTAGGATGCAATGTAGGTTGCATCCTCTAGGTGGTATATTAACCTGCTCTATGCCAGAGAAAAAAAAACATATCCAAATTACCATTATGTACCTCTCAAATGTTTTGAAACATTTGACATGTGGAAAAATTTAGTTTAATTGGAATTGGTCTTCTTAAATCGGTCGATTGTGGACCAGACCGCTTCGTAATTATAAATGTTGTGATCTCTCATTTTTACAAAACATAGCCATGTTGTACCACTTAACATAGCCCAATACAGAATTTGGAACTTGAGAGCACACACTCCAACCATGAGCACCGAACCTTAGAACTATTTGGTAACAGACCAGTTGAGCATGGGCAAAGTTGTTTAAGCACATAATCATGGGATCTGAGAAAGCAGACTGTCTCACATCCAGAATCCAGCACCGAGTAATGTAGCTGAAGCTACATATAGCACTTGGAGCCAGTGCAGCACTTAGTGATGTTACAGTAATTTGGACCTGCCTATTACTAGAAAACATGCAATAAAAACACGGTACTGGTGCTTCCAGGTCCACTCCATTGCTACAGATGTTACAAAAAGCATCAAAGTTCATTTTGAAGCAAAAGCATAATACAAAGAGACACAATTTGGCTAGACAGGGCTGTTTTGTGAAAACCTGCACAACATAGCAGGTAGGGTTCTTAAACCTCATGGATATTGTGTATAAAATTTGCTTTGCAAGCAGTAAAATAGCTAAGAGAAACCAGATTTAATGTTTTGCATGATATGGTGTCTAGAAACCTGGAACAGATTCTGGATAATACACACTTGGGCCAAAAACTAGCAATAAAATCCTATGTAAGCAGCAAAACCTCATAAATCTAGAGCACTGTGACCCTTTCTCCCTGCTGACACAGGACTTTTGCTGTCTGATTAGTGTAGCTGAAAATAACTCTTGCTGGAATAAGAATGTAAATCATTTAGAAATTAAAAAAAATGAGAGAAAAGCATGGCAGGTCACTGATAAGCTTCTTCAGATGTTTTTAAACGTTCTAACCACTTTTGACATTTGTAAGTTAACAGCTATAATTGTAACTGGTGAAATAAGTGTACAAATCAGAACAAATAATAGATGCTGAACAACAGTTTAGATATTTACTATTGATAAAAGTAGAGAAATATGAAAACTCAGCAACATCAGCAATTATTTCATATAAATTTAAAACCTTAAAGGATAATATTGGCTAGGACAAAACATGTTTGGCCCTCACCTGTTATAGATAGGTGCTGGGCTACAGCAATATGGAGAAAGACCTTGCCTTTATTTTTCACCCCCTCTACCAAGATACTGATGTATTACTGTACCATTCTCCTCTGGCCAGCAGGGGGATACATGCATGGCCTATATATGGTCCGAATCTCGGTCGGTTCCTTCAGAACAGACTGAGATTTGAACAATCTATGAACTGCCTTAGTCTGCCTTAGTCTGAGTTACTAAGGACTATGGATTTATGAAGTGTGACATTGAGGTGCATGGGAAGCATTAGGTTGCTCTGGGACAGGTAGGGCACTTTCAAACTGAGGTGGTGGTAAAGGTAAAGCACCACTAGTTTTAGCAGCGCTTTATTGCTATTTGATCAGAGCTTTACTGCTGCTAACTGTACTTTTATGTACTGTATGAATGATGGTATGTCCTTCAACAGGCTCAGTATAGGGAGGTATAAAAATGGAAGATAAATCCCAATAGCGTAATCCCATATTTATTTTTTTAAATGGGATTACGCTATTGGGATTTCTCATCCTGTTTAATCTCCCGATACTGAGCCTGTTAAAGAAGAAGGCCATACCACGATTCATCCCTGGAACCATTAAAGAGGGACCCCCTGTGGATTACTGCATTTGATTCACCTTACAGCAGTAAAGTGAGGGGCCTTCACACATTTAGGTGTCACTACAGTGGACTGGCCTGGCATTGGCAGTTGCTTTCATGGTGGAGGGATTTACCACTCATCACAACCACATTTGATTGTCACAGTAATTTCTTGGACTGGTTTACACGTCATAGATACTCTTATACAGAGTTTACTCAGAATGCACTGGCGCTGTTTTTTACAGCTTGAAAACACCTATACCACTTACAACTCCTATAAGCCTGTCTGTCCATGGACACATAGATCATTTAGAGGCATTTTTTTTTAAGCTGCAAAAAAACTATACTATATAAAAGAAAAAAATGAAATGGTGGGTGTTAAAACATGGATCTCATTAATGGTGCACTACAAACACACACAAGTCATACACATAGGCTGAAGGGATTAATGTATAGGATAGGGGGTGGAGGAGGGGGGTTAATATACAGATCTCGCAGTGTCAGTAAAGAGGCGTCCAAGGACAACTTGGTTAACCGGCATTTACTGGGTAAATAACCATCCATTTCTGCAGTTTTTAAAGTATAAGGGAAGTTAAGGTATCTGCTACAAAGTTTCTGCCATTTTGTGTTACTTTTAGCACAGTAAATAAAGTGCTCATTAAGCAAGTTATTTTTTCTTAACACAGAAAACATGTCTTCAGTTATAAACGCAAAAGTTAAAATTAACGTCCCCATTATGCCAATTACAGAGCAGACCAATGTCATGACTAAACAGTCCCAGGTTCATGAGGTAACTTTACCATTATAAGAAGTGTAGTTCCTTCTTTCCTTAAAATTCACAGAACCTTAGCTAAAGCTTTTTTAAGATTTAAACTGTCCATATATTTACATTTATACAGTAATTAGTGCATATTTATAGCACTGATTGCAGTATAAATGTTAATGGTGCCAAAAATGTGTCAAAAGTGTCCGATGTGTCCGCCATAATGTCGCAGTCGCAATAAAAAAAAAAAAAAAATCGCAGATCGCCGCCATTACTAGTAAAAAAAAAAAAAATTCTGTCCTTTATTTTGTAGGCGCTATAACTTTTGCGCAAACCAGTCGCTTATTGCGATTTTTTTTTACCAAAAATATGTAGAAGAATACGGCCTAGAACTAATTTTTTTTTTTTTTTAAATTGGGCTATTTTTTATAGCAACAAGTAAAAAATATTGTATTTTTTTTCAAAATTGTCGTTCTTTTTTGTTTATAGCGCAAAAAATAAAAACCGCAGAGGTGACCAAATACCACCAAAAGAAAGCTCTATTTGTGGGGAAAAAGACGTCAATTTTGTTTGGGAGCCATATCGCACGACCACGCAATTGTCAGTTAAAGCGACGCAGTGCCACAAGCTGAAATTTCACCTGGTCAGAAAGGGGGTATACATGTCCAGTAAGAAATTGGTTAAAAACAGCCATACCATGGGAAATATTACAAAAGCTTCAGCAATTTATATGTTTGGTCTGTAGTACGAAGTATAAAAATTTTCAAGAAAAATCAACTTTTGATTGTTTTTTTTGTACTACTTCAGACTATGCCCATGGGAAATTTCCATACTTGTCTGCCTGTTTTTAGTTAAAGTATAACTCAAAAGGGAAACTTTTTTTTTTTTTTTTTTTAGATTTGGATAGAGTGTAGAGGGATTAGAACACCTGTCAGTTTTTATTGCTGTCTGTGCCTATAACTTCTCAGTTCAACATAGAAACTTCTCATATTGACCTTTTATATGTTGGAGAATTTTTTTTTGTGAAAAATGGAAAAACTTTTTTTATTTTTAAACCCACAAAATTATACTATTTTATCTAATTGATCAATCCAACATATAACATGATGTGGCACAAATGCATTTTTTTTCATACATAGCTCATGCTTTTCAAATAAAGGAACAACTTCCAGTCTTGTTACACACAATTATGATTTCAAGCACAAATAATATTCCTTACATCATATGCAAGTTAAGAACACTGAGGTGCACAGTGAAATACCCAAGACTATGGTAATTTCAGTCACATCTCTGTCAAATTTGTGCAGATGATCTTGACAGCAGACAAGAAAAAAGGCCCCCGATAGAAAGCACACACAGATGTGGAGATGGACATTCTAGGCAATTCATCATAGCACAAATAGAACAGAGGACATGGGCAAATCAAACCCGGAGTACCATATGTTCCCATTACCAGGAAAATGTTATCCTGCATAAACTGATAAAAGCCATGCCAACTGACAGTTGTTCCTTCTGCCTCTCTCTTTAATTTACGGAGATTGTATTACATTACCTTGGATTACAATTTCATGCTTCAGTGTACCAGAAATATCATGATGTGCAAAAAGTCCTATTGGCAAGGAGTGAATATCCGAGTATTCTACAAACTGCTACAAAATGTTAGTAACATGATTGCAAACAGGAGAATTTGCTAACACTTTAGATATATATACAAAATGAAAAAAAAATGCATGTATTTATTAACCGCTTGCCGACTGCATACTGTAAATATACAGCAGCAAGGTGCCGCTCATGCACTGGATCGCGTACCTAGTGGGCATGATGGTGGACCGCTACCCCTGTGATTATGCACAGCAAGAGCTTATCAGTGGGTGCCGCGGACTCTATGTCTGCCAACAGGTGGTGATTATTTGTTACACAGGCTGAAGGCAGTTCGCTTATGTAAACAAGGCAGATTGCAGTTCTGTCAGCGAGGAAGACGTTGATCATGTGTTCCTAATAAGCAGGAACACAAATCGCAGTCTTCCCCTAGTACAAGCACCTCCCAGAGCTTAGTAAAGCACAAGCTAGCAACACATCTAAACCTTTGATCACCCTTGATGTTAATTAGGATTGCACTAATAGCATTTTAAGACTGAGGAATCGCCGATACAATTTTTTTGTCATGTGACAGTGGCACCAATATGCAGCACTGATTGGCATTGACGAGACAGCACTGATGAGGTGGCACCAATATGCAGTTATAAGCACCAACCTCCCTGTATAGCTTTTAATTAAGCAGCTGACAGCCACTGGATAGAGAGGACGACAAGTGGCTGTCAGCTACTGCTTTATTGAAAGTTATACAGGGAGATTGGTGCTTACAACTGCCCCCACTGCCACACTGATAATCTGTGAGGTTGCCTGGCCCCCCCTGCTATGCTGAGGATGTCAGACCCAGTACAACAGTTAACGAATTAAGCATTGGAGCATTTGCACAAATATTTGGTGGGCATCGGCACCGATATTAGTATCAGTGCAACCCTTTCCCAGCCAGTGTCATTAGTTTAGTGACAGAGCATATTTTTAAGCACCGACCACTGTATTGATGTTATTGGTCCCCAAAAAGTGTCCTGACTTTACACCACAATACTGCAGTCTCGCTGTAAGTCGCTGATCACCGTCATTACTAATAAAAAATAGCAAAAATATGTAGCAAAATACAATTTTGACTAAATTGATGTAGAAATATGATTTTTTTAATTATTGGATAGGTTTTATGGCATAAAGTCAAATATATATTTATATATTTGATTTTTTTTCAAAGTTGTCGGTCTGTTTTGTTTATAGTGCAAAATAGGTGATTACCACCAAATCAAAAGCTCTATTTGTGGGGGGGAAAAATACATACATTTTATTTGGGTACAGTGTCGCACAACCGCACAATTGTCAGTTAACCACTTAAGACCCGGACCAAAATGCAGGTAAAGGACTTTGCCCCTTTTTGCGATTCGGCACTGCTTCGTTTTAACTGACAATTGCGCGGTCGTGCGACGTGGCTCCCAAACAAAATTGGCGTCCTTTTTTTCCCACAAATAGAGCTTTCTTTTGGTGGTATTTGATCACCTCTGCGGTTTTTATTTTTTGTGCTATTAACAAAAATAGAGCGACAATTTTAAAAAAAATTCAATATTTTTTACTTTTTGCTATAATAAATATCCCCCAAAAATATATAAAAAAACATTTTTTTTCCTCAGTTTAGGCAGATACGTATTCTTCTACGTATTTTTGGTAAAAAAAAAATCGCAATAAGCGTCTATCGGTTGGTTTTCGCAAAATGTATAGCGTTTACAAAATGAGGGATAGTTTTATTGCATTTTTATTAATTATTATTTTTTTACTACTAATAGCGGCGATCAGCGATTTTTTTCGTGGCTACGACAATATGACGGACACTTCGGACAATGTTGACACATTTTTGGGACAATTGTCATTTTCACAGCAAAAAATGCATTTAAATTGCATTGTTTACTGTGGAAATGACAGCTGCAGTTTGGGAGTTAACCACAGGTGGCGCTGTAGGGGATGTGTGACCTAATGTGTTTGTTTACAACTGTAGGGGGGTGTGGCTGTAAGTGTGACGTCATCGATCGCGTCCCCCTATTACAGGGATGACGCGATCGATGCTGCGGCCACAGAGAAGCACGGGGAAGCCGTGTGTACACACGGCTCTCCCCGTTCTTCCGCTCCAGGGATGGATCGCCGCACTCCAGCGGCGATCGGGTCCGCGAATCCCGCGGTCCCGGAGCTTCGGACGGATGGGTACTAAAATCAACGTATATATACGTTGATGTGCCCAGCCGTGCCATTCTGCCGACGTAAATGTGCAGTAGGCGGTCCTTAAGTGGTTAAAGTAACAAACACAGCACTGTATCGAAAAAAATGGGCTGGTCGGGGGGGTAAACCTTCTGAAGGTGAAGTGTTTTGCAGCTCATGCATAATTTGGCATTTCCACTATCCCAGTTCACGGCCTTTTGTGTCACATTAGCAAGCAAAGCGGTGAATCCAAACTTAGAACATATCTATACATTTGCAGCCAAATTGAGATAACACCCAATTTATATTTGTCACATGTTCTTATTCACATAGTTTAAGTTAAAAAATAAATACAAAAATAAATACAATAAAATTCACTTACCTTTTTTACATTTTGAAAAATCCAACTTGGCTTTTCCATTCTACATATTATGTACAAGGTTGTGGAATTGGGCTTAACATAACTGATCCTGTCTGCACTTGACTGAAAGATCTTAATTATAGTTGTAAACTAGATGTGCACCGTTTGGGTGGTACATTGTGAGATAATGAACGCAAACTAAATAGATAAGTTAACCTTTTTACAAAAAAAAAATATGAATGCACTCTTTGCAGGCAAAAAAATAAATCTAATGCCTTAGGAGCCTGGAAAGCATTGCACCAGCGATCAGCAGATTACAAATCTAATGCAGGACTCCCGCTGACCTGTCAGTGTACGTGCTTGCTTATACCTCATACGGGCAAGCTGGCACACTCATGTAGGATAAATCAATAACAGCGCCGTGGTAGCTCACTGAGAACTGCATGCCGACAGCGTCTAAGATTGTTGGGACTTGTAGTTTTTCATTCACGAACACTGAATAACGTGGCCAGAAGGGGCGGAGCACCACATGGCCGCATTACTTGACAGCTAGAAAAGGGAGAAGATCCCGCTAGTCGTCAGAGCAGCGGGTGTTACATGTTATGAAAGACAAACGTATCCTTTAAAAAAAAAAAAAGTCTCCCAGCCGGTTCTTAACTTTGCTCTGTAGACGGATATGTTTTTGTCATATGTATAAATCTGCTTCAAAGAAACTATTAGAATTCATTTAAAATAAAAAAGGGATTTTTAATAACAGCTTACCTGTAAAATCCTTTTCTTGGAGTACATCACGGGACACAGAGCGCATAGTCATTACATATGGGTTATATGGGTACCTTCAGGTGTGGACACTGGTGTAATCAACTTCACAGGAAGTTCCTCCCTATATAACCCCCTCCCACTGAGAGTGCTTTAGTTTTGTAGCAAGCAATTTCTCTGAGGTTACACAATGTTCCCCAAAAAGAGGGGTGGGAGCTCTGTGTCCCGTGATGTACTCCAAGAAAAGGATTTTACAGGTAAGCTGTTATTAAAAATCCCTTTTTCTTGATCGTACATCACGGGACACAGAGCGCATAGTCATTACATATGGGATGTCCCAAAGCAATGCTCCATGAAGGGAGGGAGACCGTAAGGCCAAAAATAGCCAAACAGAAAATATATCAGGAGGTAAAATAGCTCCACCAACAGAAAAAAAGGGGGCGTGAACCGGGCCAGAGGATTCTATACTGCTGCCCGTAGGACCGCCTGCCCAAATGCTGCGTCCGCAGCCTTTGTGACGTCCAACTTATAAAATTTAGTAAACGTATGTACGGAAGACCAGGTTGACGCTTTGCAAACCTGTGCCATAGAGATCTGATGGTGTGCCGCCCAAGAGGCACTCATGGCCCTCGTAGAATGGGCCTTAACTGATAAGGGCGGTGGAACGCGCTTCAGACCATAGGCCTGAAAAATCAGCTGCTTAATCCACCTAGCCAAGGAAGACTTGGCAGCCGGCTGACCCTTCTTGGGGCCATCCGGAAGAACGAAAAGCACATCTGTTTTCCGAATCTTTTCTGTAGCCTTGAGATAAACCCTCATGGCTCGGACCACATCCAAAGTATGAAGCAATCTTTCCTCTCTGGACTGGGGAGTAGGAAAGAAGGATGGTAGGACTAGGTCCTGATTCAAGTGAAAACTGGATATGACCTTAGGAAGGAAAGAAGGCTGAGGCCGCAGAACCACTCTGTCCTTATGCAGAATCAGGTACGGTTCCCTGCAAGACAAGGCTGCCAGCTCGGAGACCCTTCTGGCCGAAGCCATAGCCACCAAGAAAACCAACTTTCGGGTTAGCAGCACAAGAGGGATTTCTGTCAGAGGTTCAAACGGCTGCTTTTGTAAAGCTGACAAGACCAGATTTAAATTCCAGGGGCAGAGGGGAGCTCTAATAGGGGGATTTACATGCAAGACCCCCTGCAAAAAGGTTTTCACAAGCGAATGTGTGGCCAAAGGCCTTTGAAACCATATCGATAAGGCAGACACCTGCCCCTTTAGAGTACTAAGAGCCAACCCCTTGTCAACGCCAACCTGGAGGAATCGCAAGATCCTGTCAATAAAAAACTTGCGAGGATGCCCTCCTTGAGACTCGCACCACTCCACATAGGTTCTCCAGACTCTGTAATAGATATTTCTAGAGACTGGCTTTCTAGCTTGAATTAACGTAGATATGACTTGGGCAGAGAGGCCTCTGCCCTTAAGAATTAGAGATTCAGCCGCCAAGCCATCAAATTTAGCTGCTGTGAAGCAGGGTGGTAGATCGGGCCCTGAGACAGCAGATCTGGGCGCAGGGGGAGTGGCCACGGTGCCCTTACTGACATCCTCACGATGAGTGCGTACCAAGCCCTTCTGGGCCAGGCTGGGGCCACCAGGATCACCGGCCTGCGCTCCACCCTGATCCTTCGTAGAAGGCGGGGAATCATCTGTAGTGGAGGGAACGCATACAGGAGAGAAAACTGGTGCCAGGGGCAAACCAACGCATCGGTCCCGTAGGCCGAGGGGTCCCTGGCTCGGGATACGAATTTGTCCAATTTCTTGTTGAATCTTGTTGCCATGATGTCCACATCGGGAACTCCGAATCTTTGGCAAATCTCTTGGAATACCTGGGGGTGAAGAGACCACTCTCCCGGGAGTAACTGTTGACGACTCAAAAAATCTGCTTGAGAATTGTCTATCCCTGGGATGAACACTGCTGAGATGCAGGGTACATGGGCTTCGGCCCATGAAAAAATCAGGTTTACTTCCCTTTGAGCCGCTAGGCTCCTTGTGCCCCCCTGGTGGTTTATGTATGCCACCGCCGTGGCATTGTCGGACTGTATCCTTACTGGCAGACCCTGCAGGGGAAGAGTCCAGGCGACCAGGGCCAACCGAGCAGCTCTGATCTCTAGGACATTGATGGGAAGCAGACTTTCTGCCTCTGACCACTGTCCCTGCTGGGTCCGTTTTCCTAAGATTGCCCCCCAACCTGTTAGGCTGGCATCTGTGGTTACTATTTTCCACGAGATGGGGCAAAAGGTTTTCCCTTTTGATAATTTTTGAGGGATCAGCCACCAGTACAGGCTGTGCCTGACTCCTGGGGAAAGAACTAATGGACGGTCTAATGCCTGTATGGACTTGTTCCAAGCAGAGAGAATAGCTGCTTGCAGAATTCTGGTATGGATCTGGGCATAGGGCGCTGCTTCGAAGGCGGCCACCATCTTTCCCAGCAGTCGCATGCATAGGCGAATAGTCGGCTTCTTTTTGCCTAAGACTATTTGAATCGTTTGAATCAACGACCTGATCTTCTTTTGAGGTAAAAATACCCTCTGGCATTCTGTATCTAACCGAAAGCCTAGATATTCCAACTGTCTTGTGGGTTGTAACCTTGATTTTTCTTGGTTCACAATCCACCCGAACTCTTCTAGATGCCGCACTGTGCGGACTACTGCATGATTGAGGTTGGAAGCTGAACTGTCGATAACCAGGAGATCGTCCAGGTATGCTAGGACCAAGATGCCTTCTGTCCTTAGGACGGCTAGCACCGGGGCTAACACCTTTGTGAATACCCGTGGAGCTGTTGCCAACCCGAAAGGGAGGGCTACGAACTGGTAATGACTTTGATTTATCGTAAAACGAAGAAACTTGTGATGTGCTGGGTAAATCGGCACATGCAGATATGCATCCTTTATGTCTATAGATGCTAGGAAGTCGCCCTGATGCAGGCTGGCTGTCACTGAACGTATGGAGTCCATACGAAAGGTCTGAATCCTTAGAAAGCGATTTAGGCGTTTGAGGTCTAATATAGGCCTGACGTCGCCATTGGGTTTTGGTATAACAAAAAGGTTGGAGTAGAATCCCAGACCCCTTTCTTGGGTTGGTACTTCTACAATTACTCCTTGGAGCAAGAGGCGATCCAACGCCTTTACGAGAGAGGCCCTCTTTAACGGGTCGCTTGGAAGACTTGACCCCTGAAAATGAGGAGGGGGGATTTCTCGAAACTCTAGTTTGTAGCCTGAGGCTACTACGGACCGAACCCAAGCGTCGGGAATTCTGGCCTTCCAGACTTCGGAGAAAAACTGAAGCCTCCCCCCCACCCAAGAGAGTGGGGGCGCCCCTTCATGAATCTGACTTGATGACTGGTTTAGCCGGCTTGCGAGACCAGGGCCTCTTGTTTGCCGCGGCTTGTCCCTGTGGGCGGCTATTAACTGCTGAACGCCCGGGAGGCCGTCGATACTGACGAGAAGTCGAAGGGGCCGAGCCTACAATGGCCTGTCGTTTAAACGTGGGCCCACGCGGTCTTTTCTTGACCGGTAAGGAAGTACTTTTTCCACTTGATATGGTGTGGATATATTTATCTAGGTCTTCCCCGAATAGTCTTCCCCCATGAAAGGGAAACCCTGCTAAAAGCTTTTTGCAGGGTGCCTCTGCTGACCAGTTCTTTAGCCACAAAAGATGACGCATGTGAACCATCAGTAGAGATGAACGGGATGCCTGTTGGATGGAGTCCTTAATAGCATCTATTGCAAAGCAGAGAGCCCTAGGGAATTCTGCTAATTCATGAGTATGCTGAGCCGGCATGTCCTTTAATATATGTTTTGCCTGATCCTTCAAGGCCTGACAAACACCAATGGCTGCTACTGCTGGCTGAACCATGGCACCTACTGAGGTGAAAGCTGCTTTCAGTAGGGTCTCGAATTTCTTGTCGACCGGATCCTTGAACATATGGACATTTTCAACCGGACAAGTCAGGGATTTATTCACGCAGGAAATGGCTGCGTCCACTGTAGGGAGTGCCCATTTCTTTACATATTCCTCTTCCATAGGGTAGAGAATAGAGAATCTTTTAGGAGGGACAAAGATTCTATCAGGTCGAGCCCAATCCTGGTAAATCACGTTCCGCAGAAGGGGGTGCATTGGAAAAGATGCACAAGTTAATGGAGCCTTTAAAGAACCCAATGAGGATACCTCCGGGGCTACTAGTTCTGGCACTGGAAGTTTAAAGGCAGTGCGAACCATATCTGTCAAAGACTGGATCCACAGGCCCTCCGCTTGAGAGGCCGAAAAATATTCATCTATAGTGGAATTTTCCCTGTCTGAACCGTCGGGACTTGGGTCTGCCTGATCCCCTTGTGGGTCCCGTTCCTCTGAAGAGGAGACCTCCGCATCTGAAAACCCCACACTGGGTGAGGGGGATCTAGCCCGCTTGCTACTTGGGCAAGGACGGGAAAGCAACGCAGTTAACCTTTTCTCTAGCCCACACATGGTGGCTGCTAGCATTTCTTCCGTCACGTAAACGGGAATGGGTGGATCGGGGGCCGCCTCTGCCCCCAGCACCCCCAATGGCTCTTGTACTATGCCACTCGGTGTCCTGACTGGCGAGGGTGGGGCCGTAGAAGCCTGGCCCAAATCCTCTGACCCCGATGGAGACCCCTTTTGCTTTTTGGCACCTTTAGCAGCCTTGGCTGGTCCAGATCCCTTTGGAGCCATTGTACAACCTTGGGTCACCCCTATAGCCAACACCTGACTGTTGCAGCTAGGAGTAACCAATATGAGGGCAGGTATGAGGAAAATGAAAAATAACTAATTTCTCTCTTTTTCTTTTTTTTTTTTTTTTTCAAACAATTTTTATTTATTTTTTTACCCGCCTGGGAGGTGGCAATACTGAGGAAACCTGTGAGTATTGACACACCAATGCCCGTTAGCCGGAGTCCAAGGTAGACTCAGATACTGCTGGATCTAAGGCTGAGTCCCTTTAAGCCAAAAAAACTTTTTTTTTTTTTTTTTTTTCTGGTCAATAGTGGACCTAAGTCCTAGACCTGAAGATCCACAAAACCACCACTAGGTGTCCCTGTGTGGCCAAAAGACCCAGCTGCACGCTCTGTATCCTTTCTTCCTCTGCCTCCAGGAGGAAAGACCAGCCAGAGAGAAGTTTTCCCTTTATACAGACCCTGACGCTGCTGGCCCGCCCCCCCGACGCACGCCGACGCTATAAAAGGCGGCGCGCGCGCGCACACACGCGTGCACAATCGCGCGCACACACGCGCGCACAATCGCGCGCACCACGCTGAAACCACATGGAGGAAGCAGAGCAGAGGAACAACATGGACCAGCGTTATGCAGCACCAACAGACACCAGGTAAGCACTAATCTTATTGTAGTGCACACACAGCGAGGAAGCTGTCCCCTTGGGCTTCCTAAGAAACAGGAGTTTTTACCAGCAATTTCCTCTTTAAAACATGTGGGGTTGCAGTATCAGTGTTAACAGGCAGACCTGGGGTGAGTAGCAAATATATAACTTACACAAGTATACATATATCTACATGTTATCTGGGTAAACATTAGAATCCCATCCTGCCTCAACAGACATAGTGGAGATAGTGGCTGATGCACCAGCATACTGTTAGCCAACCCAGAACCCCCAGGGGGATACCTACTGTCGAACCAAGTCCCGCAGGTTCCCTCTTACCTGCTCCACGCCGCAGGGTATTGCAAAATGCAAGAGGCCCCAACCTTCCCCCATCTCCGTGGGTATTGTCTTGGACCTTCAGGGACCGGGGTCCTGTGTTAAGGAACCCACACCCCTGGACCTATATAGCATCCTGGCATCAGTAGCGTTTAGTTCTTGGAAGAGACTAAGGCACTGGAGCCCAGAATCCAGCCCTCCAAGGAGAGGCATTATAGGCAAAACCCCACTCCAGCAGGGCCCGGGTACCGTACATCTTGGCTCTGAAGCACTTCGGACGGATCCGGCTAGCTATCCTGGGTCCCGAGACCTCCGAGGGACAGCTAGACGTGACCAACACCTAAGACACTGGCGAAAAAACTAAAGCACTCTCAGTGGGAGGGGGTTATATAGGGAGGAACTTCCTGTGAAGTTGATTACACCAGTGTCCACACCTGAAGGTACCCATATAACCCATATGTAATGACTATGCGCTCTGTGTCCCGTGATGTACGATCAAGAAAATATTTTTTAGGTATGTTGTATGAATGGGCACAAAACCCAAATATACGGTATATAGTCTTTTTGCATGAGACTTCCTCAAAAAACAGCCATGAACCATTATATATAAATATACATCGTTCAGGCATAACTTTTGTAACTATGAACGAAAGATGAGCAGGTTTGAACCATGATGGTATGATCACCGAAGAGTGAAGGGAAGTTGGTGTGGAGATCCAGAGAGCTGGTTCAGGTGAAATTTCAAGATGTGAACTGTCAGGAAAGCTGTCAAGTGGTCAGAGACGTTGTGACCAATCAGGAACATGTTTACCACTCATTCATTTCACATTTTGCCTATCTTAACAACTTGATCCAGGACAGGAGTACTCTGTGAAGACTGTGGACTCACTTTTAAGCTGTTATTACTCAAACACATTTGTGAGTGCATAACACACAATTGTGAATGCATTTTCTTTAGATAAAATGAACTGCACCCAGTGGCTTCTTTCTACTCATTCTTTTACAGTGTCTGGGTTTCCAGTCCGCTAAAGAAAGCAGTCTTGTTTAGTTAGCTGAGCCAGGAGACTACTGATTATTTTTACAGCCAATGGAATTGTTTTGCTTTGCCAACATTGTATAATTTGGTGTTCATTTTGATAACTTCTGACAGAGTTCTTCAATTTCCCTCTTTATTTTGTGGCAGCTCTCTTTTTCTATTTTACTTAACTCAGGCCATCCATTAGCCCATCTCTAAATCCCCATACACTATCCAATTTTGATTGTATAGCAAGAGGAGCCTGAGCTTATAAGTGTGTTCTTGTTACACAGCGAGTCATAGCAGTATCAGAGTAGTAGTTTTACAGTTTATAAAACCATGCAAAAAGGGGGAAAGGTTATGGGGGATAAGATAAACATTTAATGGTTTACTTTCTGGGTGCTTTTTGGATTTTGACAGACACAGAGATCAGGAAGCATACATAAATACAGGTCTGCCAGCAACCAGTTTCTGTTAGTCTTTTTTCTCACATAAGATTTGCAAAATATGTATTGTATTATTTGTAATTAGCAAGCTTACTGCAGGTTGCTAAAGAAAATTACAATCTTTGCAAACCAAGTAATCAGAGGCTAATATTGTAAAATTACCAGTTTCCCCAAAACAGCCAATCCCAGCACTTGTATATAAATCCTTAAAAATATATATTTTTAATGTATTTTACCAAATAGAAAGTAAATATAACTATTTTTTTTATTTTTTTTTACCAAAGTAAATACCATTGTATTTGTTTTTAGCCAAATAGAAAGTAAATATCATTGAATGACACTCGTGTCTGTGTATGTGCAATCATAACTTGTGTGCATCAACAAACCTTCCTCTCCCAATTAAAAGCATATCCCAGCATTATATTTATTTTTTACTTTGTTCCTGTAGACACTACCAGGCTTGAAAAAGATCTTACAGCCAACAGGTGCTTGGTTCCTATAAACATAGAATACCCCCAAACCTCCCTACCCCTCCAAACATAAAACAAGTGGAAATTTGACCATACCTTGAAAAGACTGTTTCGCTCGGTCAACCAGCTCTTCTATAGAATAACTAGCAAGCTCTCCCCTTGCATGTTTGGTTTTGCAGTAGGTACACGCATTTAGACACCTACAAAATAAAATACCAATAATAATGTTTGTGTAAACTGTGCAGATTTGTCTTGAAAAACATAAAAACTTGACAATTATAATAGGTTGCAAGGGTTTTGGCAAACTTGTGGATTCTTAACTACTTGTTCTGTATAGAAACAAAGCACATGACACCCCTTAGCATTTGCTGAACTATAACGCCCGGCCTCTGTCGATCATAGAGTCTTCAGCGACCATCTGGTCCGCCGAAAATGTCTATGGTAAACATTCGGGGCCGGCGGATCCTGTCTCCGACTCGCTGATTGTAGCGGTGAGTGGGTAGAAGCACCGGAGGGCAGCGGGAGTGGGGGACATCCCCTCTCGCCTCCCGTAAGTACAAGTAAGCACTGGAACAGCTGCTATGATCATTCTTATGGTGAAGGGAATCGTCGGCTGAAAAAGCTGATATCTAAATGATGCCTGTAGCTGCAGGCATCATATAGATATACCCGCACAAAGTCAAGGATGTCATATGATGGCCGGTGGGCGGGAAGTGGTTAAACACCACACTACCTGCCTGAAGTTAGCATGCTATCCCTGTTCAAACCATGTATGCAGGCTTTCACACTGGAGACAATGGCAGATTGCATGCACTATTTTTAACGCTATAGGACCTGCAATACCTCCCTCGGTGTGAAAGGGCTTTTAGGGTAGTTCACACCAAAACAACGTCATCAGGATCTGTTCCAGATGCATTTGTGCATGCACATTTTTGACATGTTTCAGACGCTTTTTTTCCTTCCTGCCCCCCCACTGTACTGGGGTCTGGTGCATTTTAGTGCAGTATAAATGCAGCATGTTATTTATTTTTTTCTGAAAACACAACACACTGGAACTGCAAGCACTGGTGTGCACTATGCAATTGAACACCATGTAACCTAATTGGTATGTGTTTTGGATGTATAAAAAAAACTAAAAACACTGAAAATCACATGGTGTGAACTAGTCCTAAATATCTAGAAAAAGTTTATCAAGACAATGGATACCACATATATAATGTATGTCCCCAATTAAAAGCCCTGTCTATGGGGGGGGCGTGGCGGCTGGACTCCAAGATGGACGTGTAATCCAGGAGCTCCGTTCGCCTGCCGGAGATAATCACCAGCCACAGCGATCACCGGCTCCATCCGCGGCTCCTGACATGCTTGTCGGATAGACGGAACACCACAGCACCGTCCGGGATGACGAGGAACCGCAAGCATCCCCAGCAGCCGCAGAAGATGGACGGTTTCCTCATCCCTCAGGGACGCGGATCTGCCCAAAATGGCGGCACACCACGAGCAGGGAACGGGACCGGAGCACAGCCTGACCTCCATGGGCTGCCTCCAGGCTCCCACCACCAACTTCTGGCTGCCAGCGGATCCTCCTCGGGGACGCCCAGCCCCACCACCCGCAGCCCTGTCAAATCAAAGCCGCGGAGGGACTCGCCGCATAGGCCGCAACAGGATGAAGGCATGGAGGTAAGCAGGCCCCATGTTCCCGCTGACGCCAGGCAAGCACGGGGGAGGGATCCCATAGCAGAATTCCCCACAGCCGACAGGCCTATCTCAGATACCACACTCAAGGAGATGCTGTTGTCCCTGAGGTCATCACTGCAGGCTGACATGATTTCTGGCCTAAACGAGTGCAGGAAAGAAGTACAGTCCCTAGGTACAAGGGTACAACAGGTGGAATCCAAAGTAGGGGCCTTCGCTACCTCATACAACACCATGGTAGAGGCACACTCTGGGCATGGAAGGGACATTGAATGGATAAAGGACAAGCTCTCGGATCTCGAGGACAGATCCAGGAGGAATAATATCAAATTGAGGGGCATTCCTGAATCTGTTCCTCCCTCACAGCTCCAGCAATATGCCCAAGCCCTCTTTTCTTCCATACTGCCAGAAGCCTCGGCTCAGGATCTTCTGATAGATAGGATCCACAGGATCCCCAAACCACAGTTCCTCCCCGACGATGTCCCCCGGGACACTCTACTAAGAATCCACTTCTTCCACATCAAAGACAGACTTTTACAGGCCTCTCGCAAACCAGGGGGTATGCCCCAGCAATACGCCTCAGTTAGAATGCTGCCGGATCTATCCAGACACACGCTACAGAAACGGCGCAACCTGCTGACCATCACCAAGGCACTACGTAACCACAACATCTTGCACAAATGGAAATACCCTGCCACTCTCACCATCACTCATGCTGAGACCACCGCCACGGTGACCACCCTGGACGAAGGGCTCTCATTTCTACGTAAGTGGGGCATACTTCCGGACCACCCAGCCCACTTACCAGCTACAGCTGGACCACAACTGCTGCATGATGACTGGCAAGTGGTCTCCCACAAGCGCTCTTCCAAGAAAAAAGCCGGTGACAACGCAAACCCTTGATCCACATCCGCCACTTGTTATCTCCGGGGTCGAGATAGTGCAGTTAGCATATTCTCATTACCCCTCTTTCTCCAAGTAGCAGTTACGTCTGCACGAGGATCAGTTATGGATCCACTTATTAATATTGTTCAGTTGACATTTGCACTTTTCTTTTTTTTTTGTTCTGTTTCATTTTTTCAATTCTCTGTTCTGCACAGTATCGCCTGCAAGCCCCGGCCTACGGCTTCAGTGGATGTTCGCACCTACCTTCATAAACAAGCCTACTTGCCGCATGGTGGACGTCCCCCTCTGGTCACAGTGAGTAACAGCACACGATCATCACAAAACCTTCCACAACCTAGTCACAATGACTATTAAAATATTATCCATTAACGCCCGGGGGCTAAACCACCCGGCGAAACGGTTTTCTCTGTGGTCTGAGGCCCACCGGCAGGGAGCGGATATACTATGTGTGCAGGAAACGCATTTTCAGCTGCATAAGGCTCCCCACTGCTCACATAGGGACTTCCCTTTCGTGTACCTGGCATGCACGCCGGGCAGCAAAACTGGTGGAGTGTTGCTAGCCATTAGAGACTCATTAGCTTTTCAACTCAAGGAGGTCACTATAGATGACAAAGGAAGATACATAATCCTCACGGGAGACATTAACTCTAAGCCCTACACGATTGTTACAGTGTACGCGCCCAATACACACCAGCTACGCTTTTTGCGCAAGGTGATCGCTAAAGCCAAATCCATACAGTACGGGAACCTTGTGATTTGTGGAGACCTCAACATCACCTCTGACCCCGCAGTGGACACCTCTGGCGGAAAGTCCAAGGGCATTCCGGCATTACAACCCATTCTCCACGCCGAGGAGATGTTTGACGTCTGGCGCTGCCTGAACGCAAGCGAAAGAGACTATACCTTTTTCTCAGGCAGGCATGGCACATATTCGCGCATAGATATGTTCCTAACGGACAAATGGTTGTTGCAATGTGTTGAGAAAGCGTTAATTCATGACATCACTTGGTCCGACCATGCTGCTGTCTCTATGTCAATTGCTGAAAAGGGAGTCTTCCTCTCACCCCCCATCTGGCGCTGTAACACTAGACTACTTCAGGACCAAACTTGCCTACGTCACACGACCCAGCTCCTCAATAACTATTTTCTAGATAACTCAGGCTCAGTGGAGGACCCAAGTGTGCTCTGGAATGCGCACAAGGCCTTCATGCGAGGCGTCCTAATTCAACTAGGGGCTAGGGAAAAGAAAAGGAAAACACAACAGTACAACGAAGCTCTCTCTAAACTGAGGGAGTTAGAATCCCTAAATAAGAAATCACCCTCAGAGTCCGTTACTAAACAACTACAGAAACATAGAGAACACCTCAGGGACATAATGTCACAACAATACGATAAACACCTCAGCCGCCTTAAACTACACTATTACTCTAATGCCAACAGAGCAGGCAAATATCTAGCCAACAGACTTAAGGCTGCCCGCACCAAATCCAGGATAGCGTTTCTGAGGCATCCCACGTTAGCGCACAAAATTATTAATCCCCAAGACATTGTGAACCAATTTGCAGAGTACTATAGTTCCTTATACAACCTACACAAAGACCCTAGTACGCCTCAACCAACTGTTGATTCTATTCAATCGTTTCTGAATAAAGTACACCTACCATCCCTGACTGGGAGCAGCTCGAGATACTTAATTCTCCCATCCAACCTCGCGAAATAGAAAATATAATTCGCTCCCTTCCCACAGGCAAATCCCCTGGCCCCGATGGCTTTTCTAATGAATACTTCAAACAGTTCAGTGGTATTCTAGCACCCCACTTAACTAGTGTTTTTTAACGAAGCTGCGGACACTGCCACTTTGCCCCGCGAGATGCTTAAAGCACACATAGTCACGCTACCAAAACCAGGCAAGGACCCTAATACCCCAGCGAACTTTAGGCCCATATCCCTACTCAACACAGATACTAAAATATTTGCTAAGCTACTGGCCAAGAGGTTGTCCACTTTCATTCCTGCTCTTATACAACGCGACCAGATGGGTTTCGTTAGGGGAAGACAAACTTCAGATGCAACCCGTAGAATTATCAATGTGATTTACCAGGCCGAGAAAACTCGAACGCCTTCTCTGTTGCTCTCAATTGACGCAGAGAAGGCGTTCGACAGGGTCCATTGGACCTATATGAAAAATGTTCTAGATAAGTTTGGGTTTGCTGGTAACATTCTCAATGCTGTTCTAGCCCTCTACTCTGCACCATCGGCACAAGTATTCTCTGGAGGCTTCTTGTCAAACCCCTTTGACATCACGAATGGGACCAGACAGGGATGCCCCCTGTCCCCCACTATCTTTAACCTGATAATTGAGCCGCTGGCCGAGGCGGTCCGCACACATCCCTCGATCTCAGGCTTCCAGTTTGGCGATAGAATTCACACTATAAATTTGTTTGCAGACGATGTGATTCTGCTCCTAACCGACCCGCTAGTGTCACTAAGAGAAGCACATGCACTACTCACGTCTTTCGGAGAGGCTTCCTACTATAAAGTTAATTTTACTAAATCTCTCATTCTGGACCTGGGAGTAACTTCTCATACTAAGAATGCCCTACAATCCCAACTGCCGTACACATGGAGCACAACAGGTATCACGTATCTGGGTATTGTGCTTACGGGTCAGGTATCTAATATTCCTAAAGCCAACATGCCCCCACTGATCGCCAAACTCGGGGCTCAGATTAGGGATATGGCAAAGAAGGAACTGTCGTGGATGGGGAGGATATCGGCATATAAAATGCTGATACTACCCCAAATATTATATGTATTTCGCACTCTGCCAGTCCATATACCCTTTCATTATATCAAAACATTGGCGGACCTAGAGTGGAAATACATATGGAACGGCAAGAAGGCCAGGTGTTCTCGTAACAACCTTGTTTCACATAAACGAATAGGGGGGGCAGGCCTAGTTGACCTATACGACTACCTCTGGGCGGCGCGCTTGGACCAACTGAAAAATTGGGTCGCAACTACCGAAATACCGCTTTGGGTAGAAATTGAAGCGGACATAGCACCGACCTCTGACCTGGCACTACTGCTTTTGGGAGACAGGTGGGATAGATGGGATCTAACCATGCTCTCGCCTCCAATGCGGGCCTCCATGAAGGCCTGGAGATTCCTTCTAGACCGACAACACAACGCCGAGCATAACGTTGACCACAAACTCCCCTTAGTGCTTCTGGAATCTAAGATTCCAATGCTGAGAGTAGGAGATCTGACTGACAGGGGGATAACCTCTCTCTCTGACTTATATGGGGAAGCTGGCTATAAAACAGCCTACCAACTCATGTCCCAATATCACCTACCGAGAGATAAATTGTATAAATGCCTGCAGATAACCCACTGCCTGAAGTGCATGGCCCCACCCTATATCACCCTCCCGAGCACAGTCTCAAATTTTTATTTCACGGATAAAGGGGACAGGAAGGGTATCTCCTTCTTCTACAACACACTCCAAAACAAGTTAAAGTTTTCTAAAACCACCGCCATGACAAAATGGGAATCTGACCTTGGCGCTTCCTTCTCTGACGCTCAGTGGAAGTGCACATTCAAAGAAATCCATAAAGCTTCACACTGTGTCAAACATTGGGAACTGGGGATCAAGTTAGCTAACAGATGGCACTATACCCCCTTAAGACTAGCCTCGTATTTTGCAGAACTAACACCTAACTGCTGGAGAGGCTGTGGTCAGATAGGAAACTTACTACACATGCTCTGGCTCTGCCCAAATGTTAAAAGCCTTTGGAACAAGGTGTTCCAGCTTATCTCCTCTTTGACCGGGTTGATCACTGCCCCTGACCCTGCCTTAGCGATCCTTCACTTAAATATAGAAAGATTCCCGCATAACACTAGGCCAGTGGTAACGCACATACTCCTAGAATCCCGCTCATTGATCTTGAGACACTGGAAATCAAATAAGACTATAAACATCTCTGACGTTGAGACAGCGGTGCAGAGAAATTATACGTTCGAACGTCTGCTGGCTATTAATGCTTTGAAATGTGATAAGTTTGACGATTGTTGGTCGATTTGGCCTAAATAAGTTTAAATGGGTAAATTATTATTACTATACATATGCTGTACCTTTGTTGTTGATACTGTGCACTTTCTCGCCTTTTGTTTTTATTTTTTTTATTTTTAATTTCTGTTTTTCTTAATATGTTCCTGTTCCTTGTATACCTGAAAACTTTCAATAAAAACTATTGATTAAAAAAAAAAAAAAAAAAAAAAGCCCTGTCTATACTTTCATACCCACTCTTGTCCAAAAAAGTGCCAAACCGGAATCATTTCTGCCCTGTACCCAGAGTATGTTTGTTTCTACTGATTTAAAAGGATAAATGTTCATAAAAACAACAACAACTAGTTATAAAATAGTCACAACTTTAAACAGGTCTAGGTTACATAATTGTATCAATCGTAAGCACTCAGTAAAATGTTGAGTTGGCACACATGAGATTTACTTATGTTCTATAACCTAAATGGAAAAAGATTTAAAATAATTACAATGCATACAAACAAAATGCTGTCATTTAAAAGAGTTCATTCAGTACTGTTGAACCTATGGGGGAGAAAAACAAAAAAACAAAAAAAATCAGCACATAATCTAGCACAGGTTCCCTGGGCTGTTTCTATCCTGTAAAAATGACAGGATAGAAACAATCCATGCCAACGTATGGTGCCTTTCCCTACTTTACAGTGTGGCTAAAGTTGCCTTGGGCCAAATTTTTGCCTTCAAAGGGACATTAAAAGACTTGAGCAGGAGGACTTTGATAATCCGAGTCATATTCCTAGCAAACAGGTTTTCACATCTGAAAGAAATCCCAGTTGGAGTGCTACATTGTCTGAGACAAAGGTTAAACTGTTACTGGAAGTCAACCGCTCTCATCTAAGAAAGAAAGGTGGGAACACTGACCAGACAGCATAGATGCTGCAGTGACGGTGCAAGACAGTTTTAATAGATCTCATGAGACATGTTGAGAAAACAGACATCCCCGAATGCTGTGTCAGCAGTCTCATTACTGATAGTATAAAGATGAAAGGCAAGCTCTATATTTCTTTCCTGTCAGTTTGTACACTTCAAGAACTGACATTTGATGAAAATGTGACTTTAAGAACAGCTGTCCTGACACCACAAGATCTGACATAATTCTGCCAGTGAACCTTTCCTCATTTGAGACACCTGAGAAACAATGCTGAAAGATTTATGAAGTGAAACCGGATTAGCATGAGCTGGTAATATACAATTTTGACTGTAAAATCATGAATTCACCACCAATAAATCTGCTTCAGGCATGATTAAGAGCAAGCAAAAACCGGGTGTTGGTATAATCCCAGCTCTTGCAAAGGTTTAACAAGACATATGCTACACTGAGCAGATGCAGAATGACACAAGAAACATGGGTCATGTTGAAAACGCTTGACACTTAAAAGTGATACTAAAAACACTGTTTCATTTAAATCATCCCTTCTATTTCTCTATATTAATGATGGCACTTTAACTAATTAACCACTTAAGCCCCGAACCATTTGGCTGGCCAAAGACCATGCCACTTTTTGTGATTCGGCACTACGTCGCTTTAACTGACAATTGTGCGGTCGTACGGCGTGGCTCCCAAACAAAATTTATGTACTTTACTTCCAACAAATAGAGATGTATTTTGGAGGTCTTTGATCACCTTTGGGTTTTTATTTTTTGCGCTTTAAACAAAAATAGAGTGACACATTTAGAAAAATTCTAAATTTTTTTTTTACTTTTTGCTATAATAAATATGCCTAAAAAATATATATATATATATAAAAAAAAAATAGTTTTCATCAGTTTAGGCCGATACGTATTCTTATACATATTGTTGGTTAAAAAAAAAAAGAAAAACGCAATTAGCGTTTAATTGGTTTGCGCAAAAGTTGTAGCATCTACAAAATAGGGTATAGTTTTATAGCATTTTTGTTATCTTTTTTTACACTAGTAATGGCGGCTATCAGCGATTTTTATTGCGACATTATGGTGCACACATTGGACACTTTTGACACTATTTTGGAACCATTGTTATTTTTACGCCGATTAGTACTATAAAAATGCACTGATTACTGTAAAAATTACACTGGCAGTGAAAGGGTTACCCTGTAGTGGGAGCTGAAGGGGTTAATTCTGTTAGGGGGCGTGGCTATGAGCGACACATAACTGATCGCTGTTCCCGATGACAGGGAACAGACGATCAGTGTAATGTCACTAGGAAGAACAGGGAGATGTGTTTACACCAACATCTCCCCTTACATCAAGTCCCGCAGGCACAGTCACAGAGTTTGAGACAGGGTAGCACGCATTTGGCGGCAAACTAAAGGGGACATACCTGTATGCCCATTTTCCCAGCCGTTCCATTTTGTCAATGTAAATAGGCGTGTGCTGGTCGGCAAGTGGTTAAATAAAAAAAATAAAAAACACAAAACATCCAAAGACCTTTTACCTCAATCTACATGTAATATCCCAACCCCACTGTGTCTAGCTGGTTAGCGGGCATGAAGAAGGGAGGGAGTAGGCTGTCATTTACCTATGTGTATAAACCCACATGAGCTGCTTAGATGTGATGGGGAGGATATGTTCAGCATAGAAACTGAAAACTGAGCATGTGTAGAGCTGCTCTGCAAAATCTCCATATGCATTGGGAACATGGACAGAAAGGGGAGATAGAAAACAAGATCAACCAGGTTTTTTTCTGAATACAAAATGTATTGATAGGAGGAGCTGTGAGGACGATGCTGAATGCGGAAGTGATGTGCGCCGGGGACAAGCTGCCAATTTTATGTAGTGGGTTTAGTGACACTTAAGTGCATATCACACACACACATATATATATATATATATATATATATATATATATATACATACATATACATACACACACACACACACACTACAATATATTACCAAAATTATTGGGGCACATGAACTTTAATGGCATCCCAGTCTTAGTCCGTAAGGAACAATATGGAATTGGTCCACCCTGCAGCTTCAACTCTTATGGAACGGTTTAGGACTCACTCATCCATTTCTTTATGGACCTTGCTTTGTACACTGGTTCAAATCATTTGGTGGAGGGGGGATTATGGTGTGGGGTTGTTTTTCAGGGGTTGTGCATGGCTCATTTTAGCCATCCACAGACACCAGTGGCTTTCTGTGTATGCACAAGATTCTCACCCATGCAGATACCCCTGCAGCTTTGCCAGTCTAACAGTCATGTTAGAAATGTGCAGATTTCTGCACATGTGTGGCAGTCCTCAAGCATATGCAGACAAGTCTAAGGTCTCTGCCAGGTCTAAGGGACCCATGGTGAGTATGCACATGTGCAGGACTACTATGTGAACAAGGGATTTTTTCTCTGTTCTGCCTAGTGACAGGACAGTGATCTACTGCTCCCTGTCATCGGGAGCAGTGATCACTGTTGTGTCACTTGCAGCCCACCCCCCCCCCCACAGTCAGAATAACTCCCTAGGACACACTTAACCCCTCCGCCCCTTCCCTGCCATTTACACAGTAATCAGGGCATTTGTATAGCACTGTTCGCTGTATAAATGACAATGGTCCCAAAAAAGCATCAAGTGTCCAATTTGTCCACCATAATGTCAGTCATGATGATAATAAAAAAAAAATAGCTGATCGCCGCCAGTACTAGTATTTTTTTTTTTAATACTATAAGTCTATCCCTTATTTTACCAAAAATATGTAGAAGCATACACATCGATCTACACTGAGGAAACATTTTAATTTTTTTATTTTTTTTAATACATTTTTTGTGGGATATTTATTAAAACAAAAAGTAAAAAATATTGCTTGTTTTTATATTGTCGCTCCTTTTTGTTTATAGCGCAAAAAATTAAAACCCGCAAAGGTGATCAAATACCACCAAAAGAAAGCTCTGTTTGTCAATTTTGTTTGGGTGCAATTGTCAGCTAAAAAGACGCAGTAGAGAGATTGTGGCCGACGAGAACGCCAGGCCCTTCTTAGGACCACCCACCGATACAAAAAGCGAGTCCGACCTCCGGAACAGAGCAGTAGCAGACAGGTACACCCGCAGAGCTTGGGCAACATCCAAGGAATGTAACGCAGCCTCCTTAGGGTGCGACGGACGAGGACACAAGGACGGAAGTACAATGTCATCATTGAGATGGAAAGCCGAAACAACCTTAGAAAGAAATGAAGGCTGTGAAGGAACAGATCAGGAGCCTTGTAAGACAAGGCTGCCAGCTTAGAAACCTGTCTGACCGATGTCATAGCCACTAAAAAGGCTATTTTCTCAAAGAGCGTCAATAAGGGAATCTCTCTAATGTTTTCAAACAATGGTTCCTGAAGTACTGAAAGGACCAGATTTAAATCCCAAGGAGGAAGCGATGGACGGACCACATGTCTAACCCCTTGCACAAACGTACTCACCAGTGAGTGAGCCGCCAGAGGTCGTTGAAAGAAGACAGCCAAGGCTGAAATCTGCCCCTTAAATCGTAAAATCGTACTTAAGGCAAACTTTTGGTCCACTCCACGCTGTAGAAACAGCAGGACCCTGAAAACCGAATATGCACACGCACGCCACTTCATCTCCTCACACAGAGATGTAAGCCTTCCACATCCGATGATAAATCTTCCGAGATGAAGACTTCCATGCCCTCAGCATGGTAGAAATTACCGAATCCGACAGGCCTTGGTCCTTTAACACCTGGCTTTCAATAGCAATGCCATTAGAGCCAACGACTGTAAAGCAGGATGAAGTATGGGATCTTGCGACAGAAGGTCCTCTCACATTGGTAGTCGCCAAGGAACATCCCCCACCAGACGCACTAGGTCGACGTACCAGGAATGCCGAGGCCAAACTGGGGCAATTAGGATCATCGGAATCCCCTCGGTCTGCACCCAGCAAAGTAGACAAGGGAGAGACTTTAGCGGGGGGAAGGCATGGAGCAGCCAATACTACCCCCATGGAGACACCAATGCGTCTGTCGCATCTGCCCAGGGGTCTTTGGGCCTGGCACAAACCTCAACACCACCTTATTGAGTTGAGAAGCCAGGAGATCCACGTCTGGTGTGCCCCATCTTTGACAAAGGAGCCGAAACGCATCCGGGTTTAGCGACCATTCTCCTTTGTCCAGCATCTCGCGACTTGGGTAGTCCGCCTGCCAGTTTTCTACGCCCGTAATTTATACGGCCGATAGAGCGGACACGCTACGCTCTGCCCACCAGGATGTGAGCGACTTTTGATGCTGTAGCCGAGCTCCTTGTTTCTTGGCGTTGTCCAACTGGATCCAGACCAGACGCCCCTGTAGCCTCCATGATCATGTGAAGAGGCACTGCCTGATCACCCGAAGTTCCAGCACATTGATCGGCAGGTGGGATTCTTCCTGTGTCCAGCGACCCTGTGTCAAACGGAACACCCCAAACTCCCCCCAACAGACCAGACTGGCATCTGTTGTGATCACTGTCCAGTGAAAGGAAAGGAACGACTTCCTGGGCTGAAGGGCTGGAGATCTCAGCCACCAGATCGGGGGAAGACCCGACTAGTTGGCTCACCCGGATCTGACAATCCAGGTACACTGAAGCTTTGTCCCATTTGGACAGGATCTCCTACTGCAAGACTTGCGGGTAGAATTGGGCATATGGTACTGCCTCGAAAGAGGCTACCATGAGCCCCAAAACTCGCATGCAAAACTGCAGCGACGACCATCTGCAGGATGCCAGCAGTCTCACCGCCGTCTGAAGAGTCTGCAACTTTTCCAAAGAGAGATAAACTCTCACCTCCATGGAGTCTAGAATCAAGCACAGATATTCCAGGCGCTGAGTCGGCACCAACACCGACTTCTAGAGGTTCAGGACCCAACCAAATTCTTGAAGGGTCTGACAGGCAATCGCCACATCCTCCTACCAGTCTAAAAAAAGTCACCAGAGCCAATATTGGTGAATATAATACTCACAATAAGAAAAATTAGACTCAAAAGGGGAGGATGAATATACAGAGCAGCTAGATAAAATTTGGACCCAGAAGTACCGAATACACAACATCTATACACTGAAAAGCAGCACTCATGGGTCACACACAATCATGCAAATGTGCTCTTAGAAATAATGAATGTCCATTTATTGACACAAAATGAATTAACAAGAGAGCCCGCAGCCTCCGTACCTCCACCTGGCTTGATGTCATCCATCTGGAGGTACAGAGGCTGCGGGCTCTTGTTCCGCTGTGTCACAGTTCGGATTCCGTGTCCATCGTGTTGGAGGGCCCTCCACATGACAGTCAGCATGTTCCCTGTGTGATTAACATCAAGGTATTTCCCTTCATTGCACCCAGGTTACAGGACTACTTTATTACACTTGTATTTTTTTAGCCTCTAGTTGCTCAAGGGATCGTGAATGCCAATACAAGCTATGATGAAAATGTATTTACTCCCCCCCCCCCCCATCTACGTTCAGAACTAGTCTTATTTCATTTTGTGTCAATAAATGGAAATGTTTCTTCATTATTTCCAAGAGCACATTTGCATGATGTGTGTGACCCATGAGCACTGGTTTTCAGTGTATAATTCTGAAGCAGCTCTTAGGAGGAGGTCGCCCAGTTAGCCTACGATAGCGATTCCTCGCTGTCTCAGCAAGGATAGAATCTGGCGAGCACCTTGGTGAAAACCTTCAGGTGGAGTGTCATGACTACAGAGCGCACGGATTCCATCCTGAACCTTTACAAAGCAGTTGAGGATCTTGAGATCCAGGACCCTGTCCTTTGAGAATACAAACAGATTTGAATAAAAGCCCTGAAACCTTTCCTGCAATGGCAGGGGTATCACCACCCTGCGCACCAACAGGTCCTGTCCTGCCCAAACAGGGCCTCCCGACAAATCGGGGAAAGCTGAAGGTTGGAGAGAAAAGTTTCTCTTGCCCACCGAACAGATTCTATTGTGTACCCTGAGGAAACTACTTTGCAACCCCACCGATTGGAGAGCAGTGAAGTCCACAAGCCGCAAATTTGCAAATACGACCCCCTCCCCACCCAAGTGTCAGGTGGGCGCAGACCTTTATGCAGTCACAGATTTGTTCGTAGGCTTGTTGGGCTTGCAAACCCAGGGACACGTTTGTCCCTCAACAGGGGCCTTATCGGCCTGGGAGCGCTTACCTGCAGCTCTGGACTGACGAAAAAAGTCGTTATGAGCGGAGAAGGAGGGCCCTTGCCTACGGTGTGGCCCCTTACTCTTTTTGGATTGCGGGAGCAGAGTGCTCTTACCTCCTGTGGCATCTTTAATAATGTCATCCAGCGAGGCTCCAATAAGCCTCTCACCCTTAAACAAGTAAATCCATCAAGGCCTTCTTTTAGCCAGATCAGGGGTCGCAGCACCACCGCAGAGACTGAGGCTCTTCACAGCAAGGGAATTGTATCCAAAGCCGACTCGCAGACAAACTTAAGTCCCTGCACCAACTGGTCAGCCAGTTCCACACAGGCCGGGGGAGCCAGTTTCTCCTTCAACTTGTGGTGCAACATTTTTGCCCATTCAGTAAGTGTCTGACACCAAGGCCCCGGCCACAGCAGGATGCATTGCCCCCCCACAAGCGTGAACAGGGAGCGGGCCACAGCCCTCCTGTCCGCAGGGTCCTTGAAAGCCGGAGTCTCCACCGGAAGTGTGGTCACCTTGTTAAACCTGGACGCAGGGGAATACACTATCGGAAGAGAAGTCCATTTCTTCAGGAAACGCTCCTTAAAGGGGTAACGGACCTCTATATATTTGGGGACCGAAAAGACTATCTGCGGTCGTTCCCACTCCTTGTATAAAAGTTTACCAAGATAAGGTACACAAGGAAACACCTTAGTAGTGCATGTTGGCTTAGAGAACCCAAAAGGGACCGCCATCTCTGTAGATACCTCTGTCTCATCCTCCAAATTAAGACTATCCCGCACCGCGATGATAAGTGCTCCAACCAGCGCCCTATAATGCGCTCAACCGGACACGGAGTCATCCTCACTGTCCAAACAGTCGTGGTCCACATTCTCTGACACGACAGAACCAGGAGCCAAGCAACTGGGTATGAATGAATCCAAATTATTGCCCGAAGACTGTGGGGGAGGGGGAAGTTTACCCCCCCCCCCCCTTCCCCAGCACACCGCCTGCACACAGGCAACAAAAGCCTCCAGGACTGCCGACATAGCATCCACCGATACAGCAGGTGCAGAGGCACCAGTTGCTAACACAGGTATGTCTGGGTAAGAAGCGTCAGCTTCTGACGCCATGCTGACCCACTCGCATGACACCCCTGGGATGTAAGGCAAGGTACACAGTCCACCCTCCTAGATGCTACAGAAGCAGAGGAGCCCCCCAGAGGACTCACCACCCGAGCCAGGTACTGTACAGCTGCCATCCGCACTTTCCCACCTGAGCATGGTCTCCCACACACCCACCGTGTCACTCTCTCCCTTTGAGGTGTCTCTAGGCTGTTCACATCATTCAGAGAACAGATACCACCGCTGGAGGCCAAATCCCACAAGAGAATGGTCGTCGGTCAGCCGCCCTGTGAAAAAAGGCATGCGGGCTGCTATAAAATAGCCGCCGCTAGTGAAGAGGAAAAATAGCACCAAACCGCCAAAATGGCCACCAGTCGCATGAGGTAAAAGGCAAAAAGCACACAAATAAGGCCGCGAACACCCGGGGCCCCCGAACAGAGGCCCCCCCACACATGGCAGCAGGAGAGTAAACCCCCAGCCCAGCAGGCAGAAAATGGCACCCCCCTAGGTGGTCCCCCGGTCATACACAGCCAGCCTAGCTCCACAGAGCATAGGAAGGAAGGGAAAGCAAAAAGCAAGGGTGGAAACCCCCTGATCGACCTCCCCGGGAATGTCCAATTGTTCCATCCTGCGGAAGCAGGGGGAACTGCTGGAAGCATTACTGACAGACCCATCACCCTAGCGGTATGGCGTGGCTGTCAGCCCTGGCACACTGACACAGACAGTAATAGCCTGGTCATGTGTGTACCCCGGAGCATGCAGCTCACCGGCCACCCCTGGAGCATGTCGTGGCCGATTCAGCACGTAGCTAAAGGTCTGCACACGCTCGATGGTCGACATGGGGAGACTACAAGGATCTAGGATATCCAGCCTGTCACCCACTCAGCAGTTGATAGTAGGATCTCAGGATCAAAAAAAGAAAAAAAATTGAAAAAAAAAATGAAAAAACTTCAGGACCAATGGGCCCACAGGGCAGACAGGTTCTTCTTGTATGCTAGGCAGAAAAAAAAACAGCTGCTGGATGCAGGGAGAGGGGTTGAACCCAGAGGGACCGCCCCCTGGGTGGTACTGTAGTTTTGATGCTGTTTAAGCACTAACATTTTTCTGATTAGTCCTATCCTGATAGAAGGCTAATACCCTAATGACAAGATTTAATGGAGCTGTGTCCGTCTATGAACGAAAGAGAAACCTTGATTTTTACACGTCATGCAACATGAGCTCACAATGTTGGAGCTTTTGTCGCACCAGTGTGAACCCGGCCTTATAAATATAGCCAAGAGTGCACTTAATGTTCTCTGTTTTATGCCAAGGATGTAAGCATGTTTTCTAAAATGTTTGCCAACAAAAATAAGTACATTGTAATGCACTTATACAGGCAGTGGATGAATATGGTACACAAAAATAGAGGCACACGCAATGTCACATCTGCTCATTTTCTGAACAATGGTCAAAACCATTAAAATACCAATATTTTATAAACATTACAATTATTAGTTTTGAAATGTTTTTTAGAATTTTAAAAAAACTCAAGGTAAAAAGTTAGGACAAAGTATAATTTAATTTGTGAGAAATGTATCATGGTTGTAAGTTTCACCACACAATGAATGTTTTAAAGCACAAGCAGCACCAACATATTTGGCACTGATGGCTTTTTTTTCACACCGTGTAGGATTGCACTCAAAGTACAAGTTATTGTAACATTCTGCTTTCTCCATAAATCTTCAGCAGACAGGAAAACAGAAACAGGTCAAAGGAAAAACAAAGTGTACACTTATGTAATCTTTAATTAGAACACATGGTTTGAAGAAAACGCTGCAAGTACATTTTGTGTAAAAACTTTGTAAACAAAAAGTTCAGTTCATAAAAACAAAATGCATTACTTGTCCATAAAAAGGAGCCAATGTTAGAATCAAATGAAATATGCCATTAATTTGCTGGACAAGCATCTTTAAAAAAGAGTTAATATTAAGAGTATCGCAAATCATAAAGACAGAACGTGGATTAACAGCATAAACTTGCTGCTGACCACCCGCTGATCACTCACAATAAAGCGGGCGGGTGGCAGGTACAGACACAATTCACATACACGTATGTGACGGCTGGCTTACTGGTTTGGGATGCGCTTGCATGCACCCCCTACTGATCTGTGCTTTGATTGGACACAGAACGAGTTTGGGAGCAGATTTTGACTGAATTCTGTGGACTGGCTGTGTCCAATTGTATACAGAGTTCTGTATTTAAAAAAACATAGAACTTTGTGTACAGGGAACAGGTATCTGGCTGTTTGCTTTTTCTCTCCCTGCTTTTCAAGAAGAAGAGATAGATGAGAAAGTAAAAGTAGCACACATTACACATTGTTAGGCACAGAGTTAACACCCTGATTGCCCCCTAGATGTTAATCTTTTCCAAGCCAGTGTCATTAGCACATTGTCAGTATACAGTATTATCACTGATCACTTTATCAGTGTTACTAGCGATGTCAGGTTCAGTTAGTGACTCCCCCAGCTATGTCTGTTACCGCCAGAATGCCCCCCACCCTATCAGTCGCATTACAGCAAGCATCCATAGCTGCACAAATTCCAGTATATATACCATAGTTTGTAGATGATATAACTCACCCAAACCAATTAATCTACACTTCTTGGTAGGGTTGTCCCGATACCGATACTAGTATCGGTATCGGGACCGATGCCGAGTATTTGCGCTAGTACTTGTACTCGCGCAAATACTCCCGGTGCCTAAATAGAATACTTTTTTTTTTCCGAGTGCGGGTGGTTAGGGGGTGGAGTGTGGGTGGAGAGGGGGTGGAGAGGGAGCGGAGCGCCGAGCAAAGCAGTCCTCGTATGGGGGAGAGGAGAGCTGCTGCGGCCGCTGATTAGCACATACTTGCCACTGTGGAGAAAGTGACAGCAGCAGTGTCATTTCTTCTCACTGAATACACACACTGTGCTGGTGTGTGTATTATCAATATGAAGCTCCTGTCTGTCTCCCCCCTCGAGGCTCCTGCAGTCTCTGTTATTTCTGACCCCCCCTCTGCAATCACTAGAGTGCCATGCTCCGAGAGAAGGGGGGCGGAGCTGAGACATCACTGGAGCTGCTATCGGGCTGGCCGCTGTAAGAGCCTAGGTGAGCTGACTTTTTTTTACTAAGGAAAGTTTGCATGGGTGCAAAGCTCAAGGAAAATTACTATGGCATTGAAGTTAGGATCAGCAGAATCGGAATAGACAGCGAGCAAGTGTGTGTGTGTGGGGAGGAGGGGGGAGTATGCAGCCCGATGATCACAGTATCTGCCAAACAGCACTTATCTACCTATACAAACATCCCTCTGTCCAGATTATGTGGGAGTTCATTTATGGCCATTCACTTAACCCTGTGTGTATGTGATGAGTGTACACCTCTGATTGTACAGACTCAGAGCCTGGATAACACAGAGTTATATGAATGGCCATCAATTACCTTCACATCATCTGTAGATACAGAGTGCTGGGGGCTGGCATCTTATAAAATAATGTTTTCATTGAGTAGTATTTTAGTAGATGACCACAATAGCTTTTTTTTTTAATTATACACATTACTATCTGACCACTTCTCAGCCCCCAACTCCCCCCAGGTTACATCACCCCCAGACATCACTCAGAGCTGCTTCCTACCCCTAGCTGAGGGACATCATTCCATGGTCACCCCACAGACACTGCAAGAAATCCCTCCTCATACTGCCCTCATCATACCCTCCGCACTCCTCTCCCGCGCACATAAAAGATTTAATGTACTACAAAAATATTTGCAGGGCACTGCTAAAGTGTTCGGGTTTGGCTTAAAGAAAAGGTGGCAACCCTAAACACAACAGGTGTCATTTGAATAGCTGTGTTCTCCCGCCGCGCCGACATGTATGGCCACTCCCCCTTGCCTGGGCACTTTGATTGACAGATCACCCGTCAGACGGGTGATCTGTCAATCAAAGTGCCCGGGCAAGGGGGAGGGACCATACATGTCGGCGCGGCGGGAGAACACAGCTATTCAAATGACAGCTGTTGTGTTCCTCCGGGCGCATAGTAAGTAGATGTCGGGACTCGGCAGTGGCGGGAGGAGGGGGGGGGACTTGGCTTTGTCTTAGGGGACACAAGGCTGCATTAGGGAGATGGCTGCTGAATTGAGGGAATTGAGGGACATGGCTGCTGCATTAGGGACATGGCTGCTGAATTTAGGGACATGGCTGCTGAATTTAGGGACATGGCTGCTGAATTTAGGGACACGGCTGCTGAATTTAGGGACACGGCTGCTGAATTTAGGGACACGGCTGCTGAATTTAGGGACACGGCTGCTGAATTTAGGGACACGGCTGCTGAATTTAGGGACACGGCTGCTGAATTTAGAGACATGGCTGCTGAATTTAGGGACATGGCTGCTGAATTTAGGGACAAGGCTGCTGAATTTAGGGACAAGGCTGAATTAAGGGACAAGGCTGCATTTGGGGACACGTGGCTGCATTTAAAAAAAGTATCGGTATTCGGTATCGGCGAGTACATGAAAAAAAGTATCGGTACTTGTACTCGGTCCTAAAAAAGAGGCATCGGGACAACCCTACTTGTTGGGAATGTTTTTAACCAAAAATGTGTAGCAAGCTTTAATTGTGTGGGGAAAAAAATATATAAATTCCATTTGTGTGCAGTTAAAGTAGAACATTGCTGAATAGCAAAAACTGCCCGGTCATTAAAGGGATAAAACCTGATGTAGACCTGGGGTTTAGTCAGGGATTCCCTTACAAATCTACTTGCCGAAGAGTCATCTTAGTCAATTGATAGAGATCTATTGATTTCTCCCTTTGGCCTTGTTGCACTTTTCCTCTACCACTAGGTGACCGGGAACTTTGTGGTACTAGATATGAGGAGGGTAACCCGAGGTCAGGTTATGGGTATCTCAGCCAACAGGTAGGGGTTTTCTTGTATCCCTTGGCCTGCTGGGAGAACTTATATATTTGGGAGAGGTCAAGGGATCTGTGTTCTGCGTCATCTAGACTGCGGTCTGGACGGACATGTCTTGTCTGCCCCGGGCATATCCGGGGAGCATCTGGCTGCAAGGCTGTGTCAGGCCCTATCCGTTAGTAAGAGGGCAGCGCAGGGCTGGGACTACGCCTTGCAGTCCAACCAAAATTTACAGTACTGCCGGCCGGAGAAACTGTTGTGGTCGGAGATTGAAGGGAAGCTGTCGCCACTTAGGGACCAACAACCTTTACCAGGAACCACTGTGAGTAACTGAAGCAAGTACCAGACAGTATTCTCACTGAACGGGCAGCGGTGGAGAATCGGGAGACTGCAGGCGGTGATCAAGTCAGGGACCCAACCAGCGGCGGCGACACTTGCGGAGCAGCGTTGTGTGCCAAGCTAGGGACTGCGCCGTTCAGCAGGGTTGAAGCTTGAAGGTATCCAAAGTGATAAGCTAGGGACCCAGCAAGGAGCGTGGGTGTAGCTTGAGGGAGATACCACCGTAAAAGCCTTGAGGAGCTTCACAGTTTCAGAGTTAGTGAATCAGAGGGTCCAGTGAGAGACCAGGGGCTGAAGAACTACAAGTAGAAGTTGTAGAAAAGCTAGGGGGCTGCAGCAGTGGTAAAATAGGGATAAACTCAGTGAAAAACAATATGTCATGAATAGAGGGTGGCCATGGATATAGGGGGGTGGTGTGGAGAGAAGGGGTGGTGCCCCGGTGCCTCCAATGGATGGGCCACCACTGATGAAACTTCTATAAACTGGTCACCATCTAAGGCCCACACCTTGATAGCTTTAACCTGCTGGTTTGGGGTTTAATAAGGCTTCTGCCAAGCCATTCATTGATGGAAGATTCCAAAAAGACTGAAAAATAAGTGGTACAAAGGAAGAAAGTTGAATGGGGAGATTTGTACAGTAAATACATTGTAAAAGTAAAATATCAGCATAAAACTTTAGATTCTGTAGGTCCTAAAAGTGTTTGTTTTTTGGTTTAGAAAAAACAAACATGTTATACTTGCCTGCTCTGTGCAGTGGTTTTGCACAGAGCAGCCAGGATCCTCCTTTTGTCGGGTCCCTCGCTGGCACTACTGGCCCCTCCCCCTTTGCAGAGTGCCCCCATATCAAGCAGCTTGCTATGGGATGGGCACCTGAGCCTAGACACTGGTCGGTGTCCATTCAGATACATAGTTATGGCTTGGACCCACCCATTTCTCTCATTGGCTTACTTCTTAGCCAATGAGAAGTGAGTGTCCCAAACAGCCGAGAATCTCATGCAACATCGCTGGATCGAGATGGGCAATTATTAGGGAGGCTGGGGGGGGACTGCATAGAATGCCTGCATAGTCTAAGTAAACCACCCTATCGTTTTCAGCCAAGGAAGCTGCCATCTTTAATCTACAATTGCCATGATGCTGCACATGTGATCAGTTTAGACACCAGCCATTGGATGGCTTGACAGTTTGGTTGAGAGCACAACCAATGGGAGTGTTCCATGTCCGGCACGTGCCGGAAAGGAAACCGTTTTATGGATGGTTTTAATTCAGCTTTAAGACAAAAAACCTTCTTACCCTAGAACCACTTTAATTTACAGTATTAACATACAGTTAATAGTGCATTGTATTGCTAAAAGTTTCAATTCCTAATGTAGCTAAGAAAGTTGCTGGATTTTATAGGACTGTGTTTATTTACACTGGCAGAGTTGGTTTTTATCTTAGCTGGAGACTGTAGGAATGGTTTTTAAACAGGTGTGTATTTTGGTTTTTCTGCTGCATGTTCAGTGGGAAGGCGAGGGCTCAACTCTAAAACCACACCAAAAAGGTGACTCAAGTCAGAATGAACCAAGAGGACTGCTGAGAAAAATTGTTTGGCAGTTAATCCAGCTGTTAATTTCAGTGTTTGGTAGTTCAATAATATGCTATATTACTTTGAATTTCAAATGATCTTCAGGCCTCATTCACACTGGCAATAATTTGCTTAGCTTTTCTAGAAAGAAGTTATGTTGTTAGTATAATCATCCATGTCTCCCAGAGCATGTTCTCCTGCCTTTATACATTCCCGCTTGAAGGGCCGATTCAAACCTGAATCGCACAGTGTTCCTGTGTGACTCACTGAGGGGCGATTTTCAGACCATCTGAATTGGCTGAAATTACACTGGATCGCACCAATAGTAGTGCAGTAGTTACAGGCAAACACGCTGTGTTTGTAATCTGCATTTGTGGTGTCATTAGGAATATTTTGGGTTGAGATTAGTCTGGCATTGGTTGGAGCACACCCACCCAGTGTTTTTTTTAACAAAATGAGAAACCTGAATGGAATGCAGGTTTCCTATACTGTGTTGTGGTGTAAAAAAAACCCTTACCCATGTTTAGAGTTTTAAATTGGATCCTGGATACAAACAATATTTTCTCTAAATGCAAACAAGACCCCTTTCACATTGCCATGACTTGAACGTCGTGCACATTTTCTGCAATTTCAGGGAATGCCTGTGTAAGCTTGAGGTCTATGGACCTCAACAAACATCACAGTTGGACCAAAGAAGTAAAGGTACTACTTTGAAGTCAGTGCGACTTGAAGTTGCACAGATATGAATGGTAATCATAGGAAGACATGGGGTACGACCTGTCATGTGACTTTGCAGTCCCAAGTCGCACAAGTGCAAACGGGGCCTAAGCAGACTGCATTTAACCACAGGTAAATGCTCAGTGTGACACAGCTAGATTTCTATGTAAAGCAGCAGGATCCGGACAGAGGACACATTATACTAAGATGTATCCCTTGTGCTGAAATTTTCTGTTTTTAGTTTTAGCTATTCTAAGGCTTTAAAAACAAGTTATCATTAACCCTTTCACGCCGACAGGACGCAGATATGCGTCCTCGGGTTTCAGGGGTTATACCGGGATGATGCCCGCAGCTGCAGGCATCATCCCGGTACCGTTGTTTAGAGCCGGCGATTGGCTTTCCAAACATAACAACCGATGCGGCTAAAAGCCGCTCGGTTGTTATGCCGGAGGAGCGGGAGGGGACATCCCCCCCCTCCCGCCGCCTCTCGCCGCTCTGACCGGGCCTCCCGTCCCACCGGGAGACCCGATCCTCGATCCGACGTGTCCTGTGTCCGGGCGCAGACTGAATGAAAGCCGTACGCGGCTTTGATTCAGTCTGCAATGTGTAAACGCGGAAGCGACGTCATGACGTCACTTCCGGGTTTCTCGAATGTCAACGGCGCCGGATTTAAAAAAGTAAACAGTATTCAGAATCGCCGTTTTCGGCGATCTGAATACTTTGAAGTGTAAAGGAGGGACCGGGGGTCTTTTAGACTCCCGATCCCTCCATAAAGAGTACCTGTCACCACCCATTACTGTCACAAGGGATGTTTACATTCCTTGTGACAGCAATAAAAGTAATCAAAATGTAAAAAAAAAAAAAAAACACAATTTAATATTATAAAAATAAATAAAATAAATAAGAAAAAAAAAAAAAAAAAATTTTAAAGCGCCCCCCTCCCCGCGAGCTTGCGCAACAAAGAAAACGCATACGGAAGTCGCGCCCGCGTATGAAAACGGTGTTCAAATCACACATGTGAGGTATCGCCGCGATCGCGAGAGCGAGAGCAATAATTCTAGCACTAGACCTCCTCTGTTCCGATAACCTGGTAACTGTAAAAAAAATTTAAAGCGTCGCCTATGGAGATTTTTAGGTACCGTAGTTTGACGCCATTCCACGAGTGCGTGCAATTATAAAGCGTGACATGCTTGGTATCTATTTACTCGGCGCAACTTCATCTTTCACATTATGCAAAAAAATTGGGCTAACTTTACTTTTTCATTTTTTTAAAATTCATTAAAGTAAATTTTTCCCAAAAAGTTGCGTTTAAAACACCGCCGCACAAATACCGTGTGACATAAAATATTACAACAATCGTCATTTTATTCTCTAGATTCTCTGCTAAAAAAATATATATAATGTTTGGGGGTTCTAGGTAATTTTCTAGCAAAAAATACAGATTTTAACTTGTAAACACCAAATGTCATAAATAGGCTTAGTCATGAAAGGGATAATAGTGTGCTAAAGACAGCATTGTTGGTAATATATATTATATATACATACATATATACACAAACTTTTGTAAACTATGAACAGAAATTAAGAAAGAAATCAAAGAAAAAAAAAACTGCAAACAAAATGAAACACAGCATTAAAGTTCACCGACTAATTTCAAGGCTATCAATTTTCATTTGGTAACCAAAATGTTCCATGTTCATGGAAAAGATGGCAAAAAGCAAACAATGTCTGCGCAAATATCCCAATTATGTGCTTACAAAAAAATGTTGTTGGTTGTTACAAAACATTTTTAAACAGGTTTGTGGCAAGAGGATAAAATAAGAGCCTGCAACAATTTTTAACATCAACCCCAAAAGAAAAATAAATACCAACATAATTTAGTGAAGTGGCTTATAGTTGTTTACATGTGTGGACCAAAAAGACCACTTATTGGAAAGAACATAAGCTATGCCTTTTTTCTTCCGTTCATCGTTATAATTTCCCAGAACTGAAACGGTAGACTCAAAATAGCATGGTTATCATTCGCTTGTTAATGATCAAGTGTAAATAAAATAAATCCCACTATTGACTGGACTTTGATTAGGGGTTTCATATACCTGTCACCTGCTTTTTGTCCTTTGTAATACTCAAGAAATGGTCAAACTCATTATTGCATTCTCACTAGTAAATCTGTATTTTTGACAAAGCTATGGCCCTTAGGCATGGTACTAAAAGTGGAACTTCCGCTTAAACCACTCCTCGCCCCCTTACATTTGGCATGTAATTTATTTTGGGGGGAGTGGGGGCTTCGTTAGGAGTGGGACTTCCTGCCCCACTTGCTCCTTGCACCCAGGGACTGCTTAGGCGACTCGTCATAACGCCTGTAGGTGATTGCCTGTCCACTCCTAGAGCGCAGCACGGCTCGCGTATGCGCAGTGAGTGCCTGGCCGTAAAGCCGAAAGCTGTCATGGCCGGGTGCTCACAGTCTGAATAGAGGCGCCGGCGGAGAGAGGGAGAGGAGCAACGCTCTGGGTGGCAGCTTTGCTAGACAGTGGAGCAGGCAAGTATTTATCAAAACCCAGCAGCTACACTTTGTAGCTGCTGACTTTTAACATAAAAAAGGCTCACACTCCGCTTTAAATCAGTTTGCAAATTATACCCATACTCTCTCACCCAAAAAAATCCAACTAGATTGTGACGGACCACCTGGGTGTCTCCGCCAAGATACAGCTTCCTCCACTCTGGAACCAGGTATCATAGCTGAGAATTGCACCCAGGAACTAAACAAAAAGTCCACACACCTGTTAAAATGTCAGGTTTTGGTGATGGAAAAAAATTAAACAAAGATAAATATTTTTAGAAATCTTTCCACGTTTAACGTGACCTATAAACAGTACAACTTGGTTGAAAACAAACTATATATTTTCGGTGGAGGGAAGTAAATATAAAAAACTAAAATAATATGGTTGTACAAGTGTGCACACTATTAACCGCTTATGGACTGCCGCATGTACATTTACGTCTGCAGAATGGCACCGACAGGCACATCAACGTATATATACGTTGGTGCCTTGACGTGGGTCCAATCGGGACCCCCCCCCCCCGGTACATGCGGTGGTCCCCTTGACCCCTTGATCACCCCCCTAGTAAACCCTTTCACTCCCCATTGCCAGCCTCACCAAGCGATCATTTTTCTGATCGCTGTATTAGTGTCGCTGTTCCCGCTAGGTAGCTAATTTTTTTTTATTGCGATTTTTTTTTACTAAAGACATGTGGCTAAATAAATTTTCGCCTAAATGTTTGACTAAAATTTAGTTTGATTTTTCTTATAACAAAAAGTAAAAAATATTGTTTTTTTTTTTCAAAAATGTCGCTCTATTTTTGTATATAGCGCAAAAAATTAAAATCGCAGAGGCGATCAAATACCACCAAAAGAAAGCTCTATTTGTGGGATGAAAAGGACGCAATTTTTGTTTGGGAGCCACCTCGCACGACTGCGCAATTGTCAGTTAAAGCGACGAAGTGCCGAATCGCAAAAAGGGGCCTGGTCATTTACCTGCATTTTGGTCCGGGTCTTAAGTGGTTAAACAAATCATTAGTTTTAACACCTTTTGATTGTATAACAGCACTCAGTCTTTTTGAGTACGAGTCTCAGCATGGCACATCTCGACTTGGCAATACTTGCGCACTCTTTGCACTGAACACTGAAAAGCTGTCGGATTGCAAAGGAATCTCTTGTGCACTGCCCTCTTCAGATCACCCCACAGATTAAATTCAGATCTGGGATCTGGCTGGGCCATTCCAAAACTTTAATCTTATTCTGGTGAAGCCATTCCTTTGTGGATTTGGATGTATGCTTTGTGTCGTTGTCATGCTGAAGTTCTTCTTCATGTTCAGCTTTCTAGCAGAAACCTGAAGGTTTTGTGCCAATATTAACTGGTATTTGGAACCGTTCACAATTGCCTCTACCTTGACTAAGGCCCCTGTTTCAGCTGAAGAAAACAGCCCCAAAGCATGATGCTGCCACCCACCATGCTTCATGGGGGGTATGGTGTTTTTTGGTGATGTGCAGTGTTTTTGCACCAAAACATATCTTTTTGAATTATTGCCAAAAAAAATCAACCTTGATTTCATCAGACCATAACACATTTTTCTCACATGCTTTTCAGAGACTTCTGTCTTGCCACTTTACCCCATAGGCCAGACAAAATACAAATATCTAAAAGTGAGAGTTATGCTGCAACTAATAATCACCACTAGTGTAAGCGAAAGAGAAAAACTGTATATTGGGTAGTTGCGCTCACACTGTTTTATATGAAATGTTGCACCAATTAGTAAAATCAAAATAGTCTATATTAAACAGTGCTTAAAAATCTTGGAGCAGGGGGGGGGGGCGTGGCGACTGTGCTGTGTGATGGCTGCTTAGGAGAAGAGCTCCGCTCTGCATTGGGGAAATAATCGACCTCACGGCTGTTACAGACCTGCTGACCAACCGGATTTCATCCCACCTTGCCACTGATTACCCTGGACACAGATCGGCATGAGAAGGCGCCTACAAAACCAACCTCATTCGCTCAAATTGCCTGATTTCTTCCCGTCGGTGAGCCGCGGACTTCAACAAAATAGCGGCGGGAGTCATCCTGAGCCGCTAGCCACTGGACCTCTAGTGCCCGCACATACGGAGCTTGCGAACGTTCCGCTGCCAGAATCAGACGTGGTGGCTGCTGCGGAGGGAATCAGCTTGAGTGGTTACAACTCACCCTGTGACTCTCCATCCACCAGGAGTCCTGTCAAAACGAGGCCAAGGCTAGACCCTGAGGCGATGAGCGCTAATAGATATTCAGCACTTAATATGGAGGTGAGTGACCCCCACAATACCGATGCTGCCAGTTCACACAATGCTTATCCCATAGCCCAGTTTCCAACTACAGGGCAGCCTATATCAGATATCACTTTGAAAGAGATGCTGATGTCTCTGAGGTCCTCTCTTCAGGCTGACATGTTGTCTTGTATTCAACAATGCAGAGCATTAGTGCACTATTTAGGTGAGAGGGTCCACCAAGTGGAAACAAGACTATGTGATGTAACATTGTCTTTTAACGCATTGGTGGACTCTCACGCAGCACAACAAGAAACCATTGCCAAACTTCAGACAAAGTTGGTGGACCTGGAAGACTACTCACGTAGATACAACTTAAAAATCAGGGGGATACCCGAATTTGTCCCTACACAACACCTTCTGCAGTACGCTCAGGATCTCTTCCAGGCTGTCGCTCCTTCGTTATCTCCAATGGACCTCACCATAGATAGGATCCACAGGGTACCTAGACCAGCTTTTTCTACCATCAGAAGTACCCAGGGATGTGGTGTTGAGAGTTCATTTTTTTCAAGCTAAAGAGCTGATTGACGCATTCCGCAAAGTAGATAATTTACCGGAACAAGCTAAGAGTATACAGTTACTGCCGGACCTATACCAACACACGCTCCAACAGCGTCGCAATATGGCAACGCTAACCAAAACCTTAAGGAACAACAAGATCATTTACCGTTGAAAATACCCAGCTAAACATTACTCTTAATGGCTCCAATCATCTAGTTAACACCTTAGAGGATGGCCTTCTTCTCCTGAAAAATTGGCAAATTTTGCCACTAGCCCCAGATACCGGTCCGGTCCCACGACAACGTCCCCTGCCTCACAAAGTTCAACAGGATTGGCAGGTAATGTCTCAACGCAAAACCCCTTCAAAATGCTCTTAATGTCTCCCACGGCCATTATACATCGCCTCATTAGAATTCCCCAGTGTTTGTTTGTGGTACCTGTCACCGTACCTTATACCCCACTTAATTTGGCAGGCCTACTGCCTTGTCCATTGGACCCTTTTTCTTAAGTTTGTTGTGTGTATACACACCGGGTTCCCCATTGGGAAAATTTTGGTTCTACAATTGTACATTGAGCATCTCTTCAGTCCAAACTTTGATTTATTATTTCTCCCGCAATCATCGGATCATCAGTTTGCCCACCGGCATGCTTCTATTTCGCTTCAGTCAAGAATTCTCAAGTATGCAACATTTTGTTTTAGACACTCGACCCACTCTCTCTTTACCTCACAATGCAAATCCGTTTTAACGTTTTTACCGTTTTACCGCTGTTATGGAGCTCATTTCTTACGGAAATTGGGCATTAAGCTCCTTACGATAAATGCTAGAGGTCTTAATCACCTGGCCAAAAGGTGATCCTTATGGAGGGAAGAGCTCTCTCATAAGGCAGACATATTAGCAGTACAGGAAACCCATTTCCATAAGTTGGCTACCCCGAAATGTTCACATGCAAGATTTCCCCATGTTTTTATGTTTTCTATCTAAGAAGAGGGGAATAATGTTGGCCATTAGGGACACTGTTACATTTGTTCGTAACAATTCTTTTGTGGATCCAGAAGGACGTTATTTTAGTATGCACTATTAATAATATGCCTATTACACTGGCGGCTGTTTATGCACCTAACTCGCACCAAATTAAGTTTATCAAAAAGATACTCAAAAAAAATTTGATTTCAATATTGTTGTCGATAGCCACTTCTGTTCACAGAGTGTGTAACCACCCCCCAGGAACATAATTTCCTGATTGTGCGATTGACTCCCCAATTTTCCCAGAAGTCTACCTAAGATACAAGTCTGGTTTCAGGCATTGCCTGCAACAAAAATGTCATTTTTGGCAAGATACTTCCTGTAGGAGCACGTCTAAAGGGATTCAGGCCCAGCAGATCACAGAAAACTATACAGGGATTACTACAGAACAACCAAAGTTAGGAATCTGCAACAAAGGGGGGTTATTTACGAAAGGAAAATCCACTTTGCACTGCAAGTGTACTTGAAAGTGCAGTCACTGTAGATCCAAAGGGGGACATACAAGGAAAATAAACAGCATTTTAGCTTGCACATGATTGGATGATAAAATCAGCAGAGCTTCCCCTCATTTCAGATTTACATCTACTGAACTTCCAAGTGCACTTTCAGTGCAATTTCAGGTGCACTTTCCACTTACACTTTGCACAACAAGTGAAAACTGCATTTGCATTAAAGCGGAGGTTCCGCAGGTTCTGCATTTTTTTTGAAAATCTGCAATGCTTTGTAATATATATAGCACGGTACTACTCACTTGCTAGCCGCTCGTACGTCCGTCCCGTTTTCGTCCAAAAGAATAAGTTATAATAAATAGTCCTGGGATTTTCTATCTTGCTTGTGGGCATTGTGAAGACCACAAGCAAACACTTCCTGGATTTTCCTTGGGTAAAATGGCAAATTAGTATCTGCCCTCGTCACATGACGCGGTTTGCGAGTCATGTGACCCGCTTCCTGCGTCACGTGACACGCCTAGCTATTTCGGATGGTCTCCTGTGAGTGTTGAAACGTCACTCCCAGGAGACCTTGTGCACAGCTCCCATTACGCCTCGAGCCGTTGGGGAAAAGGAGCGACACGCCCACTCCCGCAGGAAAGACCCGGAAGTGAGGCTGAATACAGGTAAGCGTACAGATCTGGAAAAAAATGACAACGCTTCAGGCATTTATTAAGGCTGCGGAAATGATCGATAGAAAGTTCAGTTTGAGGGTGAACCTCCACTTTAAGTAAATAACCCCCAAAGTTTGTTAAAATCCTTGCGATGTACATAGATCACCAAGAGGGGAATGTTTTTGTTTTTTTCTTAACAAAAGTGGAGCTACGGCTTACATTTACTTTAAACACTCATCTTTTAAAACAAACCATTGTGTTTAAAATAGAAATACAAGGCAAAACATTTGTGTATAGACATAAAAAATATATATTTTTAATGGTGTTTATCTCTGTTTTCAGGTGCCTAAGGGGCTTAGAGAAGTAAAGACTGCAGGTGGAGGGCAGCAGGAGGGAGAGAGGGAGAGAAACAGCAGCACACTGACCTTGCCAGTGAAGGGGGTGTCAGCACAAGTTGGGAGATAGAGAGGCAGTGCTCCCAAGTAGAATGCAAATAAGAAAACTGACCATGTTGGGATGGAGGTTTCTCCATGCCTAGTGTGGTCAGGTTGAAAAAGGAAAGCAGGTGGACCGGGGAGGTCACTGGGTAATTCATGCAATAGAAGCGATGCAAAGAGAAAAACAAACCTTTTTATATAAAAATACATGAAAACACAGATCAGGAATAGGAGATGCTGGGGTAACATGCCCTTTAACCACTTGCTTACTGGGCACATAAACCCCCTTCGTGCCCAGGCGAAATTTCAGCTTCCGGCACTGCGTCGCTTTAACGGACATTTGCGCGGTCTGCGACGTGGCTCCCAAACAAAATTTACGTCCTTTTTTCCCCACAAATAGAGCTTTATTTTGGTGGTATTTGATCACCTCTGCGGTTTTTATTTTTTGTGCTAAAAACAAAAAGAGCGACAATTTAAAAAATATATATATATTTTTTACTTGTTGCTATAATAAATATCCATTTTTTTTTTTTTTTCAGTTAAGGCCGATACGTATTTTGACGTATTTTGTAAATAAAAAAAATCGCAATAAGCGACTGGTTTGCGCAAAAGTTATAGCGCCTACAAAATGGGGAACAGAATGATTTTTTTTATTATTTTAGTTTTTTACTAGTAATGGTGGCGATCTGCGATTTTTATTGTGACTGCGATATTGTGGCGAACATATCGGACACTTGACACAAATTTGGGACCATTTACATTTATACAGCGATCAGTGCTATAAAAATGCACTAATTACTTTATAAATGTGACTGGCAGGGAAGGGGTTAACACTAGGGGGTGAGGAAGGGGTTAAATGTGTATCCTGGGTGTGTTCTAACTGTGTGGGGGGAGGGAGGAGACTAGGGGAGGTAACCGATGCCGTGTCCCTATGTACAAGGGACACAGATCGGTCTCCTCTCCTCTGACAGCACGTGGGAGCTCTGTGTTTACACACAGAGCTCCACGTCTCTACTGTCACCTGCTGTGTTCCCGCTGATCGCATGTGCCCGACGGACATCGCGGTCGCCAGGTACATGCATCGGCTCTTTAGCGATGTGGCGGGACAGTGTTTACCTTGTAATGCACTTTAACCACTTGAGGCCCCGCATATCGTCAAATGACGGTGGCATAGTGGATCTGAATAACCAAGCCGCTGTCAATTGACTGCATCGTGTTCTCCGGCCACCGGGGCACGTCCCCGAGATGCTGATGCGCGTGCCTGGCGGTCGCGATGTCCGCCAGGTACCCGCTGATCGTCACTTTTAGAGCAGGGACGTGGGGCTCTGTGCGTAAACACAGAGCTCCACGTCCTGTCAGGGAGAGGAGACTAATGCTGTGTCCTTTGTACATAGGGACACAGCATTGGTCACCTCCCCCAGTCAGTCCCCTCCCCCCACACAGGTAAAACACACCCAGGATACACATTTAACCCCTTCCTCACCCCCTAGTGTTAACCCCTTCCCTGCCAGTCACATTTATACAGTAATTAATGCGTTTTTATAGCACTGATCGCTGTATAAATGTGAATGGTCCCAAAAATGTGTCAAAAGTGTCCGATGTGTGTCGCAATATCGCAGTCCTGACAAAATTCGCAGATCGCCGTATTACTAGTAAAAAATAAAAAAATTGTCAGAATTCTATCCCTTATTTCCTAGCCACTATAACCTTTGCGCAAACCAATTACTATACGCTTATTGCGATTGTTTTTTTTACCAAAAATATGTGGAATACATATCGGCCTAAACTGAGAAAAAAAAATATATTTTTTTTTTTAAAAAAAAAAATTATTTTTATTATAGCAAAAAGTAAAAAATGTATTTTTTTCAAAATTGTTGCTTTTTTTTGTTTATAGCGCAAAAAAATAAAATAAAAAAGGTGATCAAATACCACCAAAAGAAAGCTCTTGTGGGGGAAAAAAAGGATTTTGTTTGTGAGGCACGTCGCACGACCGTGCAATTTTAATTTAAAGCGACGCAGTGCTGAAAGCTGAAATTTCGCCTGGGCAGGAAGGGGGTATATGTGCCCAGTAAGCGAGTGGTTAAATCACGTCCAAAGACGTCCACTTGGCGCCTCAGGTCCGCAGTGTTGACATATTTTATCAATAGCGCGGGTCTGAAGTGGTTAAAGGCAATTGGGATCAATTGAATTTTCTTATTTTCAGCATTGACTATAGTCATGAAAATAGGGCACTAGATTTTAAACATCCGATGAATACAAGATACCTAACAGGTGAAGGATCTGAGGATGTTTACAGCTCTAAAGTGCATGTTTCATTTTATTTTATTTTTTCTGAGAGTCTTTGTTCAGTAAGGCCTTGACCATGTAAACTTTTTAGTGGCTGGTTCAAGACTAAAATGTGGTTTAACTAATTTTGAATGCATGATATAGAACAAGCAGATAGACTGGCAACATAAAGCTGTGCTGTTACAAACTGCCAGAGCTGAAATAAACTGAAACCTTAAAAATCAACAGCTGCTGCAGCTGCAGGCGAGGCTCAAGCTACATGCACACCTCTGGCAAAGAAAAGAACTATTGTTACTTAAAGTACTTTTGAGACAAAACTATTTTGAGTGGCAAAATCTCACAGGAAACATTAGTCTGTGGTTAATTCTGTAACCTATAACAGGTACCAGTGCCTGATTTGTTGGATAATAGGGTATTGTTGCATTCCTGCTCAAAACATCCTGTGGCGTGAATTTGTGCAGTGTCACAGTCATGGCACAGTATGCAGACGCTGACAGATAGCCATCAGTCTAGGAGATAGAAAAGTCTATGGGAAAACATGGAATTGTTTGGGTCCAAGAATTGCTATTGCATAACAACATTTTTCAACACGTGCAAGACTTTACTAATAGGCTGTAATCTAGAAGTTCCATACATGTCTGTAAACAACTTTCTAATAAAAGGTTAGTCCCAACTTAAACCACATGTATCATTTTATGATACAGACAACTGTCATAACATAGTATATTTTCTGTACATCTTCAAAATTTAAACTTTTAATTTATAAAACAAAATATATAGCCAAGAAGAATACATACTTGACTTCAGACTATTTCTCTATTGTAGGTTGGCGAAATGAAAAATAACATCTGTTTTATCATTAAGAAGACAATGAGGGGGATTTACTAAAACTGGAGCACACAGAATCTGGTGCAGCTGTGCATGATAACCCATCAGCTTTTAACTTTTGCTTGTTAAATTAAAGCAGATCTCCCCCGAAAGAAAAATATTAAAAGCAAGCAGCTACAAATACTGCAGCTGCTGACTTTTATTAGGACACTTACCTGTCCTGGAGTCCAGCGCCGTCCGCAGCAGAGGACAAGCAATTGCTCGTAACTCTGCTGCCCCCCACCGCCATCCCCGGTGGAGGGAACCAGGAAATGAAGCATTGCCGCTTCACTGCCCAGTTTCCTACGGCGCATGCGTGAGTCACGCTGCGCCGTGCTCACTGGTCCCCGTTGTGTTCTGGGAGCCGTGTGTTTCTGTGTGGCTTGAAGTGGATGCAAATATTTGTCTTAGACAAGTATCTGCACCTCCCTCCCCTCTGTAAGGTGTCAAATGTGACACCAGAGGGGGGGGGGGGTAGTGTTCCTGATGAGCGGAAGTTCCACTTTAGGGTGGAGCTCTGCTTTAAGTATTGAGAATGAAACTTATGGCCCATACACACAATCCGAATATCGGCCGACGGATCGTACGACTTTTTTTGCTTAATAATCGCGGGTAAAATAAAATAGGTTTTTAAACTCACGAAAATTATCGTACGATAGAAAAAAAAGATCGGAAGTGATGTCACGTGTTGAAATGTATTTGTATTGTATTATTGGACGACGGCTGTACTGACTAAACGAAAATCGGACGATCGGACGAGAAAAATTTTCGCGCTTGTCCGATCGAATTTAATCGGATGAACGGTCGTGATCGGCTGTCGAAAGTAGTGTACACACGATCCGAAAATCGTACGATCCATCGGACGATCGTTTTCGTCCGATATTCGGATCGTGTGTATGGGCCATTACAGTAGAATCCGATTGGTTACTATGCACAGCTGCACCAGATTGTGTGTAAAAGCTTTAGTAAATCCCCCCTATGACTGCAAGTTTAAGGCTCCATTCACACTTTGGGTACATAGGGGTTCATTTACCAAAACTGGAGCATGCGCAGTCTGGTGCAGGTTTGCATACTAAACAAACAGCTTCCAGGCCAAAACTTAATTGAACAAGCTGAAGTTGGAAGCAGATTGGCTACCATGCACAGCTGCACCAGATTCTGAGTGCACTAGTTTTAGTACATCTCCATAAAGTCGCATGGCAAGTCCTAGCCCATTGATTTAAATGGAGCCCATTCATATTCATGCCACAAAGTCACAGCAAATTTTTAAAAGGTCCTTCACTACTTTAATGTGACTTGAGTGCCAGAGTGTGTAAAAAGCTGCACTTGAAATTGCACGGCTTTGGAGTCACACAAGTGTGAACAAAGCCTTAAATGAGCATTACAGTCTTAACCACTTAAGACCCGGACCAATAAGCCGGTTAAGGACCTTGCCCATTTTTGCGATTTACATTAAAAAGTGCTATAAAAATGCATTGATTACTGTGAAAAGGACAATTGCAGTTTATGAGTTAACCACTAGGGGGGGTTTTAGGGGTTAAGTGTGCCCTCATATGTGTTTCTAACTGTAGGGGGCGGGGCTGGACGTGTGATGTCATTGATCGTCTTTCCCTATATCAGGGAACAGGCGATCAATGACACTGCCACTGAAAAACGGGGAAGGTGTGTTTACCCGTTCTTCAGCTCCTGTGACCGATCGTGGGACACCGGCGGTGATTGGGGCCGCGGTCACGGAGCTTTGGACTGGGGCACACGCGGCCCATGCCTGGGCTCTTAAAGGCAACGTGCTTGTGTCCAGCCGTGCCATTCTGACGACGTATATGTGCAGGAGGCGGTCCTCAAGTGGTTAAAGTGACTTATTTTTATAGGGGGGGGGAAGACTTTACAAACACATTATACTTGCCTGCTCTGATACATTGATCGGGGCAGAAGCTAATTGGCTGTAAGCCGCTGATTGAAGATGGGCTTTTGTTAAACAGACCTGCTGAAAAGCCATTTAATGTTAGGGCCCTTTCATATGGGTTTTCTGATCATGTGCGCCTGTCAGGTTTTTCAGGCGAACCTGACCAGAACCTCCATTAAGTGGATGTCAGTGGTGACATGTTCGCCGACACACGCTGCTATCCAGTTCGATCCTGTCCACCAAATCCAGACAGTGACACAATTTTCCATTTGTCTGGCGGATGGGATGGGATGAAAACAAGCAGGTGGGACTGACAGGTCTGTCTCTGCACAGTGAGCAATTGGAGTCTGTCAAATGGACAAGCCTGTGATTAAAGGACCCTTAAGCTTCTATCGAACAAGCAAAGACACACACATCGAAATTTGGATGATCCCTGTTGAACTGGCCAAATTTGGTTTGTGTGTACCAAACGTTGCCCAGCGTATTCACATTGCTGTTAGTTTGTTAACAATATTTAAAAGATCCAGCCACCAGAATGCCAAGGGGTTTTGCCATATTGTTGGTGCCAGACTAATGGTTTCTGTGTATTTCACACCTGTAGAGTAATCAGGCAGCAAACTTTGTTTGCAGTCTTATAACAGAGGTTCATGCAGAGCTACACTTTTACTTTCATGACAGACTTGTTATGAGACGCATGAGGAAAAGGAACGCAATGCATACTGCCGATTACACTGCAGGCAAGTCATAAGAAAAAAGGTTAAAGCTCAACTCCGGGAAATCTGAATATTTTCCCTTGCAGTGAGGATGCAGGTCGAGAGAAGAGAAAAAAAGAGAATGCTCTTCCCCATGCTCCAGTGGTGGACAGTCCCTTGGCAATCTTGTATCCAGTATAGGGCTATGGACGTTGCATCAACTAAAATGTTAGGACCTTCGACCGCTAGTTCATGGGAGAAAAGATAATATGGGGACCAATGTGGCAGTTTGGATAATTTGTTTCCCCATGCCCCCTTGACCTAAATAAACAGTTAGGGCCAGATTCAGGTAGAGTTAGGCTGGAGTATAACTGTCACTTTAAGCCGGCGTTTTTGTTTTCGCCGGGTTGGAGTTCCGATGCGAGCGGCGTAATTGAATTTCGCCGTCGCATCGCAACTGCAATTTTAAAAATGGCGCTGGGGGGCGTTCCCGCTGATTAACGCTGAAAATATGTTAATCAGCGGGAATCGGCAATTCACGATCGTATTCGGGCGCGACGCAGTGCCTTTTCGACGTTTCCGTAAGCGATACGCGGCGTAAAGATAAAGCAGCCCCCTAGTGGAGTATCCTATGTTAAGTATAGCCGTCGTCATCGTGTCGAAAAAAAAAATTATTTGCGTCGCTTGCGTAAAACGTCCATGAATGGGGATTTGACGTCATTGACGTTCACTGACAGAATTTGGAGCATGCGCACTGTGATGCATTGACAGTCGACGCATGCGCAGTACGTTCGCCGCGGGATCGCGCCTAGTTTAAATAAGACACGCCCCGTACCCGCCCAATTTGAATACCGCCGGCTCATTTTCGATACGCTGCCGCAACTTTAGGAGCAAGTGCTTCATGAATGACAGCACTTGCTCCTAAAATTTCGCCAGAGTAACGTAAATGAGAAACGTTACTCCAGATTAAAGATGCTCCCATCTACCTGAATCTGGCCCTTAGTGCCTGCAGTGCTGATACATTTCCAATGCATGCAAGATTTTTTTTATTTTTTGGTATTTTCCCTGTTTTCACCTCCTGTATAAAGTGCCTACACTCTGGATGAAGAAACCACAGAGACACCTTTGAATAGCAGCACCATCAGTCCTGGGGGAGGGGTGTGTTAGTTGTACTAGCAAATGTAGATACACTAAACAAATTGAAGTCCCACTCCAGTTAATACTTGCTAAGCAGTTACAGAAAACATTTTTGTTTTGCTTTTTTGGGTAAAGATTTTATATACCGTATTTATCGGCGTATACCGCGCATTTTTTCCCCCTTAAAATAAGGGGAAAATCGTGGGTGCGCGATATACGCCGATACCTGCGCTCAGTTTGAACTGAGCCGCCGACATATACCGAGGGCAGTACACTAGGGTACATTCGGCCAGGCTCGGCTTCGCTCGTGCTCACGCATAAATGTCAGAGCGTGAGCACGAGCGTGTGTACATATACACACACACACACACACACACACACACACACACACACAGCTCCTACCCAGGATTCACAAATGTCAATTGGGATCAATTATAAAAATGCGTTAATATTTTCTGAAAGCATTTATAAAACAGAACTGCAAGTGTAGTAGTTTTAAATTCACTGGAATTTATTTTAAAATTAATTTTTAACAACTCTAACGGTCACCATATACGTTACAATCTGCCCATACAATCTTTGCACAATCATACACCAAACTGCCACATTATGACCACTCACCATAACACTTGAGGCATGGACACCACTAGATCTTTTAAGTTGTGAAGTGGAGCCTCCATAGACAGCTTGTTTTTCTAGCACATCTCACAGATTCTCTATTGGAATGAGATCTGGTGAAGTCAACCCCCAAAACTCATTGTTGCGTCTCTCAAACCATTATGGAATTAATCAGACCAGAACACCTTCTTCCATTGCTCTGTGGTCCAGTTCTGATGCTCACGTTCCCATGTAGGTACCTTTGGCTGTGGACATGGGTCAGTATGTGTACCCTACCCTGACTGGTATGCTGTCATAATGGTATGTTAACAAAAAGAGATGACAGTGCTTAGGGGCTGCAGTGATTGATCTTAACCAGTGATGGCAATGACCCACAAAGTAAATCTAATATACTAGTTGACTGTTTATTCACAAATGAGATTAAAACAGTGTATATGCCATTAAGCATTGGTAGTAAAGCTACTGCGCTGACTGCAGGCCAGCAAGAGCACTGATGGATAACCATATCCTGGATGGAAGAATCCATATTTGGAAGCCAGTCAGCCTGTGCAGCACAGGCAAAAAGTACAAGCAGGACCTGCTGGCTTGTATGGGTGGTGTCAATGTAGTTCTGGGCACAAGCACGGGACTCGGAGGGGAGGGCTCCCATGGGAAGTATGTGTAAAAACTTAAAGTGAATGTGTGTGTGTGAAACGCATAGTCACAGCAACTGGTATGTTTGCATTACAGGCTGACCATGGGAGCTTCTTTCAGGACTGTCTCTGCCCAGGGCTCCAGCAATGCCTCACACACACACACAAGACCCATGACGGCCCTCTCCTCCGAGCACCATGCCTGCGCCCAGAGCTACAGTGACGGAAGTGCTGGGGAGTGGGTGGGGTGATATCCCTCTTTTACTCTGTGTAAATAGTAAAGGTGGGTGCTTATTCTTCCTATATAGTGACATTTAAGTGCAGGGTGGCCTCTTACCTTACTGTTGTAAGGTAACAGCATATGTGGACAATATTGGAGATCCTAGATCAGTGGTCATCAACCATTCCTGCAGGGCCCACTAACAGGCCAGGTTTAATGTATTACCTAGGGGAGATGCAGACTAGAATACTGCAATCACTAGAGCAGCAAATGACATCACCTGTGATGTATTTCAGTTATCTTGCAAACCTGGCCTGTTAGTGGGCCCAGCAGGACAAGGTTGATGACCACTGTCCTAGATGATGTGAACAGTCTAATCTGTGGGCTTCTGTGGATGGAAAAAACTTCCTCTAAAAAAGGTGGCAGAGGGAGATTTCTTCTCCTGGTTGATGATTGCCAGCCCCCAGGATGAGTATGATAATATATATTATATTATAATACATATTATATTATATATATATATAATTTATTTTTCGGGGACAGAGAAGCTTCTGGAGTCCCATTAACCACTTAGTAACTGCCCTATAGACGAAATACGTCCATTAGGCGGTTACCTAACGCTAACCGGACGTCCTCCCGTAGAGTCAGATGCGGGCGCGCAGGTGCGATCACCGGCGCTCGCCGGGTCCACGGGACCCGCAGCAACAAGGATCGCAGTAACGGAGCCAATGGAAGCGGCTCCTTACCACGTGATTGTGCCGTCCAATGACGGCGCGATCACATGTAAACAAACCTCCTCTCTCTGTACCGATCGGTACAGTGTGAGAGGAGAGCGCGGATGGCAGCAGCAGTGTGGGATGGATCTGTGACTATTGCAGTCACAGATCCATCCATCCCTGCATTAACCCCTTCCTTCCCTGCGCAATACTCTGCATACCCCCCGCGCAATACTCCCCATATCTCACTGTAAAGAGGACTTGTCATGCTATATTCCTATTACAAGGGATGTTTACATTCCTTGTAATAGGAATAAAAGTAATCAAATCATTTATTTTTGGGGAAAAACGTGTCAAACTCAAATAAAGTAAAATGAACAATAAAAATAAAAAAAATTACAGCGCCTCGTATACAGACGTGACCGCACACGCAAGTCCCGCCCACATATGAAAACGGTGTTCAAACCACACATGTGAGGTATCACTGCGAACGTTAGAGCGAGAGCAATCATTTTGGCCCTAGACCTTCTCTCCAACTAAAAATATGTAACCAGTAGAAACATTTAAAGTGTCGCCTATGGGGATTTTTAAGTAGCAAAGTTTGGCACCATTCCACAAGCGTGTGCAATATTGAAGGGTGACAAGTTGGGTATCTATTTACTCGGTGTAACTTCATCTTTCATATTATACAAAAACATTGGGCTAACTTTACTGTTTTGTTTTTTTAAAGCACAAAACTGTTTTATTTCCAAAAAAACTTGTTCAAAAAATTGCTGTGCAAATACCATGCGCGATAAAAAGTTGCAACGACTGCCATTGTATTCTCTAGGGTCTTTGCTAAAAAAGCATATATAATGTTTTGGGGTTCTATGTAATTTTCTAGCGAATAAATGATGATTTTTCCATGTAGGAGATAAATGTCAGAATTGGTCTGGGTGTTCCAGAATGCCTGATAGTGCTCCATGCATGTTGGGCCTCTGTATGTGGCCACGCTGTGTAAAAGTTTAACACATGTGGTATCGCCATACTCTGGAGGAATAGCAGAATGTGTTTTGGGGTGTAATTTGTGGTATGCATATGCTGTGTGTGAGAAATAACCCGATAATATGAAAATTTTGTGGAAATTTGTTTTTAAATAAATCTTGATTTTGCAAAGAATTGTGGGGGAAAAAATGACAACTTCAAAAAACTCACAATGCCTCTTTCTAAATACCTTAGAATGTCTTCTTTCCCAAAAGTGGTCATTTGGGGGGTATTTGTACTTTTCTGGCATGTTAGGGTCTCAAGAAATGAGAGAGGCTGTCAGTACATCAGATGTGATCAAATTGATACATTTTCAGTAATTGGTACCATAGCTTGTAGACCCTATAACTTTCACCCAGACTAAATACTATCCATTTTTTTATTGTTTTGTTACCAAAGATATGTAGCGGTTTACATTTTAGGCCAAATGTATGAAGAAAAATTCATTTTTTTACAAAATTTTCGTTTTTTTCATTTATAGCGGAAAAAAATAAAAACCGCAGAGGTGATCAAATACCACTAAAAGAAAGCTCTATTTGTGGAAAAAAAAGGACAAAAATTTCATTTGGTTACAGTGTTGTATGACTGAATTATTGTCATTCAAACTGTGAGAGCACCGAAAGCTGAAAATTGGTCTGGTTATTAAGGGGGTTTAAGTGCCCAGTGGTCAAGTGGTTAAAACCTATTATGGGATGACGTGCCTCCTTACAAGTTAGCACTTGCAAGATGGTTGCATATACTTAATGAGCCAATTACCAATCCCTCCATTGTGAAGATGGTTCATTGGTTGAGAGTCACTGCTTAGGATCTGTGCTTGTGTTTGCTGATTCCTGGAAAAAGCCGATTACAGGCATTCTTTGATCCTCTGTGGCAACACGTTGCTTTTGGATACGATATTTCACAATCATATGGATTTTCACAGAGCACAGGTGTTCAGTTTGATTTTTCAAAAATACACCAATTATTAATTTTCATGGACACATTTTTTTGGTTTCAACTATTAACACTGTTGAGGACTTTTTTTATTTAATTTTATTGTATTCATTATATGAATTTATCACAATTTTCATATATGGGATATTTAGTAGTTTTATCAATGGTGATTGTTAGTTTGCCACTCATGTATTTATTTCAATTCGATAGTGAATGGTCACAAGGTAAGCGCGATTTATTTTTTCTTCAACAGTTTTGCTCTTGTATATATGTTTACATGGTAATCGCAACTCTCAATTGAACAACTGAAATGTTTTTCAGTTATTTGTTTAGTATTTTAGCGCAGTTTCTTCTCTCCATTTTCCAATCCAAGTCTGACCACAAATTTTCTATTGGATTGAGGTCTGGGCTTTGACTAGGCAATTTCCACACATTTACATGTTTCCCTTAAACCAATCAAGTGTAGCTTTAGCAGTGTGTTTGGGGTCATTGTCCTGCTGGCAGGTGAACCTCCGTCCTAGACTCAAATCGGACACAGTGGTACAGGTTTTGCTCAAGAATATCCCTGTATATAGCACCATCCATCTTTCCCTCAACTGACCAGTTTTCCAATCCTGACTGCTAAAAAAACATCCCCACAGCATGATACTGCCACCACCATGTTTTACCGTGGGGATGGTGTTCTTTGGGTGATGTGATGCATTTGCACCAGACATAGCATTTTCTTTGATGACCAAAAAGTACAATTTTAGTCCCACCAGACCAGAGAACCTTTCTCTATACATTTTTTGAGTCTCCCACATGCCTTTCCACAAACTCAAATCTTGCCATTTTGTGTTTTTTTTCTGAAAGTAATGGCTTTCTTCTGGCCATAAAGCCAAACTCTATAGATCGTATGGCTTATTAAAGTCATATGTGTAGACACTCCAGTCTCTGCTGTGGAACTCTGCAGCTCCTGCAGGGCTACCTTAGGTCTCTGTACTGCCTCTCCAATTAATGCTCTCCTTGCCCGGTCCATGAGTTTTGGTGTGTGGCAGTCTCTTGGCAGGTTTGCTGTTGTGCCATGTTCTTTCCATTTGGTTATGATAGATTTGGTGGTGCTCCTAGGGATCATCAAAGATTTGGATATTTTTTGATAACCTAACCCTGACTTTTACTTCTCAACATTGTCCCTAACTTGTTTGGAGAGTTCCTTCATGGCAGTGTTGGTTAGTGGTGCCTTTTACTTAGGTGTTGGGGCCTTTGAAAAAAGTGTGTATATGCAATGAAAGATCATGCGACACTTAGATTGCACACAAGTGGACATCATTTCACTAATTATGTGACTTCTGATGGTAATTGGTTGCGCCAGAGCTTTTTATGGGCTTCATAACAAAGGGGTGAATACATACAAACATGTCAATTAACAGTTTTGAAAAATTGTTTTATGTATATATTTTTCCAATCTTACTTCACCAACTTAGACTATTGTGTTAAGAGGGTGAATCTCTCATACGTCAAAATAAGACAGGGTTAGTTCTTAACCAGGGTTGCCAACCTCCGAAAGCATTTTTGTTTCCAATATTTTTATTAAAAGTTTCAAAAGAGTACAAAAAAAAAAAGCAAGATCATGATTTGTCATTGCCACAAAAATAGACAAACAAGTACGAGTGATTGAGAGCGCAAATATATTACCTACTCTCTTGGGTCCATATACTAGAACTACCAATTGAACAAGATCCCCCAAAGCATTTTTTATTGACAAAACATGAAAAAATGTACTGGCGGAGCACATTTTTTTACTGGTAACCTAAGAAATTACAGAACTCCTATTGAAAACTAACACAGTGAATATTTGAACAGTATTAACATATGAAAACACTGACAATACCAAATTAAGTAGTAATTTGTTTGATTTTCACTTAAAAAGTCAACACAGCATGGAATTATCAGCCCCTGATCTTTACTGGCAGTTGTAAACACATCACAGTTTTTTTTACAAACTGTCAGTAAATTAACTGGTGGTTGGCAACCCTGTTCTTAACCCATCCCCACTCTACCCAAAACTGAATAAAAAATCTGCAGCGCAGTAATTGTCTATAAAACACAGTATGGCTATCTGGAGGCGTTCTGTACACAGAAGGTTACAGAACGTCCCCAGATATGTCATTTTCTGCTCGTGTGAATGGCTCACCGATTTCCCCAGAAGTCTGCACTAAGATACAGATCAGATGTTGAGCATCCCCTGCAACAAAGATGTACATTTTGGTGAGATACTCTCAAATGTAAAGTGGTGCAGACCCAGCAACTTTCCATGTTCAAGACCTGAAGGTGCAGCAGCTGACAATTATAAAACCATTTCCATACAGAGTCACTGTTCACATGGACACAGACCAACAGCTATATAAGTGAGTGAGAAACTTATATAGCGCAACACATGCTTACTGAATCGCCTCTGGGCGCTTAGTAACCATTCCCTAAGTGAACTTTAGCTTTCAGAAGAGATGGGTTGTGATTTTTCTTCTGAAGGCCAGGTAGTTCACCTCCAAATCGGATGCTGGTTGGTAGAGCGTTCCATAGTCTAGGTCCTTGGACCGCAAATCTTTGTTCTCCTTTGAACTTGTATCTGGCTTTGGGTATCTGGAGTGGATTTTGGTTGATGGATCGCAGAACGCGATTGGGGTTGTGAGCTTTTCGTTATTCGCATAGATATTGGGGGGGGGCATTTCCTTGAACACACTTATGCGTTAGAGTCCCTTAAATGTGATTCTGTCTTTTACTGGCAACCAATGGAGGGATCTCAGCGAAGGTGAGATTGATTCCCATGTTTTTTTCCCAGTTACAAGTCGAGTGGCCGTGTTTTGGACGACTTGCAGACGAGTGATTTGGTACTTCGAAAGTCTGAGATAAAGGGCATTTGCATAGTCAAGTCTGGAGTTGATTATTGTTCCCACCACGACTGCTATCTCTTCTTTTCGGATAAAGGGAGCAAGTCTGCGTAGTAGGCGCAGCAGGTGCGATATATATATCTTCAGAACAAAATGCAGGAATCTGCTGCCCCCTGGTGTGCCTTGTCATTGGATGTGATTGAAAGCAGCGCAAGCCAATGGCCAACCAATGAATGAGCCGGGAAGACGGCCAAGAAGCCTGCTCGTTCACGGCGCGGGACTTTCGAGGGGTCAGGCAAATAATGGAGGTGAAAAAACATTTACCTTTACAACCCCTTTAACACTGATAATTGTTCAGTCTGCATACATTTCAGTTGTGATAGTTGTGAACAAAAGGTTAAAGTTCTCGCTAACAAGCGATAAAAATCTCACGTGTAGCCCCAGCCTAAACTCTTACAAAGCCAGGCGTCTCACAGAGCCCTGCCTGTGCCTTACATCTCTGAAGTCATCAGGCACAGCTGACACAAATTAAAACAGTCTTGGCCCGTAATGCTAATGCATCTATACTACATTATAAGGCAAACTAAATCAGGCCATTCTGTGACTTTGCTTATATTACATATGAGGAGATGGAAGAACTTACTCTAAACACAGTCAAAGATTTTAAATTTCCCTATTTAACATTTTGGTTATCTTTACGCTTATGACAGGGAAAGAAAAAGCAGCTGTCAGGAAGCAATGTGTCCTTAGTTGCCCTATAAGTCTTTACTTCACATGGACTAGCTCACAACTACTCATACTGCAGTTAAATATAGTGGTTCTAAATTAAAGCGGAAGTTCTGTGGGAAAAGTTTATTTAAAAAAAAAAAAAAAACACTAATCGGCTGTGTTTGCTATAGTAGATTAGTTACTCACATGTCCCCTTTTATTAGGCGCCAGGATCCTCTTTTCCGACAAAAGAATATTTTATATAATCTAGCGATGGACATTGCCATCTTATCTGTGGGCGCTCTGAAGCCCTCCTGCCTTTGTTTCCGGGATGCAGCGAATGCTGATCTCCCAGCATTCACTGCGTAATCCCGCGCATGCGCAGTGTCGGTGGGGAACATCGATATTTGGATCCGCTTTTTGCCTTTTGGATAGGGTCCGTCCGTTTGCATGGTGTCCAGGTGTATAATGGAGATGTGTTGTTTACATTGGGGAAGATGTATCCGCCCTCCCTCATCATATGACGCGCTTTGCAAGTCATGTGACCCGCTTCCCGCGTCACATGACAGCCCAGCTAGCGCGAGACTACGGCGCCTAGCTATTTGACATGATGTCCTGTGATTGGGCTGACGTGACCAAGAATGCAAAGAGCGATCGGGCAATTTAGCGAAACGCCCACTGCCCGCAGGACTCCAAACCAGGAAGTACAGGAGATCAGAGGTAAGGGAGCATTTAAAAAAAAAAATTTTGAGGGTGAACCTCCGCTTTAAATGGGGTAAAGTTCATAGATGCAAACCCCTACTTTTGTATAAAAAGAAAAAAACAACAAAAACAACAAGGATCGATGACCAAAGGTCTATACCAATTGCATAAATGAACATCAGTTTTTGGGAATAAACAGACACAGCAAAATCTAAAAATACAGCCAATTGTCCAGCTGGGTAGAATATCTTTTTTTTTCAATGTAAATGAAAAAAAAAAAAAAAAAGTACCCCACTATTACAATATTAAGATGGTGGCTTCTCTGAGCTGCAATTGCCAATAGCAGCTATCCACATGCTACCCAAGCCCATCATCGACCACATTACTTGGAGCAACTATTTACCTACTGTATACCTTTTCTAAATCTAGACTCCAAGATCATGGCAAAGAGCCTATACATCAATCAGCCTCAACATTAAGATCACTGACAGGTAAAACAAACACTGATTATCATACTACAATAGCATCTGAAAGTTGGAAGCATATATTAGGCAGCAAGTGAACATATCCTTAAAGTTCATGTAAAAAAAAATGGCCATCACAGTTTCCTGCATATGTGACTATGTAGATGCAGACCGTTTAGGGTGGCCATAATGACCCGTGTCCACAGCCAGAACCACCAACAATGGGCACGTGAGCATTAGAACTCGACCACAAAGCAATAGATGTATCACTTTTATTTTACGTTGTGTGGATGGCCGGGGACGTGTGCGTCACTTACCTAGGGAAGAGATGGTGCAAGTATGGGAAGAAAGCAAGCTGGCGAAGGTAGTATGATGCATTCAGCTATGTTCATGTGGATTTTGCTTGACACATTCCGCCTACCCTAAACATTTTTGGTGACTAAGTACGCTCCTTCATAGAATCGGTATTCCCAGATGGTAGTGGCCTTTCAGCAAAATATTGCACCCCCCCCCCCCCCCCACTGCAAAAATGGTTCAAGAATAGTTTGAAGAACACAACGGCAAGTTAGAATGCTTGATTTGGCCTCCAAATTCTGCAGATCTCAATCCATCGTGCAAATGTGGGATGTGCTGGAAAAACAAGTCCGACTACACCTTGCAATTTAAAATTAAAGGCTCTGCTACTAACAGCTTGGTACAAGATGCCACAACATAACCTTTGAGGTCTAGTGGCATTGATCAGGGCTGTTTTGGCAGCAAAGGGGGGACCTACTCAATGTTAAGTGGGTCATCATAATGCTATGACTGATCAGTGTTTATGTGCCTCAATGGGGGTAAACATGAAGACAATTTGATAAGCAGACACTAGATAGGCTTTATATGCCAAAACCTTCTGGCCCAACTTCAGGAAATGGGTGGGTTTCCATTACAAGGGTCCAAAGGCAGGTATACAAATCACATTTTTTGTATACCCTGCTTTGACATTAGCAGAAAAACCATGCAAGGCTGCCAACTGTTTGCTCAGGCATTTGAACCACTAGAAATGGCAAAACTAAACAAGCATACAAGCTGTAGATCTGACAAGTACGTGTACAAAATCTGTCTCTTTGGAGGAAAACCTCATGTTTTTAACAAGTTCACTCGCATCTTTTCCTAACTTTCTCTTGGTACTGGTTAGATTTCCAACAATTTTATGGGCTTCAGATTAACAAAGTTCTAAACATAATCCATCCTCTAAAGTCAGAAAAAAAAAATCAGTTTCACCTGGAATCTACCAACGCACCATTTTAAGGGGTCAACCTCACTGCCTCCTATGAAACCCTAAACTCATCTACAGCGCCTTGAAAAAGTATTCATACCTTTTTCACATTTTGCCATGTTACAGCCAAAAATGTAAATGTATTTTATTGGGAATTCATGTGATAGACCAATACAAAGTGTCACATAATTGTAAAGTGGAAGGAAAAAAATAAATGTTTTTCCATTTTTTTTACAAACCAATATCTGAAAGGTGTGGCATGTATTTGTATTCAGCTCCTTTTACGCTGATACCCCTAACTAAAATCTAGTGGAACCAATTGCCTTCAGAACTTCCCTAATTAGTAAAATAGAGTCCACTTGTGTGTAATTTAATCCCACTATACATACAGCCGTTCTGATAAGCCCTCTGAAGTTTGTTAGAGAACCTTAGTGAACAAACAGCATCATGAAGACCAAGGCACACACCAGACAGGTCAGAGATAACGTTAAGGAGAAGTTTAAAAGCAGGGTTAGATTATAAAAAAATATCCCAAGCTTTGAACATCTCACAGATAACTGGGGAGGTTCACCTTCCAGCAGGACAACACCTCTAAACATACAGCCAGAGCTATCAAAGCATATGCATGTGTAAGAATGGCCCACTCAAAGTGGAGATGTAAATCCAATTGAGAATCTGTGGCAAGACTTGAAAATTGCTGTTCAACACTCTCCATTCAATCTGACAGAGCTTGAGCTATTTTGCAAATAATGGGCAAAAATGACACTCTCGAGATGTGCAAAGATGGTAGAGACATACCTAAAAAGATTGAAGCTGTAATTGCAGTGAAAGGTGGTTCTATAAAGGTATTGACTCAGGGGGGCTGAATACTAATGTACACAGCACTTTTCACATATGTATTTGTAAACAAATTGAAAACAAATTGTAATTTTCCTTCTACTGCACAAGTATGTGCCACATTGTGTTGATCTATCACATAAAATCCCAATAAAATACACCCACATTTGTGGTTGTAACATGACGAAATGTGGAAAATTTCAATGCACTAACTATTCAGCACTATGGTGTCAATTGGCCTACTTAAAAAAAAGTGGAAAAAAATAATAAATAAAAACAACAACATGCAGTGGAGGATACACTATCTGACATACTCAGAAGTGTTGGTGACAGGGAGCTGTGGTGGCTCAACGTGATTGGCACTGCGCTGACAAGCCGTTCACCTCTGCAGCCAAGGGTTCGGATCCCGGTCTCGGCTACATGTGAATTGAGTTTGGTGGTCTCAGCCCGGCTCCCGGTGGGGTGTGCTATGCAAGGTACGCCTGTGCTTAGTATGCCTATCCCCCCCACAAAAACCACCACACTTGCACGCACACGAAATTGGTTTAACACACATTTTGGCCATGCGGTCTCCTAAAATAGAGGCGAAGGACCTACGGGGCTGGCTGGGTGGGCTAGGCCCCCTCACTCCCTCATAGGGGGGAGTCCCTCTGCCGCGTTGGGGTCCCGTTGGGCCCCAGTTGGGCTCCCAAGAGGAGCAGGTAGGGCGGGGTGAGTGGGAGGCCCCCCCTCACACCCGCCATTGCCACCAGGGGCATGGAGAAGGATGGTGATTGCCTCCGGGGGGAGGGTCTGCCTACTCCCAACTCCTGCAGTCCGGCTCCTCTCTCTCGAGTTCACGCACAAAATACACTTTAAAAAAAAAAAAGTAGTGTTGGTGACCTTGTGGAACACATCATCTTCAAATTATATAGAAAAATAAGTTAAGTCATTGAACAGTTGGGTCCCAGCACTCTACAAACCCCGCCCCCCCCCAAAACTTTTTCAGGGTACCTGTGTTTAAATTAGAATGTTAGAGTGTGGACGTCACAGGCAGCCCTATACTCCCATCACCATCGATGGCACTACTAAACATTAATATGGATCAGATACCTGCTGACTCACGCCTCGTAGCCACCAATATCCTTCTGGCAGCTCGGCTGAGCATTACCAGACTCTGGAAATCTACCAAGCCCCCGTCGATAGAGAACACTATTGAGCTAATTAATCTGCACTACAACTATGAGCTTACTCTGGCCTCAAGTAAGGGACGCATGGTAGAAGCCCACAAAACGTGGCGTCCATGGACACGTTGGTCCAACACAGCACTATTTCTGTGAACCCGGTGGCCGCAAACGCACCCGGGTTGTCAGGATTCTAACTTTAGCTGTCACCTTATACCATGTAAGTCTGATAAACTCTATATGCACCCTTATTTTGATCTGTTATCTGAACTATGCTATTTAGCTAAACGATTGAATATGACTTAACTGCTGTATACGACTTTGTTTATTCACTCGTCGAAGAACTGGTATACATTCTACCTGTATAATATGTAAAATGTTAAACTCAATAAAAACTATTGTTGAAAAAAAAAAAGAAGGTTAGAGTGTCAAAAACTCACTGCTGGGTGGGGGGGGGGGGGGGGTGCCGAGCTGCTGAAAATTAAAGTTATTCTGCTGTAAACTTTGAGGAAGAAGTTATCCTGTGTTTGCAGTTACAGAGGTCAGTGGATGTGGGTAACCCTCAGCTTCTGAGAGTCAATTTACATTACTATGTGATCATTTTGGCACGTTATCGCTACTCTTAAGCTACAGACACTAAATAAAAAGGCTACATTTGGTGGTTATATGAATTAGGGTTGCAGTGATACTGGGACCGGTATCATTGCAGATACCGAGCATTTGCACAAGTTTAGTTCAACTTAAAGTCCATTAGGGTCAACCATAAAAAAAAATATATATATATATATTGTACAATCCCATATACCCAATTCTATACCCACAGTTGATCCAGAGGAAGGCAAAAAAAACTCCAGCAGAGCATGCTCCAATTTGCTACAGCAGGGGAAACAATTCCCTTTCTGATTCCCCGAGAGGCAATCGTTTTTTTCCCTGGATCAACTTTACCTATAAATGTTAGTACCCAGTGATATTATGTACATTTAGCAAAGAATCCATACCCACATCTGGATGGAGTTTATTTCACATTTTCACATCTCTGTGAAGAAACCTTTCCATATTTGGATATGGAATCTTTATTCCGCTAGACGTAAAGAGTGCCCCCGTGTCATCTGTGTTGACAGTAAAGTGAATAACTCAACACAAAGTTCACTATATGGACCCCTTATATATTTGTACATAATCTGATGCTTGACCAGATACCTGGACAGTAAGGGACGATCAATACGGGAGTGGGGGGGGGTACAATCACTGATCTTCCTGTGTGGCTTTCAACAAAGCATCTGACAGCCGCTTCGCCCCCCCCCCCCCCCCCACAGGGAAATCAGGGATTGAGAGTAGAGAAAGGAGCTGGTCATTTACCAGCTCCTTCCATTTCTGAACAGGACTCACTGGCTGTCCATTCACAACTGAGCATTGTAAAATATGGTTATGATGCTTTAATTTATAAATGGAGAGGAGCCTGTGTCTCCTGCCCATTAATCTTCAGTGAATCTGCTTCCTCAGTCCGTTTCCTTGCCTCAAATGAGAGATGCCAGGGGTTGATAAAAAACAAACAAAAAGTAAGAGCCGGTTCACACAGGGGCGACTTGGGATCAGACTTGAAATTGTCGTACGAAATGTCAAATTACATTGAAGTGAATGGGAGCCTTCTTAATGTACACTACTGAAGAAGCTCCAACTTCAGAAAAGGTTCCTGTACTACTTCAATCCGACTTCTAGGCGACTTGTACCCATTGATTTCAATTGAAGTACCCTCCAAGTTGGATCCCCGTTCATAGCAAGGCAACTTTACAGGAAGTTTCCCCTCTTAGGCAAACCCCTCCCTTCCACAGAGCTGGTATTTGGTATGAACCATGAGGGGGTACTCAACGCTTAATTTAAAATAAAAAAAACGCCATGGGTTCCCCCTCCAAAAGCATATTCCACATTTTCACAGCTATTACTGTGAAGAAACCTTTCCTTATTTGGAGGTAAAATCTCTTTTCCTCTAGACGTAAAACATGGGGACAAGGTGCATTGGGGTGGGGGGCTGCAGGAGTGCAGAGGGAGAGGGAGTGCATGAGCTGAATCAGATATGCATTTTCAGAAGGAGCTGTAAAACAACCACTATGCAGAGCTGTGAGGCAGGAAGCTTAATAAAGCAACAAAATGAAGACATGTGGAAGATGGTGGAGCTTTTAAGGAGGTGGGGGAGGGGGTTGCATGCAAGATGTCAGAGCTAAAGAGGGCTGAAAGTGAGATGTGGATGGAAATTCCGACAAAAGTAAGATGTAAGCTTCTGGTCAGAAATTTTGCTGTTGGAACTTTCGCCAACAAAAGATTGAGAGCTCCTATCGTAAAATACGCTCGTCTGTATGCAATTCCGACAAGGAAAAAAACACGCATGCTCAGAATCAAGCAGAAAAGCCGAACTACCTATTGAACTTCATTGATCTCAGCTCATTGTACGTCTTTTACGTAACCGATTTTTTGATGGTTGGAATTTCCGACAAGACTGGTGTGACCGTGTGTATGCAAAACAAGTTTGAGCCAACATTCCTTCGGAAAAAAACCCCCACGGTTTTCTTGTTGTAATTTCCGATCGTGTGTACACGGCATTAGTGAAATTTGACCACACCCACTATTTGATGCAGTTTGAAGGGTGTGTATGGGGGGGGAGGGGGTTTTGGAGGGTCGTGGTTGAGTTCCTGTTCCTATTTTCTGGGGGAAAAAAGCCCTGGGCCTCGCCATTGTCGATTAAATAAGTTGAGTGCATGTGCTCAGCATCATATCCAGAGGTTGTCTATAAGTGCCACCAGCATTGCTGACCCCTCCCCCACCCCGTCAATAAGGTTGAAGGGGTGGGGGGGGTCAGCCTGTCCGTGCTCAGTTCATACGCCGCACATTGCATCAAATTGGTCTGCATAGCAGTTGTCCCAAAAGGAAGCCTCTTTTAAAGATGATGCACAAGAAAGCCCGCAAACAGTTTGCAGAAGACAAGCCTACTAAGGACATGGATTATTGGAACTATGCCCTGCAGTCTGATGAGACCAAGATAAAATATATTGAGTTCAGATGTTTCAGGCTTGTGTGGCGGCAACCAGGTAAGGAGTACAAACACAATTGCATTTTGCCTAGTCAAGCATGGTAGTGAGAGTATCATGTCTGGGTCTGCATGAGTGCTGCCGGCACTGGTAAGCCATAGTTCATTGAGGGAACCATTAATGCCAAATGTACTGTGACATATTAAGGCAGAGCATGATCGCCCTCCCTTCGGAGACAGGGCCACAGAGCAGTATTTCAACATAACGACCCCAATGACACCTCCAAGATGACCACTGCCTTGCTAAAGAAGCTGAGGGTAAAGGTGATGGACTGGCCAAGCATGTCTTCAAACCTAACTAAACCCTATTGAGCATCTGTGGGGCATCCTCAAACAGAAAGTGGAGGAGCGCAAGTCTCTAATATCCAAAAGCTCTGTGATGTCGTCATGGATGAGTGGTAGAGGACTCCAGTGGCAACCTGTGAAGCTCTGGTGAACTTCATGCCCAAGAGGGTTAAGGCAGTGCTGTAAAATAATGGTGGCCACACAAAATATTGACACCTTGGGCCCAATTTGGACATTTTCACTTAGGGGTGTACTCACTTTTGTTGCCAGCGGTTTAGACATCAATGGCTGTGTTTTGAGTTATTTTGAGGGGACAGCACATTTACACTGTTATACAAGCTGTAGCAAATTGTAGCAAAGTAGGTCATTGTAGCAAAGTAATTTCTTCAGTGTTGTCGCATGAAACGGTAGAATAAAATATTTACAAAAATTTAAGGGGTGTACTCATTTTGTGAGATAAATGCAATACACACTCACACACATGCATACATTAAAAAAAAATTAAGACAGCAATATGAACTGGTAGCATTTTTTTTTTATATAAAAAAGGAAAAAAATGATGACCATTTTCTCTTTAAGACAAAAAGTTTCTGATCCTAAAGTATTCCAAACAGAGTAAGAAAGTAGCAAAACATCTACTGCCAACAGGACAGCACATTTTATATGAGCCAAAGCATAACAGTAAGCTAAGAAGAGGGAGGCCAAGATGACTAACAAAACTCTTCTGCAGATATGCTGAGTAGTGTGATTTTAAAAGCTAATTCTAGCTCTGGTCTTCCTTGATGGGAATAATTGAAGCTCTAAAGAAAAGGACTGTGGAATACACAAATGACGCATGAACCTCTCACAGCAAAACAAAGTCTGTCAAATTGTATCACATCAAAAAGAGAAATGCACAAAAAAGACATGTGGTCTGGAAATAATGCTTTTAAGTTACAGCTCAAACCTGTCACATGACCATAAATTAAAATTGAGGGTCTGCAAGACCACTCATAAGTGCTGAAGAGTCAGATATGACAACATTGAGAGTTAGGGCCCTTTCACACGTCCGTTCAGTTCGTCCGTTTTTTTGGAGTGAACGGACCTTGTTCCCTATGGGTTAGCGTCCGTTAGCGGATAGTCCGCTAACGTTCTCCGTCTGCGGTAAAAAAAAACCCTAAGAAACATGCGGATTCCGTTTATCCGATCCGCTACTGTTTTTCAAAAATATGTAAAAAAAAAAGTTCTAAAAAAAAAAAAAAAAAACGGATGAAAAAACGGATGAAAAAAACTTGAAAAACTGATGAAAAACTGATGAAAAACAACGGAAACGGATAAACAGAGCAAAAACTTGAAAAAATGGATCACTGAAGGGGGAAAAAACCCCTGAACGGACGTGTGAAAGAGCCTTATTGAAGTGATTGTAAAGTAGTTTTCCCAGACAACCCCTTTCCATTTTTAGTTTTCAGAGCTGTTGCACTTTGAATAACAATTACGCGGTCATGCAACACTGTACCCAAATTAAATCTTTATGTTTTTTTCCCCCCCACAAATAGAGCTTTCGTTTGGTGGTATTTGATCATCTCTGCGGTTTTTATTTTTTGCGCTATAAACAAAAGAAGAGCGACAATTTAAAAAAACACAATATTTTTTACTTTTTTATTTAATCTCAAAAAAAAAAAAAATGAAACATTTATTTTCCTCCATTTAGACCGATACGTATTCTTCTACGTATTTTTGGTAAAAAAAAAAAAAAACGCAATAATCGTATATTGATTGGTTTGCGCAAAAGTTATAGCGTCTACAAAACAGGTGATAGATTTATGGCATTTTTTTTATTTATTTTTTTACTAGTGATGGCGGCGATCTGCGATTTTGTTATTGTGACCATGACATTGCGACGGACATATCGGACACTTTGGCACGTTTTTGGGACCATTCACATTTATACAGCGATTAGTGCTTTTAATATGCACCGATTACTGTGTAAATGTGACTGGCAGGGAAGGCGTTAACACTAGGGGGCGATCAAGGGGTTAAAATGTTACCTAAAGTGTGTTCTAACTGTAGGGGGGAGGGGACTCACAAGGGGAGGAGACCGATGTGTGTTCCTCTCTACTGGGAACACAGTATTGGTCTCCTCACCTCTGACAGGAGGTGGATCTTTGTGTTGACACCGTGATCACCGGTAATCGCGGGTGGCGGGCGGTGCGCGCGCCCTAGATCGCCGGGAACGAAAGACGTCCTATAACGTTCACCCGGATCGAGGGAGGGTTCCTGCCAGCGAAATTTTACAATGTCCTGGTAAGGAAAGTGTTAAAGGGGTTGTAAAGGTACATTTATTTTTCCTAAATAGCTTCCTTTACCTTAGTGCAGTCCTCCTTCACTTACCTCATTCTTCGAATTTGCTTTTAAATGTCCTTATTTCTTCTAAGAAATCCTCACTTCCTGTTCTTCTGTCTAACTACACACCATAATGCAAGGCTTTCTCCCTGGTGTGGAGTGTCGTGCTCGCCCCCTCCCTTGGACCACAGCAGAGTCAGGATGCCCGCTAACACACAGCTCATTTCTCTATCTGCAACGTAGAGAGTAGGGGTGCAACGGATCAAAAAACTCACGGACCGGATCGATCCTCGGATCAGGAGCCACGGATCGGATAGTTTTTCGGATCAGCAATAAAAATGTTTTTTCAAATGTACAGATATTTTTTTTTTCAAATGTACAGATAAAAAAGTAATCTCCTTAAAATGACCACACCGTATAAGCTTTGATCTCCATAAATGGTATCAACATTCCCTGCACTTATTGCCAAAAACGGTGGCAAATTAAATAAAAGGATATTAAAAAAAAAAATTAAAAAAAAGTTTGCCTACAAAAGATTGGAGGAAAGGTGCATTATTATCTTCCAAAATCATACCATTTGTTGATCTAGTGCAAGCCTGTGGAAGAAAGCCAGGGATGTGCTTTGAATTATGTACTTGTATTTACCTAAATGATGATGACACAGTGCTAAGCGTTGCCAACTTACTTGCCTTTTTAGAATGTAGTGGAGTCTCATCTTGCCCCATCCAGTGTGCTTGCCAGAGCCCAGAGCACAGCGTGACATGGCTCCCCGCCTCAGCGCACTGAGGCGTGTCACGCTGTGCTCTGGCAAGCACACTTTGTGGAGCAAGATGGCCGCCGCTCCGTGTTGTAGTATATGTAGTGATGTGTTGGGTGTTATATGTATATATATTACACTGTATTATGCGAGTAAAAGATTGACCAGGCCAAATCTTAGTAACCTGTAATTGCGTTACACATCAAAAGATACTTCCATTGTCCATTGTCGAATGGACAAAGAGAAGGATATAGGAAGTCCTTTTTTGCACATCAAGTTGCACATCAAAAGACACTAGACACGAGACATAAGCTCTTGCTTACATATCAAACCATTTCTTAGGCCACAGGTAATATAATTACTTATTAACAGAGAGCTAATTGGTATACAAGGATGTGTACGGGTTGTCTCCCGAATACTAAATTGACTCCTGCTGGGAGTGACAATTACCTGACGATCTGCAAGACAGGATGCTGGGTCATGTCTTTCAGATCAAAGTCAGCTATTCAGTGAAAAGGATATTTATTCTGTTAGTCATCTTGTCAAGGAGAGAAGGTACTCCAGGTATTCTCTCTGTATGAGTATGGGGGCGCAGGTAGAAATCTGAATTACTCTGCTGGATTTTTGTATCATCTCTGGACTTTGGACTATTCTGTATTGAAGTTGTTGAAATAAATGCGTTCTCTGGAGGACCTGGTGTTTTGCTGCGAGAACAATCTACTAACATCATACTAGACACTATACTATAGACTATACACGCCAAAGATCTGATGACTACACTCCGGAGCTAGGCCGAAGCCGGGGACTTTCCTAGGCTCCGGAGCGTTCCGCGTATCGGGTGAACCGTTCAGATCATGGATCGGTGACGATTTGTTGCACCCCTAGTAGAGAGTGTCCTGACTCTCCAGTAGTCCAAGCGAGGGGGCGAGCACGACACTCCACACCAGGGAAAAAGCCTTGCATTAAAGCCTTGCATTACTGTGTGGAGTTTCTGACAGAAGAACAGGAAGTGAGGATTTTTCAGAAGAAATAGGGACATTTAAAATCAAAATCGAAGGATGAGGTAAGTGAAGGAGGACTGCACTAAGGTAAAGGTACGCCCAGCTAAAACATGTTTTTAAGAGACTACCCCAGCCTATCCGGTCAGTAAAAAAAATCTACGGCCCTTTGAGAAATTATGTGAGGAAAGGGCTAGGAAGGGGATAATTTCTAAGATATACAAGATATTAAATGAGTCAAAAAATCTGGGCATACTGCCATACATCAAGAAGTGGGAAGAGGCATTGGGTTCATATGTTAATGATTTTGTGATTAAACAATAAAGAGGGTGCATGCTACGTTGGTAAACTGTAATATAATGGAATTGAATTATAAATGCCTCGTTCGTTGGTACCTTCCCTGGAAAAGGTACATAAATGTTCAGGAGCAACGTCACAGTTATGCTGGAGGGGCTGCAAGGAAATTGGAACTATGGCCCACATATGGTGACATGTCCCAAAATTTAAAAATACTGGAGATAAGACAAATAATCAGAGAAATAATAAATACTGAAGTCCCAGGTGACCTGTGGGTATGCTTGTTACATGGGATTTGAATGCCAACTAAATGATACCTGAAAACATTACTCACTCAGCTCCTGAACGCTGCAAAGAGCCAAATACCCATACATTGGCAATAACATGAATGTCCCACATTAAAGGGGTGGTGGAATAAATTTGATGAAATTTATAATATGGAATATCCAAGGTTCAGCGAGGGAGAGGAAAGGGAGGAATTCGAAGAAAGGTGGAAGGAATGGACAGGCTATAAGCATGCAATGGGATATGTAGAAGTGATGGGAGTAGAATATAATATTGTATATTATGTAGTATTATATGGTATTTTGCTTTTAGTATAATATGGTACAAGATAATATAATGAAATATAAATAAATCAGGTAGAAGGGAAAAGAGGAGAAAAGCATATAACAAAGAGAATAGAAGTTGGAGGTATATTAGAAGGGAGAGGTCCTGGGGGGGATAGGGATATTTTATACGTTATACCTATACTAATTATCTTTTTAATAGGTTATGTACTAAGCTTTAATGATATGTTTAATGGAAAACTTAAAGATCTAAAAAAAAAAAAAAAAAGACACACACTCTAAGGTAAAGGAAGCTATTTAGGAGAAAAAAAAAATTGTACCTTTACAACCCCTTTAACTTCTCTCTGTAGTGGTTGTGCACAGAGCAGCCCGGATCATCCTCTTCTCGGGTCTCTCTATTGCACTCCTGCCACCTCCCTCCTGTTGAGTGCCCCCACAGCAAGCAGCTTGCTATGGAGCAGCTGAGCCACTGCTCCCTTTGTCTATTCAAAAGACGGAGCTGTGGTCCGACCTGCCCCCTCTCTCTCCCCTCATTGGCTAAATGACTGACAGCAGTGGAAGACCATGGCAGAGCTGCTGTCGCAACCAATCAGGAGGGAGAGTTTTATTTTATTAAACTTATTATTTTTTTTCATAACTTAATTGCTTTCACATTAAAAAGGTGTTGTAAAACCTTTACAGCCACTTTTATTTACAGGTAAGTCTAGATTAAGTCTTACCTGTAGGTGCTAGAAATATCTCCTAAACCTCCACAGTTTAGGAGATATTTATAAGATACGAGCACTGATGTCTACGGCGCATGCACCGTATACAACAGCGCAGGTGCACTTTAGAAACAGTGATTATGCCGTTTCTAAAGGAGAGCAGATGCCATGACTGGCGGCTCCCGCGCACATGCCAATCACAGTGCCAGAGACATGATAGCCAGAAGGAAGATGGAGGCTTTGTGGAACAGGGGACAGCTGCGACATCACAGGCTTCGGTTTCAGGTAAGTGACACATAATGGGCTACTATGCGATGCATAGTAGCCCATTATGCTTTACCTTTGTAGGGAAACAAAGAGGAAGCAAAACCCATCAGGGTTTACGTCCTCTTTAAAGCCTGTGTTTAATTGTCATACTGACCCTCAGCTGTGCTACCCAAATTCAGGAATGTGGATGCCCCTTGTGCCTACAGGGACTTATGGAGTTTGAAAAAGATTCTCCACTTCGTTCATGCTCATGTTTTGAACTACACGCCTTACATGCAACCACTCCCCAGTTTGGAAGACACAGGAAAGCACAGAGGGAGAAATTTTGAAAAAAAATCGAAATAAATCAGCAAAAACAAATCCTGATATCAGCATCTCATTTTACTGAAAAAAAAATGCCTTAATATCACTTGAAGTAGACAATAGGTGTCTGTTTTGAGGAGGTGGTGTCTTAGTGCAGGGGTCTCCAAACTGCGGCCCTGGGCCCGGATGTGGCCCTTTGCTTGCCTTAATCCGGCCCTTGGAGCACTATTCCATCCAATTTAAATGGGGCATAATTCTTGTTGCTAACACCAATGGGGCACTATTCCTCTGACACCATCAATTCTTTCCATTAACACCAATGATGGGGCACTAGTCCTCCCACTGTCACCAAAGATATGGTATTATTTACTCCCGCTGGACATTGTTTACTCCCAATAGCCCTAGTCTGGCCCCCCCTAAAGTCTGAAGTACCGTAAACTGGCCCTTTGTTTAGAAGGTTTGGAGACCCCTGTCTTAGTGTATAGAAGTGATTGGGCAACTATAAACACTTTTATATAAAAAAACAATATACAAGTTCCCATATGCTACAGCAGCTGATGCAACCACTTTTTTTCTTTTACCCGTTTTCTTTCAGAATTTTAAAAACAAAATACATCCTTTATACTAAACTGCAAAGTCAGCTGGCTTGCCAGACAGACTTTTCATATGACACACTCAGACACCACCAATAACTACTCCAAGGCAGCTTTCAATGCCTTTATTTTCCACAATGGCTTAGTCCTACAAATGGCCAGAATTGACTGTCAAGACCGTCTTAACCGATCACCCCTCGCGCCCCGTTACAGTTAAGTTAATGCCATTTTTCCCCAAAAATTCAGATTTACAAGCATTTTGAGAGATTTAAGAACTCCAGGCAAATAGAATCCTGACAAATCGTCCAGTAAATCACATTCATGCTTCAATAACTAATGAGTTATTGGTATAAACAAGTTGGAAGCTGTAACTCCTGATCTAGATTCTTGTTCCAGTTTGACGACTCGACTAGATAATGAAGCAAAATGAGACGAAAGCTTTGGAGTTTACAAATGAATGTTTTTGTTCTGGGTGCACATCATCCAGATGCGGGCCATGCAGCAGCACAATGGGTCACCAGCAGTGTCCACTGCCAGTAACATGTGATCGCTGTGACACTTGTAATCAATGAATTTGACCTATGCCACTCATTGTGTGCAATTGTGTTGCCAGCTGTGATTGGTCACAGTGATCACACAATACATACAGGGTCAATCACAGCCCATCCATACCATGTGATTAGCTGTGACCAATCACATCTAATTAAAATACACACTGAATTGACCTATTTCAGTAAAAATGTCTGTTCACACCGGTGTAATTCACTGGTATACGCAAATCAAAAAACGCTGATCACTTCCCAGTGTAGTGCAATGTTACTATGGTAACACTGTATTGTTCTGGTCACATTTTTTTTATTTTTTTATTTTTAACAAAGTATAAAATGTTTTTTTTTTTTTGTCAACCGTCAGTGTCTGATCTTCACCACACCAGTTATATGACGACACTGTACTACACTGGTGAAAGTTTTTTTTTTTTTTTAATTAGGTGTCAAGAAATTACAACTTGGGGCATTATTCTTGCCATTTTAAGTCTCAAGAGGCACATCAGGACTGATCAATTTTCTGATATATACCATATCATATTTTGTGGACTTTCCTACAGACTACACATAATAAACACTGATTTAGGTTATTTTCACCAAAGAAAGGTAGCTTAACACAGTTTGGCCTACATTTCTAACAAAAAAATATAATGTGTAACATTTAAAAAAAGAAAGATTTTTTTTTTTTTTTATTTAGCACTAAAGAGCCCACTGGTGATTAAATACCACCAAAAGAAAGCTCTGTGTGAACAAAGATGTACAATTTTCCTAAAACATTTATACTAACCTAGGTGGATCAATGCTGCATCTGTCATCTGCCGACTCTGCACTGAGAACTGAGCAATCAAACACCTCTGATCGTGGAGTTCTCCCCTCTGCTCTGAGCAGAGAACCGGGACTGTCAGTCTGGCTCTCTGCTCTGCCCCTCCAGCGCTCAATGGAGCGATGTGCTTTGGAGGGGGCAGGATGGGCTGGCTCTGCCAGGATCTTTGTAGAGCAGGGGAGGCCAACCAGTGGCCCGGGGGCCACATGTGGCCCGCGGAGCCCTCTGATGTGGCCCACGACCTCCTGCTCTGGAATGGCGGGTTGGCAAGCCCAGATCACAGGTTACCGACCCGGCATACCGCAGCATCAGTGTTGTGAATGAAGCTGGAGGTAGAGAAAGAAAGCGGCTGTGGAGCAGAAACCCATAAGCCCATGCGTCCTCTGCAGTGCCAGCTTTTGCACAGGCGGAGTCTGGCAAACTTCAGCTAACCCGCAGGATAAACACAAGTGCACTACGCTGCAGCCACGGTGTGGGTAAACCATAGCACATCAGTGTAAGAGCTATAGAGCGACAGATGACCGTTTACACATGCCTACCTCCAATCCAAAAAACAGAAGGGACTTTGACCCCTTTCATTTGGGTGGATCGGAGGGCCTATAGAGTAGCCGCGACCTGTCATCCGCCTGCTTCGCTCATTGTGGCCTGCAACTGGTTACCAAGTTGATTAACTGACCCTCGCTCGTCAAAAGTTTGGGCACCCCTGTTGTAGAGCCTGGACCAGCTCTGTGATGTCAGCCAACAGCAGACTTTAGACCGCTATTGGCTACATTTTTATTCCAACAGATTCCCTTTAAATAGCAAATCAAGCATAATCTCTTACTATCTTAATCTATTTATGTAGGACAATTACCCATGGAAAACCAATAAACAAAGTAACTTTACAGCAAGTGAAGATGTGTTAAATGACTACATAGCATGTGTCACATTACTCACAGAAACCATGCAGCAACTTTATAAAAGTCAGCCTGTGTTTGTTCATGCCAAACACTCATGTACACAAAAAAAAAAAAAAAATATTTGCATCTAGACATCTGTGACAAAGTAATCATTAACACTTTCTGGGGGGGGGGGGGGGGGAGCAGGAGAAGATTTCCTTTTACTATACCAAAGTTTAAAACATTAAGCATACACAAGCAAAATTACACAGATACTAAGTTGAGGATAAAATTAGCTCTAAGCAGCTGATTGCATACTTTGAAGACTCATTACTGAGTAACAAAGAGCGTCTTGTGCGCCCAAGATAAAAAGGTCAACAATGATGCCATTTTATACGTCAATGGGCAAATTTAATATTCTAATTCAATGAAGACCTTGAAATGTCTTGGCATGGGCACATGCTTCTAAAAAGTCCCCTTTTTGTCCCAAAGTCACAACGAGGTTCAAACAATCTGTATTTACTAAAATTACATAAAATGAATATGTTGTGTATTTTAGTGTGCCACATACTACAAACTTGCATGAAAGTTATGCACTTTACAATAAGGAACAGAACATACAATAGAATAATCAACAGAATATGGTTTTATTGAAAAACTTGCAACATGAATAATAAATGGATTGGAACACTGAATTATTACCAAATGTCAGTTGAGAAATCAATAACTAAAACTTACAATTGCATCACTAAGGTCCTTTTATTATCTTAAAGGATTTTCATCACTGGCTAATAAGAATGTTGTAATCACAAACGTTTTTCATACGTAGTTATTTTAGGGGGAAAAAATGCTATAAAGGCTTTAAAAGACTTAGAACAAACACTATTAATACGATTCCAAAACCCCTTAACCTACAGCGACCAATTATATACAGAAATGTTGTTAATTAGAATGCATTGAGTTAAAAAAAAAGGTCACAAAAGTGTTCTGGCACGATGGGAACACTTGAATTTAGAGATGGCCTTGTACAGAAAACATATGGGGCTACCATTGCTAAACTTACCTTTGTAAAGTAGTATGTTTATCCTTTTAGTGCTCACTGACTTTTTTCATTTCTCATGTTCTCTTAGTTTCAGTAGTTGCATATCGAACACGTTTGTGTTTGCCATCTGACCCGGCGTTTGACAAATTTGCTTGAAATCTAGGAGCCAGCTAAAAAAAGTTCGTAGCCAAAAAACGCACCCCGTCCCGCCAAGCTTGCGCGCAGAAGCGAACGCATACGTGAGTAGCGCCCACATATGTAAACGGTATTCAAACCACACGTGAGGTATCGCGCGATTGGTAGAGCGAGAGCAATAATTCTAGACCTCCTCTGTATCTCAAAACATGCAACCTGTAGAATTGTTTTTAAACGTCGCCTATGGAGATTTTAAAGGGTAAAAGTTTGTCGCCATTCCACGAGCGGATGCAATTTTGAAGCGTGATATGTTGGGTATCAATTAACTTGGCGTAACATTATCTTTCACAATATAAAAAAAATTGTGCTAACTTTACGGTTGTCTTTTTTAATAAAAAAAATGTATTTTTTCATAAAAAGTGTGCACTTGTAAGACTGCTGCGCAAATACGGTGTGACAGAAAGTATTGCAACGACCGCCATTTTATTTTCTAGGGTGTTAGAATAAAAAATATATAATGTTTGGGGGTTCTAATTAGAGGGAAGGATATGGCAGTGAAAAAACACATTAGAACTGCTGATGTAATGTAACGTAACTTGTAATGCCAATGGTCACCACAAGATGGCCACTCCTAGATTCCTTCTGCAGGCCTCAGCTTCCTTCTGTGAAGGCCGCAAAGCCGCGGCCACGATTACTGGCTGGTCCGCGCCGGCCGGTAATTGAGGCCGTGGCATTGCGGCCTTCTGCAGCCCTAAGCTTCCCCAGGCGCCACGTCACAATTTGTCGCAATTGCAACCTGGCACCCGGATTTTGTCGAGGCCTGATCTAACCAATCACTATTAAGTGAGCAGCAAAGCATTCTATAGCAATATGGGAGCCCAGAAAAAGTGCAGCTATCCTGGGTGGACATCATATGACATCCTCCCAGGATCACGACAGGACACAGCGGAGATGACAGCAGTGTACCGAGCCGCTGTCAGTACCATGTGATTGGTGTGACCAATCACTGCATATCACATTGCAATTGTACACAATGAATGGCCTCCATTCATTTGTACTAGCGTTTTGGTCTCCGATTGATCACATGGTACAGACAGGGCCAATTACAGTGCACCTATACCATATAATAGCTACAGTAACACTTTGTTGCTCTGGTCACACTATGTAAACAAAACTAAAATTGAAAAAATAAAAATAAAATACAACTACATAATACCCAACCTACCTACTCTGACTGTCTAATTTCTAAACAGTGGTGATTTGGGGATAATTTGTACTGTCAGTACATCATGATTGATCGATTTTAAAATATACCATAGTTTTTGAGCTTTATAACATTCCTACAGACTAAATATGCACCAATTTGTGTTATGCTTTGGTAAGAAAGAGAACATTGCCTTTTCTGTCTTTGTTTATGTAGTAAAAAAATAAAGTGATGATTAAATGGCACCAAAAAAAAAAAGAAGCTTTATTTGTGTGAAAAAAGAAAAAGTTTAAATTTCAGTACAGTGTTTTGTGCAAACTTCTGAATGGTGAACAGGAACTGTTGTCTATAGTGCACGGACCCACCACCAATGAAAGTGCAGGCTGACCAGATAATACGAGTCAAAGCGTGTGTTATCAAACCCAACAGGATGGAGACTTGAAAATGCTCAGCGGTTAAACCTTATGGCATCCGGACATCCGTGGGGACCCAATCCATTTAATCCACAGAGATTGACAATTCAACAATGGATGATATCATGAAGATTAGTAGGGAAATAAGAGAAGGCGGCCACATTGCGTGATTCCATATAAAAGTGTACAAAATGTATTAAAGCTGATAAACTTACATTTTAGCAGAACATTTCAAGTGCTTAAGATCAATATATGGCGGCAGTGGAGTCTGAGGATTTTCAAGTCTCCATCCTGTCGGGTTTGATAACACACGCTTTATTTGACTCATAGAAACGTATGTTTCCCTGAGTTCAAAACATCCGGTAAGCCTGCACTTTCATCGGTGGTGGGTCAGTGCACTATAGACAACAGTTCCTGTTCACCATTCAGAAGTTTGCACAATACTTTGAACAGGGGTCAAGTCCTGGGGAAAAAAGTGTGGGAACTCCCACCCAAAATCCACTCCCCCATCAAAAAAAAAAAAATGATACGCTCATATGCATAATTACTAAACTGCATGTTGTTTTGAGAGTTATTTCTAAATCCGACGATAACTCGCGGCAGACCTCCGCAATGTCTCCTAGGAACAATGACAAAAGCTCCCAAGAGACATTGCGGCATCGAGGAAGTGACTACCTGATGAATCCATATACAGAAATCGGCCAGTAACAAAGGATTACTAAGGTTTGCCTGCCTCTGACAGTGACTCGAGATGGGCATCGCCGCTTAGTGAAGGATTGGCTCGGGCGGCTCGGCTGCTTTAGTTCTGCATAGGGAACGGAGTTCCTGCTGTGAAAAAAGTGCAGGAACTCTGTTCCCACGCGTTCCCGAAGGACTTGAGCCCCGACTTTGAAGTTGTTGGTGTTCTTTTTTTTTTCACACTTTCCGTATTGATACACAGTGGACTTTTTCATTTTACATGTAGAACTAAATATTTCTAATTGGGTAATACAGCTTTAAATGTGCAGGCACATGAAAAAATGCGGGGAAAAACGTGAGTTTGAAGCGGGAATGAGTCATAGTTTTAGGCGGGAATGTCACATGGACTAGATGACTCATCCGCGTGACTCGAGGGGTATATAAGACCCCTGTCAGCTGGTCAGGTCACAATTGACCTTATAGGTTGAAGTGCTCCCCCACCCCCCCTCCCCTGGCACTGCACCTTTATGTGGTTGTGTCACCCTTGGATCAAGGGGGGGACTTTGTTGAATATTTTATGGTATTCGCTCGAGTCCCATGACTGAGCGAGATTTTGAAATATATTTTGACATTTTAAAATAGATGTATTTGATGTAATTAATAAAGATACGTTTGAATATATTTATTGTATTATATTATACCAATAATGGTGCCGTGGCCAATTTATTACCAATTTAATGATCTTGTTTGGTTTCCGTTTATTCCCATGATCCGAGATTCCCAGATTTTTGTGCCTCAACTTCTAAAGGGTCAGCCGCTTTTTTTATATGCCACCAATTTTACATTAAATACCGGCTTTATGGCAGCAGCTAGCTGCCACAATCCCAGAATTTTAAAAAATGGCGTACTGTCCTCTTTCAGATAAACAGGGTCTCTGCAGTGGATTCGCCGCAAGATCACTTATTGGTGGGTGGAGAGGGCTCCCCCCTCTTGTGGAGCTCCTGTGGTCTCCGTCACTTTAAAAATCTGTCAGTAGCGGCAGAATGCTGCTTGTATGCCGAGTGAGAAAAAGACGGCCCCCACTTTTTTTTAATTGCATTTTAGTGTAAAATATGAGATCTGATGTCTTTTTGACCGCATGTCTCGCATTTAGGAGGTCCTGACATGTTTTTTTTTTTTTATTATTACACAGGATGTGTACATTCCTTGTAATACAAATAAAAGGGACCCAGGACCCTGGAAGTTCCAGCGCCGTCTGTTCTACAATATCTACCATATAATCAACAATATCCACCATAACAAATGACAAAACAATATGAGTTGATATAGTGCTGTGATTCTTCAAAATTGTGCAATCCGTGCAGAAATATATGGCAAAGGTGAATGAAAGTGCTGTGCTCCCCTTCCTATGCCCTCACTCAGCTAGCCATGTAGAGATCGCCGGTACTAATAAAATAGATCTTTCATAGTGCCTTTTTCCTCTTTCACACGTCACCAAAGCCCCCACAGCAAGCAGTTTGCCGTCGGGGCACTTGGTAGGAGGGAAGGGCCAGGAGCACTCTAGGGGACACAAGAGGAGGAGGAGGATTGGGGCTGTTCTGTGCATCACCACGGCACAAAAACAGGAGTAAAGAAGCATTCCAATAGTACATCGTGTATGTAAAAAAATATTCTTAACATACAGTTAGAGCAAATGTCCACCTCAGTGCAAAATACCAAACAGCGCTGGTGTAAGATATAAGGCGACTAACAACACCATATAATATAATATAAATCAACAGATAGACAGTCTCAGGTGTTTTGAGGTCAGTATTGACGTAGATGTAATGTCCAATAATGGTGATAGAGGAGATAGATTGTGCACCATCCACCGAACTCGCAATCCACCACGTGTTATACAAACGATCCCAGCAGGGGTTCAAACTCACCAGAGATCAATCAGATCAAGCCTTTCACAATAATCCAAGATATATCTATGAGGGCTGCTGACATCAGATCAAGCCTTTCACAATAATCCAAGATATATCTATGAGGGCTGCTGACATATCCATCTGATAGGGGAATCACTTTTAGAGGATCCAGCCTCAGATGTAATAATAAAAAAAAAAAAACAAAGAATGCCAACATAGCGTAATTCAGTTTAATACTCATCCCTTCCATCAGGCATCCCCCATATATTATACGTACACAAAGTAATGAAAATTAAGCAGAGTAAAAATGACTTCACCCGATCCTTTGCAAAGAAGCAGCGTGCTTGACCACGGTCACCAGCTGGTATACAGGTGGGAGACTCCTTCCCGAATCCCTTAGTGAAGTACAGATGTAATGTCCAGTTATAGCGTAAAGCTGTAACCCTTACTAGTTTCGTCGTTCATGCGACTTCTACGGAGGGTTTACAGTACATCGTGTATATACTAGCTAAAGTTTAGTATGCCTTAATAGAGGGAAAAAGCACGTGGTTTGGCAACATCAGATATTAAAATATATTATAAAGTAGTAATAAATTAAATGATAGAATGGGCAAATACAAAAAGCGAAAAAACGATCAAGATGCAAAATACACCAAGTGGGACACATTTGAAAAAGAATATTTGGATATCACAAAAATATACGACACTGGATAAGGGTGTACATGAGTTGGATAAGAAATGTTTTCAAAGTTTAGGATTTAAAGACAAGAAAAAAATTGGAATACAACTCAACCACTAATTTCACTATCAGGAACTCATTTTTTATTTATTTTTTTAACCTGGGAAATGGACACTCTTTGGAGGTTGGATAGGAATTGCACTATTAAAGGACGTAGTAGATAAAAAGGGAAAATTTGATGATTTCAGGAAATATAGAGGTGATTTGTTTTAGATCAATGAATGGGGATATCTACAGGCAAACCATTTTGTACCTACACTACCCTAGAGATGGAGGAAATTTTAACCCAATAGAACAATTATGTAGTGTACAGACACCAGTGAAACTGGGATATCTCATGTCTATGGTATTCTTACAGATATGGGGCTGGGTCGGAGATACCCCCCATTCATTGGAAAATGGAATCAGGAACTGGGTACACAACTGGAAGAACAATAAGTGTGAAAAGTGATGGGAGCGGTGTATGACTACACAAATGATTTATACACGATAGAAATTAACAAAGAGTTTAGTAAGATGGTATAGAACACCAGATAAATCCAAATACCAAAGATAAATATCCACTATGTTGAAAATGCTGTAATCAGATAGGTACTATGACCCATATCTGGTAGGAGGAAGGTAAAGTGAGGTTAGGGGAGGAGAGGGGGAGATATATTTATATGCAACAAAAAAAAAGGTAAAACATATGATGCATTGTATGCATTATGTAGTAATCCTGATCCTAGCTAGGCCAACCAATGAGACGCCAGAGGGGAGGAGAAGGCAGGTCACTTTATGGAAGCATGGCCTGCAGGATGGTTCTAAAAGGGTAACTATAGGAAAGGGTCTGTGATGCCTGTAACTAAATATGTATGTACTTGTTACGTAATGTTTTAGAGGCAAACGCTCTGCATCCATCCATGTAAACACTTTGTATTTTAAACTACTATTTCCTGCTTCGTCAAGGAGATAGATAGTATGTGTGTTAGATTAGACTTTGTATAATAAATGTTTATTATATTGAAGCTTTCACTTCTGGTCAAAAGAACTCTTAATTTAACTCATATCATATCTTTGAGATATTAAATCTTAAATATATAGATTTGAAAAGCAACACATACTTACAAATCCCCAATCTCAAAGATTACAATTTTATACATAAAACTTTTTTTCACGCCTATAGTATATGTTTTATCACAGTAAATTTGCATAATCAGGAGTTCCTGTGAAACGGGATGCATTTCTCTACAATCTTGTGAAATAGCAAAGCAAGAAAATTATCTCAGCATGTCCCGGGGGGAATACAAATGGAGAAACCATTGCCAAAGCCTAGATCACAGGCAAGCCAAATGTATTTTTACCAGCAAAATGTACTTCCAAATTGTCTCTGATAAACTCATTTAATTTCACCATAGGACATTCAATGCTGCATACAAAAATGAAATATGAAGACAAGATGGCATCAATGTCACTTGTACTGCAAAGCAACATAGGGTTGATTAAGCTAAGCATCACAGATGCTTATTTAGCATGTTAATGAAATCTAATATAATTATGCAGACAGCACTGCATAAACTGTGTTGTAGTCCCTTCTGAACAAACAGAGCCAACAAGAGAAATTCAATAAAGCATGTTTGCAGTTTAAACATTATTTCTGGACCCAGAGTATAGAAATATGCTTTATGCTGGGTCTTGCCTTTGTTTTAACACTGTTAAATACGTGTCATTGCTTAGAAGAGAAAGAAAATGCTTATGTCTTAATGTAGTGAAGCCTACAATAAAAACGACCTGAGCCTAATTAATGCATTAGAGAATGAAATAAGTATGGAAGCATTATCCCCACAAATTTAATGTTGAGGCATATTATGTAGTTATGTGCAAGCAAATAACTGCTTCAGCAAATACAGTGGGTAAGGTTGATTGTAAATTGCGCAATTATGGGAGGAGATTGTTACCATTATCTCTACCTCCTCCAATCATTGAACACCTTGCATTCAAATGAACGCAGGATGTTTTCAGAATAGATGAGCTGCATAATGAGCGGCCCACTGTGATTTGTGTACAGTTGGAATAAAAGTAGACGTATTACATAATTTGGCAGTAGCTGCACACTGCATAAACTGCATCAGTGTTTATTTTTAAATTTCCAAAGCTGCCAATCCAATTTTAAAGAAGTTGTTCGCTAAATTATTTCATGCAGTTTCCACGCCACGCATAATACATCATTTGATTGGACTTTGATACGAGTATCAGACATTTACCTAATGCATATAGATCACCACATTCCTAAATAAGAATTTGCCATATATTCTCCAGGTCAACGTGTTCTATATTTATAATGTGGCCAACATGCACTCAAGGAATGAAAGAGCAACTGCTTAATGTCGGAAAAGTGTGGATAATATAGTAACTTCTATTGGCCAGCCAGAGCTCTCAATAGAGCTGAAACTTGGTTTCACAGTCAAGTCAGCACATGGAGGGCCAATCTATATTTTTAATAGATATTATATTGTGACTAAAAAGTCACAGAGATAGCACAAGCATGCAAGTAATAAGACTGATTGATGTCAGAATTCCTTGTTCTAGGTCAAAACCTTACAATTAATAACTACCATTACAATACCTTAAAACTACTAAAGCCACTGGACATTCCACATAATTGTAGAAACAGAACACAGAAAAGTCATCCCCCTAGACACTACTTTAAACACCAGGCACACGGGCAGAAATAGCTATAGCAAGGGTGTAGCACTATGTGCACATGAATAAAACACAGATGTGGGCAAAACAACTCCCTAAAACCAAGAGCCCTTCTCAAAGCATTGCTGATGCTGAAGGGCATGATGACGGATATCAATGCGGCTTCTTTTAACCATATTCTACCGAAAATTATGTTTTAAATTGTAATCCTCAAATAACCATTTTTCCATGATTCTGGGTTCTTATAAGCAGATAAAAATAGGCCTTCTTGAAAACGTTTTAGTGTCGGCCCATATGGTTATAGTATCAGGTGCAAAATGAGCTTTGTCTATCAAAACTGAACGGTTGCTAGTTAAAAACATATACACTATGTAAATCTTCAAACTGACTTTACTTTAGAAACTCTGCAGATATGACACCATACCTTTGAACTCACAATTGACTTTCATATCCCACAAGTAGATATCTCTGGGATGAAAGATGGGCAATACTACCATACTCATACCTAGCCAATTAATTATATTCCTGACGCCCCCACTTTTTCGTCTTTCATCTCTTTCTTAAAGAGGGGGTTCACCCTTAAAACTACTCTGTGTGATCCCATCCAGCATACTGGCGTCAGCATGCTGTTTTTTTTTTTTCTTCGTACTTACGGTTTAATTGATCATTTTATATTGTGCCTACCTCAGGTGAATGGCGCGTCTATTCAGCGTCACGACTTGCAAAAATAGCCGACTAGCACTCGGGTATTCCCGGCACCTGCGCACAGACCTAGGAGCTGACTGCGCAGGCGCCGTATATATCCGAGTCCAATGGCTATGGCGCTTCACGCTCTCTGAAAAAAGCCGAAATAGGACTCGGATATATATACGGCGCCTGCGCAGTCAGCTCCTAGGTCTGTGCGCGGCCGCCGTATAGCGCCGTGAATACCCGAATGCTAGTCGGCTATCTTCGGAAGCCGTGACGCTCCATAGACGCGCCATTCACCCGCGGTAGGCACAATATAAAATGATCAATTAAACCGTAAGTACGAAGATTAAAAAAAAAAAAAAAAAAAACAGCATACTGGCGCTGACGCCAGTATGCTGGATGGGATCACACATAGTTTTAAGGGTGAACCCCCGCTTTAAAAAGAGTTAAAAGGTCTGACCTCCAAATATGGTCTTCAACACAAGTCAAAGTTATCAGGGAAACACCCTCCTATGACCTGGACTGCAATGTATCAAGGAAATCTGTTATAAAAGCAAACTTTTTTCAAACTGTGCATCTTCAGGTTTCTACAGGGATGCCTTAACACAATGCCTAATAATTGCAACAAAAAAAAACTGTATATAAGCCAACAGGTCGATCAAAGCAGAACCCTCTGGAGGGGAGGTCTTGGGAGTGAACCTTGCCCTGCCAAAAAGACCCACGAGGAACACCACAGCAGAGGAAAGATCCCGCTTTTGGAGGAGTCATGGATATACCGTCTTTGGCCAAGTGATCCCTCTTGTGTATGCCATAATGATCTCTATAACCTGAGATCCAGCAAATCTGGTAAGCAGCGCTGTTGATGAACAGAACATTTGATTAGTCTTCTGTCAAGCTCTGTCTCCGTTGATCTGCACCTGCTAAAGCAATCTATGGACTCATTTTTTATAGATATAATTAATTGCAATTATTGATTATTGTGCACTTTTGCTTTCTTTCAGAAATTATTAGAAAAATATGTAACCCAATACTAGACAGAGAAATAACTTTTCCACTACAGATCGAAAGAGCGCACAGGACCAGGAGGCCTAGAGAAATCCCCCAAGAAAAACCCAGAGATATTATAATACGATTTGAAAGTTGGGAGGAAAAAAATTTATTATGGAAAAACTTGAGAGAGAAGGCCCCAATTATATACGAGGAACATAATATCCAAATATATCAGGACCTATCACAAGAGACGCTTAGAAGAAGGAGGAACCTGAAGCCACTATTACGTGTATTACAAGACCAAGAAATACAGTATAATTGGGGATTTCCAGCTTGTCTGATAGGAAGAAAAAATGGGGTCACTGCGAAATTAAGATTTTTAGAGGAAACAACCGAGTTCTGTCAAAAATTGGGAATTCCAACTCCAAAGTACCCATAGTAAGGGGAGAGGTGGCGGGGGAGCGGGAGGGGCGGGAGGGAGATGGAGAGGCAAAAAGTATGGATACCCTTAAAAAATAATAAGGGAAAAAAAAATATATATATATATGTGTATATATATATATATATATATATATATATATATATATATATATATATATATATATATATATATATAAAAAAAAAGAAAGATTAATAAAGTAGGTCGTTAAGAGCAGTGAGGAGAGGAGAGCGGGGTCCAGGAGCTCAGGACAGCCTCGAGAAATTCCCCTGGGACCAGGGGAAGAGAGGAATCGCCGAATTGTACTCCGCCTCAAGTATAGGAGCACCCTTGCACGCTTGTAGTGCAAGAGATGATGCTCCACAACTTGACCTGTGGGTCAAAATTCCATTCCGGGGATGGGGAAGGGGGGGGACTGGGGAGGGAGGAGGGGGGGGGGGAAAACGGAGGAGGAAGTTCTCTCAGGAGAACAAGCAGGTGTTGGAAGGGGGGGGGTAGGGGGTGGGAGCTTGGAGAGAGGGGGGAGGGAACCGGGGGGGAGGGGGGACAAGGGGAATTGGGAGACAGGGGGGAAGAGGAAGGGGGGAAATACGAATTAGGAACAATGGATCGGGGGCCTACCAGAACATAATGAGAAGAAGTAATAGTGAGGGTAAGATCGGAAGCAAATATAAATATACCTATGTCTAAGGTGAACTTAATTTCCTATAATGTAAGAGGTCTTAGCTCTCCGCGTAAAAGACAAATGATCCTAAAAGAAATTGAGAGATTCTCCGCTGACATAGTTTTCTTCCAGGAGACACATATAACCCTTGATTCAAGAGTGAGGTTAAATTCTCGGGCAGTCCCATCATGGTACTATGGGGATTCCCCGCAGAGAGGATCAAGAGGAATAGCCATCGGCATAGGGAAAAATTTAAGTTTTTTAGTGGAAGACAGGATAGTAGATCCCGACGGTCGATATATGTTCTTAAGAGGTCTTATACACGGCAAACGATATACACTGGCCAATGTTTACTGCCCAAATAAATCCCCGCAGAGATACCTAACAACGATCTTGAATAAACTTTCGGCATTCAAACAAGGAAATGTGGTTCTAGCCGGGGACTTTAATTTCACACTAGACATACAGTTGGATCGAATATCGACAGTTAATCTAGGAAACACTAAGCAACAACATATTGTGAAAAAAAATTCTTTTTGAACCAACTAATAGACACCTGGAGGGTATATAATCCAACTAAAAAAGACTACACATTTTACTCTACCGTACATAATATGTACTCAAGGCTGGATTATATAATGGTCGACCACGAGACCCTAGAGTTTGTAGAAAAAGCCACAATAGGGGTTACGACAATCTCAGACCATGCCCCGGTTATGGTGAGCATATATTTCCCAGAAATTGAAGAGAGAAGGATATCCTGGAGATTAAACGAAGATTTAATAGAGGACATAGAAGTTGCTGATAATATAAGAACAGAGATCGACGAATATTTTAAGATTAATCATACTCCTGATGTAAGTATAGCCACCATCTGGGAAGCCCACAAGGCTAGTATCCGAGGAAAATTAATTTCCTTAGGAGCAAAAAAAAAAAAGAAGGAGAGAGATGCAAACAGGAATAGAATAATTAAAGAGTTACAAGATCTAGAAACCAAACATAAGAACCAAAAAAATGATAAAAAAGTTTATCAGGAAATGATAATAAAAAGGATTCAATTAAGTGACCAAATGGAGTCTGAAACCAGAGAAACATTTAAGAACGTTACGAAAGAAAGGTACCTCTGGGGGAATAAACCAGGGAAGTATCTGGCCAGGATCTCAAAAGAAAAAAGAAATTCAAATTACATAGAGAAAATAAAAGACCAGACAGGACAGATGCGGTTTAGGACGTCCGAGATAGCAGAAGCATTTCGGACGTTCTACTCCTCACTATACTCAATCAGGAAAGGCGAGACGCAGGAGGAAAAGGCAAATAGAGAAAAAAAATACGAGACTACCTACGCGATGCCAATCTACCAAAACTAACGTTGGAAATAATTGAAACCCTAGAAGAACCAATTACCCAAGCAGAAATCAGCCGAGCGATTCAAGATACTCCAGGGGGAAAAAGCCCAGGCCCAGATGGACTGCCAATAAAATATTATAAAAAATTTAAAGAGACACTAATCCCAGAAATGTGTAACTATTTCAATAAACTTGGGGGTATAGAAGAAGTAAGGAAAGAATCCCTTCTGGCTAATATAGCTATTATAGCAAAACCGGGAAAAGATAAGACTCTCTGCTCTAACTATCGTCCAATTGCATTACTAAATGCTGATATAAAAATCTTCGCAAAGATATTGGCAACAAGGATAAAACCGTATATGCCTGAACTGATAAATCCAGATCAGACGGGATTTGTAAGAGGCAGAGAAGGGAGGGATAACAGCCTAAGAACACTTTTGTTACTGCAAGAGCCTAAAAGGGAAGGTCCCCCAGTCTTACTCATGTCACTGGACGCTGAAAAGGCGTTTGACAGAGTGGACTGGGGGTTCATGATGGAGACTTTAAGAAATACAGGACTGGGCCCTAGATTTATGAAATGGGTAGGAAATCTATATAAGTCCCCTACGGCAAAAGTAAAAGTAAATGGAAGGGAATCGCAGGAAATTGACATGATGAATGGAACAAGACAGGGGTGCCCGCTCTCCCCACTCCTATACGTAATAGCATTAGAGCCCCTTTTGTGTATGATTAGGAATAACCCGGAGATAGGGGGAGTGAGAGTGGGGGAAGAAGTGGAACAGAAGATGGCAGCATATGCTGACGATGTCCTCTTGTATGTCACCAAGCCCAAAATATCAATCCCCAATATAATGAAGGAGATAGGAAGATATGGTAGACTTTCTAACTTTAAAATAAACCCAGTAAAAACGGTAATCATGAACATAGGGCTCGAACATAAGGAAGAGGAGGCCCTACGTAGTGCATTCCCCTTTACGTGGGAACAAAAATCACTCACTTATTTGGGAATAAAAATAACTCCTAAAGTGGTTGACCTCTTTGAGGCAAATTATATCCCCTTACTTAGTGAAATAAGACGAGACCTAAAAAACCTCTCCCATAAACAGATATCCTGGATGGGGAGGATTAACTTATTTAAAATGACTGTCTTACCAAAGATCATATACAAATTTTAAATGCTCCCAATAAACGTCCCACAAAGCTTTTTTAAGGTAATAAAATATATAATCTCAAAATTTATATGGCAAGAAAAAAAATCCAGAATTAGCTACTCAACCCTATCGAGAGCGAAAAAAAGGGGTGGGCTAGCTCTTCCAGACATAAAAAGATACTATCAAGCGGTAATTCTCGCGAGACTAGTTGAATGGACTAATCGGAAATCATTAAAAAAATGGGCTCACATGGAAAATGAGATAAGTAATGGGCACTTAAACACAAATATATGGATCCCACCTAAGTTTAGAATAATTAACTCAAACACACACAGTATCACAAAATTGGTATATAAGACATGGGACCTGACACATAAACGGGAAAAATGGGAATATAATTCCCCATTAATCCCATTAGTTAACACAAATTTTTTTGCACCGGGAAATAGGACTAAATTCGGGGAAAAAATAGGTAATAATAGACTTGGGGATATAGTAGCACACGGAAAAATAAAAAATAAAGAAGAGATCCACGTAGTAGAAGAGACACAGCAAATAACCGACTGGGAATATTTACAATTAAAGCACTTCGTAAGCACGCTTCCAACACCAATAAGAGATAATTTAGCATTAAACCCAATAGAAAAACTCTGCACCAGGGGAGAACCATTACAACATGGAATTGCGAAAATTTATAAAATCCTTACTGAAATAGCGACAAAAGACACCTTACAAAGTGTAGAGGCTTGGGAGAAAGAAATTGGATATAGAATAGAAGAAGCGCAAATGATTAGAGCGACCTTCTCATATGCAAAAGACATAACAACAATAGAGGCTAATTACAAATGTATGATGAGATGGCATATGACTCCTGTTAGACTAAGTAAGATATCTTTAGCAAACTCCCCTCTATGCTGGAGGAATTGCAATCAAACAGGGACCACTACCCATATATGGTGGGACTGCCCGAGAATCCGGGAATACTGGATAGAGATCATCAAATTGATTGAGGAAATTACTGACGAAAAGATCCCACTGGATTTACCGACTTGTCTTTTCCATAGACTAGGTTCGGTAAAGGGAAAAAAATACGGCTCAACATTGGTCCCAGTGCTGTTAAATGCAGCAAAGGGACTGATTCCGAAATTTTGGCTCCACCCCCATAGACCACCCCTAAAAGAATTCATACGCAGGGTTGACAACATCGCAGAGATGGAGTACTTAAGAAGGATTGACCAAGGGGAGGAAGAGGGAGGAAGAGGCGGAAAGACCTGGAAGCAGTGGAGAATCTATAGATCATCGGAAAAAGCCCTCTCAATATTAATAGAAACAAATTAGTAAATGTTCTGCTCCGATCCTACAGGTAAAAGAAGGAAGAAGTGGGTGGGAGGGGATTAAAATATTGGGGGGGAAATTATATAATAGGTAATACAGAGGGATTCAGGGAGGGGGGGCCTGAAGGGAAGATGAGATAACTACTAAGAACACCTGTTGCCATCCGAAATTATATTTTTGTATTTGTAATACCAACACAACAGAAGAAAAAAAAAAAAAATATATATATATATAAATAAATAAATATCAAAAACACGAATCGCCCACAAATGATGCAAATCCGAGGTGAAATATGAAGGGCGGAACATAGATGAACCCCTCAAAAGCCTCATAACCCTGGGGTAAGCCTGATGTGGGGAAAAAAAAAAAATTGTGCACTTTTGCTTGGTTTATAAGCAGTAATAATTTCATTTGGGCTAGCACAATTTTTGTGTTACACAACAGGTCAATCAAGCCTGTCATTCAGTTACACAAAGCCACAGATTTTTCTGTGCACCCTTCTCACTGCCGGCATTCCTAACAAAACAACCAATTGTGTCATTGGTTGATTTGTGTAAATTTTCTTCATCATCACTCATCTTTTTTGCTCTTCCCTAATGCTACAATATATTATTTTGCTTACTATTGCAGTGCTCACAACCGGAGGGACCAATATGCCCACATCTCCATTAGTTGTCAGGCCCATACACCAGATCTACACACCGACAACCCCGGGTCAGTCTAGTGGATGTATGTTTGTAGATTTATTGCAGCAATCAACAGAAGAGAGGGATATGGTGCAGGATAGTTTAAAATACAACACATATAGAAGAAAATTCTCAAATCACAAATCCTTTTGAAAGCAAGGCTTGCTGGGGGTAGATGGGATAGCAAGCTATTCTGGGACTCTAAGTAGTGCCAGTCCTTTCAGCAAGTGCATGAGGCCCAACAGCTTTTTAGTATACTTGCTGCCTCCAAGGGGGTAGCAGCCCCAGCAAAATAACACTGCTGAGCAGACTTTGTAAACAACCCAAGCCATTATCTGGGATTGGCTGAGGTCAGATAAATATTCTTTGGAACTTCTGTGCTGACCCTTGCAGCCATTTTTAAAGCCAACTCCAGAGACAACCAGGAGCAGTCAAAAACTTGACCAGACCAAAAAACAGACTGCCACTCAACTGAGTACAATAGAGCCAAAACCCTATTTCAGCCTTACTAGGACAGGGCACTACACTATAAAATAGTATATTTTGTGCTTAGATGTAGGCTGGGCTTCTGCCTCCCCTGGGGGGCTCAAAAATTGGGGCACCAGCAGTGTGAAAAAAAATTATAGGGGTCCATGGCTCTGATACAGTCATACACTCAATACATGCGCTTTACCCCTGCAGGGGTGCTAGGATCTGGTGAGTGAACTGAAAGAGCACAGAAGTCACTAATTATATGCAAGAGACACTTTGGATACCAGCACAAGTTACTTAGAAGTTTGTTATTTGCACTACAAAGACTGGACTATCTATCTTTATATTCATTTAATTTTGGCACTTTGTGAGGAACAGAGGATGTTTTTTTTTTCTGATGAATTTTGGTGATGAATTTGCTGGATGTAATTTCCTCATATTGGATTTTGTATATTGATGTTCTAATTTTTTTACCTTCACAATACTGTCTGGAACCTATACACAACTGTGTAACCAAACAATTAGAGAACTAAATATTTACACCTTTTGGTATAGGATATAGAGAACCCCTTTAAATACACTAATTTCACACATTGACATATCTCAATGCTGGTTACTTGGTAAATTGCACTCATCTGAGAAGAGTGATTCACCCATGAGGTTCACTCTTCAGGTGATGGGCAGGGCACTACACTATGTACACCTTTTTTTATAAACAGATAAATAAAAATGGGCAGTATTAGAATTGTAGTGAAGAAGCCTGCTTTAGCAGGGAATATTTTGAGCAGCTCTTTTGTTTATAGATAGATATACACAAACAAAAAAAAAGAAAAGAAAAGAACAATGATTTAGGCAATGTCTCCCACGGGCTTTGTATTTAAACTGTGCAAAACGCTTCAATATCCATATACCAGAAGCATGTTATTAAAAATGTTCAAACTAAAAAATATGGCATGAAAAACAGGAACACACTTCCAAACCACACATTTAAATAATCTAGTATTCCATGTTACTAAATATACAGAGTGTCCTTGAAACTTCAAAGTTGGGAACTTGTATTGCCATTATGTGACTAAATTGGACAGCTAGTACAAAACAGATTTCTTAGTTTGCAAGCTTAAAGATACTTATCTGCTCTGTGCAATGGTTTTGCACAAAGCAGCTACAATCCCCTTCTTGTGTTCCCCTGCTGGTGCTACTGGCTTCTCTTACCATTTGCAGGGGGTACTCATACGAGCTTGGCCCTGAGCCTTGATGTGTGTGTCTGCAGATAAACAGTTTTGGTTCAGCCAAATTTTTTAAAACTTGAGAACATCCAGCATTGTGAATTTCTCCAAAAGGTGTGCTTTACAGAGTAGCAAGTGATGCCGTGTTGAGCAAAATAGATTAACCGCTTGCCGGCGGCACAATGTCACGCCTGTTTGAATTCGCTGTAGCTGTATGGCAGGTGCTTGGAGTATGGGGGCGCACCGCGTGGCATTGAAGCCAATGCATGTTTGCACAATGGCCGCTGGCTACTCGTGATTACTCTAGAGAAGGACATATCGGAGATCTTCTGTCAGGGGTGAGGAGAGCAATCTGTTGTTCCTAATGCTTAGGAACAAATCGGTCTCCTCCCCCAGGCATTTCCACCCCCCTTAGGGAGTGATTCTAACTAGGACACACTTAACCCCCTTGATTGCACCCCCTAGTGTTAACCCCATCCCTCCCAAAGACATCTATACAGTAATCAACGGTTATTTATAGCACTGATGGCTGTTATAAATGTCAATGGTCCTAAATTTGTGTCAAAAGTGTCAGATCTGTCCGCCGCAATGTAGCAGTCCCGATAAAAATTACATATCACCGACATTAGTGGTAAAAAAAAAAAAAAAAGCCATAAATCTATCCTTCATTTTGGTAGATGCAATAACTTTTACTCAAACCAATCAATATACACTTGTTGAGTTTTCTTTTTACCAAAAATATATAGCAGAACACATATCGGCCTAGACCGAGGAAGAAATTAGTTTTTTTATATATACACTTTTTGGGGGGGGGGGGGGGGGATATTTATTAGAGCAAAAAGATTTTCTTTTTTTTAAATTGTCACTTTTTTTGTCAATAGCGCAAAAACAAAACCAGAGGTGATCAATTACCAAATGAAAGCTCTATTTGTGGGAAAATAGGATGCCAATTTTGTTGGGGTACAAAGTCGGAATGATCGAGCAATTGTCAGTTAAAACGCAGTGCCGTATTGCAAAAAATGTCCTGGTCAGGAAGGGGGTAAATTCTTCCCGGGCTGAATCAGTCAAAAGTCTTCTAGCAACCCTTACTGGCAAGTTATTTTTAAAAATGTTGTTCCCTGCAAATGTTTACATGTTTTCTGAAAAAGACCACATGGTCAAAAATTGTGTTTTATAGCCTAAATTCTCTTTCTGTAAAAACATTTCTAAGAAGAATGGGAAAGGCCTTTAGAAAAAAAGCCTCTAACGATCTTAGTTGACATGGCCTTGTACTTGATAGGTGATGGAAATGTCCTAGCCTTAAAGTGAAACTAAACTTGTTGAGTTAAAGGTTTTATTCAAGGCATGCCAGGAATGATACCTTCCACAGCTGGTTGTTCTGTCAACCAAACTGTCAAGCCATCAAATGTCTGGTGTCATAACTGACCGACCACAAGAACAGCACCATGGCAACTGCAGATCAAGACAGTGGTTTTCCTGGCTGTAAAGTACGGGGGGGGGGGGGGTAGTTCCACTTTAACACAATATAGAATATGTATTTTTTAATTATGAAAAGATGACAATTTGGTATCATGAGGAGCAACAGGAGTGATGAAAAGTGATAAAAGAAGAAAAAAAAATAATGTGGGGAAAAGTAAACTTGAGAATATAGTAGAGGGCAGTGCTTTGATTGGAGAACAAAGGAGCAGATCAGATGCAGTAAATGCATGTTTACCTAAAGGAGTTTGTGTGTACTTTAGATCAGCCTCTTTTTACCTTAAAGAACATGATTAATAAAATACCAGTTTAAAGACAACACTGATAACCACTAGATTGTCTGGAAAGACGACAATGTAACACACACAAGCTACTATTAAAAAAAAAAGTCACAAATCTACTAGATATAATACCTATATGTGAAGAAAGTACCAGCCACATGCAAATTCTTTTCATATTGAACATTTCAGTTATTGTGGTACTAAAGAAGGATGCAATCAAGTCTCATTTTCTCAATTAACCTTTCATTACATAACAAGTTGACCCTAATGACATAGGCTTTCAATAGCTTAAAGAAACACCGTTTGCCAATGTTATTGACAAGCGATAAAATCTGTTTCATGGAATATTAGAGAAGTGAAAACAGCTGTGTAAGTGAAGAGATGTTGAAAAGGGAAAAATCTGGATTTCTCACATCACAAGCAGATACTTAATGCAGATGACAAGCAGCAGAAAAATACCCGATTTGTAGTGTGGGACATATGTAGTATCTTACATATGGTTGTAAGGAGTTTATTTTACAGATACGATTTTACATATGTTCAAATTGTAAAATTATATCAGTTTGCACTTCACTTACAAAACCATGTCTGCGTACTGCATAGGCTCATTATATGTTTATAACATGTTTATAATTTAATATACAATAAAGTTATGTGTTGACATATTTATAATGAATAGCGAGTTAAAAGCAAACGGTACATGATACAACCTAAAAATATGCATTGCATGTCAATTGAATGAGCTCTCAGATTGGAATTGTATACTACTATTTTCATAAGGATTTTGAAAAATGTCACTGCCCTGCATAAGCCTTGTCGCAAGCCGAGAGCAAATGCACCATCTCCCAAATATTCAAATGTATATAAAAAGTCCACACAAATCTCTACAACTAAAAAAAATAAGACAAACAAATACATTTTAGAACTTTCCATCTTTAATGTGACCTATAAACCATACAACTCAAAAACAAATCTGAAATCCTTTAGGGCGGGGGGAATAATAAAATAAAATAATGTGGTTGCATAAGTGTGCACTCCCTCTTACAACTGGGGGTGTATTTGTGTTCAAAATTAAGCAATCACATTTATACTCAAGTTAAATGGGAGTCGGTACACGTCAGACATCATTTAAAGCACCCCTGGTTAACCCCAAATAAAGTTCAGCTGTTCTAGTACACAAGACACAAGAACAAAACTTGTCAGGAAGGTTGCCAAGAGGCCTACAGCAACATTAAGATCCCTATCACACTGAGGAGTTTTTCAAGTTGTACAGCGATAAAAACAGCGCTGCTATACCGCCTGGAAAACTCCTTCACTGCATACTCAGTGTGAAAGCCCGAGGGCTTTCACACTGAGGCGATGCGCTGGCGGGAGAGAAAAAAATCTGTCAGCAGCATCTTTGGAGCGGTGAGAGGAGCGGCAAGTACACCACTCCTTCCCATTTAAAACAATGGGAAACCGCGGCAATAACACCCGCAATGCGCCTCTGCAGAGGCGCATTGCGGGCAGTATTAACCCTTTATCGGCCGTTAGCGGGGGTTAATACCACACTGCTAGCGGCCAAATCCCACTGGAAATCAGACGGGATAGCGCCGCTATTTTTAGCCATAATTCCAAAACATATGTTGGTGCAAAAACAACACTGCACATCACTAAAAGATCACCATACCCAAGGTGAAACATGGTGGTGGCAACATCATGCTTTGGGGCGTTTTTTCTTCAGCTCCAACAGGGGCCTTAGTTAGTCAATTATGAACAGTTCCAAATACCAGTCAATATTGGCACAAAACCTTCAGGCCTCGTACACACGATCGGACATATCCGATGAAAACGGTCCGCGGACCATTTCCATCGGATATGTCCGATCGGGAGTTTGATCCGATGGCGTGTACACACCATCGGATCAAATTCCCCGCCGCCGGACGGCGTGGTGACGTAGCGGTGACGCGGCGGTGACGTTGACGCCGCCACGTCACCGCACCAGGAAGTTAAACACTTCCGCGCATGCGCCGAATCCATTCGGCGGCGGTGGGGGACGACATGTCTGCTGGTAAGTGTACTAACCAGCAGACATGTCGGGCGGACAGATTCCACCGGATAGATTTCAAAGCATGCTTTGAAATCTGTCGGGTGGAGAAATCTGTCCGCTAGCCCATACACACGAGCGGAGATGTCTGCTGAAACGGTCCATCGGACCGTTTTCAGCGGACATATCCCTTCGTGTGTACGAGGCCTCAGGCTTCTGCTAGAACGCTGATCATGAAGAGGAACCTTCGTCACCAGACCTGAATCTCATTGAAAATCTGTGGGGTGATCTGAAGAGGGCTGTGTACAATAGATGCAAATCTGACAGATTTGGAGCGTTTTTGCAAAGAAGAGTGGGCAAATATTGCCAAGTCAAGATGTGCCATGCTGATAGACTCATACCCAAAAAGACTGTGCTGTAATAAAATTAAAAGGTGCGTCAACAAAGTATTAGTTTATGTATTAGTTTAAGGCAGGGTTTGACTAATTTGCTTGGAATCTAGGAGCCAGCTAAAAAAGTTAGGAGCCAAAAAACTTGCCCCGTCCCGCCAAGCTCACACAGAAGCGCCCGAATATGTAAACGGTATTCAAACCACACATGAGAGGTATTGCATCGATCGTTAGAGCGCCCTAGACCTCCTAACGCAAAACATGCAATCTGTAGAATTTTTTAAACTTTGCCTATAGAGATTTTAAAGGTGCGCCCCCACGTCCCCACCACGCGATCGCGGCGGGCCCGCGATGGCAGGTAATTGAGACAAGGCCGCAAAGCCACGGCCTCAATTATAGGCGGGCGCCAGGTCACAATTTGTGGCAATTGCGACCAGGCGCCCAGATTTTGTCGAGCCCTGGTTTAAGGGTGTGCACACTTATGCAACCTATTGTATTATTTTAACTTCCCTCAACCTAAAAGATTTCAGTTTCTTGTTCAATTCAGTGGTACAGCAATGTAGTCTGCAACAAAGCATGGATTGATGAATTGATAAACAAAAATGCATTCACATTATTATGATAGATTACACACAATTTGACCACCCAAAAATGTAAACCTACTTAGAAAAAAATATATACATTTCCTTTGGTATATACAGTATATTTTTTATACAGTCGTTGTGGACCCTAAAAAGACTCTGAAAAATTAAGCATGACCTGACAAAAGCAGGAGAGGAAACGGCAATAAGGGAATTAGGCACCTTAGTCTGCTGTTGAAAATTTAGGTTATTAGAAAAATGAGGTTATTCACTCAGTTCTGACATTTGATAGGACTTTTCAAATCCTAAATAGGGTATCATTTTCGATATGCAATTCAGACTTTCCAAAGCGAAAATTACCGAAAGGAAAAAAAAAAACGTTTTTTGTACGTGAACAGAATGAACAATTTTCTTTTAATGTGCACCGTTTCTGTACGAAAAAAAAAAAAAAAAGATACGAAAGACTGCATGATCAAAAACAAAAAGCCTTTGGCCCCTTTCACACTGAGGCAATTTTCAGGCATTTTAGCGCTGGAAATGGCACCTGTAAAGCGCCTGAAAACTGCCTCCAATACATTAAAATTTATGCTTTTACACCCAGGCAGTGCGCTTGCGAGACATTCAGAAAAGTCCAGCAAGCAGCATCTTTGGGGCAGTTTGTAAGCGCTGCATACAGCACTTGCTAAACACCCCTGCCCATTGGAATGAATGGGCAGCGCCATCAAAGGGCCGCAAAACGGGAGCTTTTAACCACTTTTTGTGGGTTAAAAGAGCCCCCGCTAGCAGCTGAAAAGTGGTGCAAATGTGCAGTTAAAAAGCGTAAATTACCACCATCCTCAGTTTTGACTTGCTCTGAAACATGTAGGAAAAATCAGACAAAAGTTTGCCCGATCTTCTTATAGTGTGTACTACACTTTAGGATTGGTAGGACAGAAAGGCATCTTTATATGCAAGTACTAAGCTATTTGCCTGGAGTTCAGCTTTAGGATTCCCTGAGAAATTAGATGGGCATGAAAAGGTATGCCCATGAGTTACTCCATAACCGTTGGAAACCTAGCATTTTGATTAGGGTGTTCCTCAAAACACAATAGTGACAGCAGTCAGCGACTGCTACGCACACAAGTATGCATACTCATATGACACATGCTCACCCATGTAAAAATCTTTTGCAGCTGCTGCAGATAATTTTTCTGTCTTGACTTTTTTAGAATCGTTTGCATAGAAAAAAAAAATCAATTGGTAAAGTTTGCAAACACAAATTCTGAAGGCAAAAGGTTCTGCAGATGTGCACAAGTGATATTTCTTGCAGGAAATTCTGTGGATACTGAAACATAGAATAATCTGTCTTACAAAAAAAGGGTAACTTAAAGACCATAGCTTAGTGAAAGCCCTCGTTCAGACTGTTGGGTCACGTGCAAATCGTGACATGCAAGACATGTACAGGATAAAAGGCTTACACTGAAAGAGGCATGTTATTGATGTTTACTTTTAATCTTGCAAGTACTCTTCTCACTCCATGAAGACAGTGATGTGAACAGGGAGACAGGGGAGAGTATTGACCGAAAATATATGTGTGTATAATATGAGATAAAGGAGTGATGAGAAGAACTAGGAAAATCTATTAGCTTAGCCATTTTTTATTGATAATTCAAATTTAGTTAATTTACTAGAAATCTACATGGAAAATGAAAGCTGTGCTTGCTAGTTAATATAATGAAAACTGGAAGTTCATAACCTTAAAATCGATCCAATCTTTGCTGCTGTTTGCCAACTAAATGAACGCCTGTTGAATTTTGATTTGGGCATTTCATTGGCATTTGTTATGTACAGTTGGGTCCATTTATATTTGAACACAGGCACAATGTTCATACTTTTGGCTCTGTATGCCACCAGAATAAAATTTAAATGAAACCATGCAAATTAATTTGAAGTGCAGATTTTCAGCATTTAATTCAAGGGGTTGTACAAATTTTAGGAACTACAACCCTTTTTTACATACAATCCTCCCCTTTTCAGGTCATGGTAATTTTTATTTAACCACTTGCCTACTGTGCACCTACACCCCCCCTTCCTGCCCAGACAAAATATAAGCTTCCGGCACTGCGTCGCTTTATCTGACAATTGCGCGGTCGTGCGATATGGCTCCCAAACAAAATTGGCGTCCTTTTTTTCCCACAAATAGAGCTTTCTTTTGGTGATATTTGATCACCTCTGCGGTTTTTATTTTTTGCGCTATAAACAAAAATAGAGCGTAAATTTTTTAAAAAATGCAATATTTTTTCCTTTTTGCTATAATAAATAACCCAAAAAATATATAAAAAAAATATTTTTTCCTCAGTTTAGGCCGATACGTATTCTTCTACATATTTTTGGTAAAAAAAAAATGCAACAAAGCGTTTATCGATTGGTTTGCGCAAAATTTATAGCGTTTACAAAATAGGGGATAGTTTATGGTATTTTTTTATTTATTTTTTTACTATTAATGGCGGCGATCTGCGATTTTTTTATTGGGACTGCGATGTTATGGCGGACATTTCGGACACTTTTCTGACATTTTTGGGACCATTTACATTTATACAGTGAACAATGCTATAAATATGCATTGATTACTGTATAAATGTGACTGGCAGTGAAGGGGTTAACCACTAGGGGGCAGGGAAGGGGTTAAATGTGTGTCCTATGAGTGTTCTAACTGTGGGGGGAGGGGGGGGTGACTGGGGGAGGTGACCGATTGTGTCCCTATGTACAAGGGACACAATCGATCTCCTCTCTCCCTGACAGGGACGTGCAGCTCTGTGTTTACATACAGAGCTCCACGTCCCCGCTCAGTTACTGAGCAATCGCGTGTGCCCGGCGGCGATCGTCCCGCCCGCGGCTTTAAAGGGACATCACGTCATATGACGTGATGTCAGGATAATGGAGTCATCTGCCCGCCATCATTTGACGGTGGGCAGATGACAAGTGGTTAAAGAATTCTTTACTGGCAATGACTGCCTGAAGTCTGGAACCCATGGACATTACCTAAGACTGGGTTTCCGCCTTTCTGATGCTTTGTCATGCTCTAACTGCAGCTGTCTTCAGTTCTTTCTGCCTTTAGTTTTGCCTTCAGCAAATTAAAGCAGAGGTCCACACAAAAATGGAACCTCCGCTGTCCGGATTCCTCCCCCCTCCAATGTCACATTAGGTATTTGCACCCACTTCCGGGCATAGACCCCTGTATTAGCTGCCGCAGACTACCCCACGACCGGCTTCCCCCCCCCAGCTGTCTTCTGGGAGATACACAGGTCCCAAAAGACAACAGGGACCAGTTGCATTGTGCAGTGCTGAATCTGGGCTGACAGTATCTGTTAACACTACAGAATTCATCCGGCTGCTCCTGTCAAATCAATAAACACCAATGACCCAGTGCCACTGGAAGCCCTGCATGCCATCGCACTGCCTCCATCACGTTTTACAGATGTGTACATGAGCTGTTCCAAGCCTTCTTTACATTTTTTTTTTCTTCCTGTCATTCTGGTACAGATTAATCTTAGTTTCAGCCGTCCAAAGAATACTTTGAGAACTGGTCTGGCTTTTTTTTTTTGTGTTTTTTGGCAAAGTTTAATCTGGCTTTTCTATACTTCAGGCTTATGAATGGTTTACACCTTGTGGTGAACGCTCTGTATTTGCTCTCGTAAAGTCTGCTCTTGATTGTAGACTTTGACAATGATACGCCCAACTCCTAGAGAGTGTCCTTCACTTGTATGGTTGTTGTGAATGGGTCCACCACTCCAACTCAAAATGTACCAAACTGTTGATTTGGCCACTCCTAATGTTGCTGTTATCGCTCTGAAGGATTGGTTTCCTTTTTGAAGCCTTACAATGGCCTGTTTCACTTCCATTAACATCTCTTTTGAACGCATGATGTACAGTACAGACCAAAAGTTTGGACACCTAATTCAAATAGTTTTCTTTATGCCCATGACTATGAAAATTGTAGAGTCACACTGAAGGCATCAAAACTATGAATTAACACATGTGGAATTATATACATAACAAAAAAGTGTGAAACTGAAAATATGTCATATTCTAGGTTCTTTAAAGTAGCCACCTTTTTCCCTTTATCTCACATCCTGACCAATCTAGATCATACAACACGAGCGGTATATCATCCGCCTTCCGGGAGTACTATTCCCAACTCTATAACTTACGCCCCAATGGTCCGACCACACGCACCACACCCTTGGTTGATGACATGCGAGATTATATTACTGAAACGGCGTTGCCCCCCATTGACGCGTCGGCCGTGGTTGAACTAGATAGACCCTTGCACTCGTCTGAATTTCTCGGCGCCATTAAAGGCCTGAAGGTGGGCAAGTGCCCCGGCCCAGACGGATACACCCCTCGTTTCTATAAAACCTTTGCCCCGCTTTTGTCCCCCTTGATGGCTAAGGCATTTAATGCTATGGAGGACTCCCCCGCCCCGCCCAAGGAACTGTTGTCCGCTAATATCTCCGTATTACCCAAACCAGGGAAGGATCCCTCTCAATGCAGCAGTTATCGGCCCATATCTCTGCTCAACATTGATTTAAAGTTGTTTGCTAAGGTTCTGGCCAGTCGTTTGTCCCCTCTACTCCCGGGTGTAATCCACAACGATCAGGTGGGATTTGTCCCGGGCCGTGAAGCTAGGGACAACACCACCAAGACGATTCATTTAATCTCCTTTATCCAACGTAAGGGGCTTAGGGCTTGTCTCCTCTCCTTTGACGCTGAAAAAGCGTTTGATCGAGTTAATTGGAGATTTCTTCGACTCTCGCTGGAACAGTTAGGTCTAGGACTGCCATTTATCTCCAAGGTGATGTCCCTTTACTCCCATCCTTCAGCCTCAGTTTTAGTTAATGGCTCTGCCTCCGCACCATTTGACATCTTTAATGGCACTCGGCAGGGCTGCCCCCTGTCCCCCCTCCTGTTCGTCATAGTGATCGAACATTTAGCCTGCGCCATTAGACAAAACGTCTCGATTCGCGGTATCCAAACTCCCTCCTCTCATTACAAACTATCTCTCTATGCCGACGACCTCCTGGTGTACATGCAAGACCCCCATATTTCTCTGCCATCCCTCTTTGCTGAATTCCGCCGCTTTAGTTCGTTTAGTAACTTTAAACTTAACATGTCCAAGACAGAGGCTCTCAATGTCTCCCTTCCCCCCAGTACGATGTCCTTGCTTAAAGCGAATTTCTCCTTTCAGTGGCAGACGAAGGGAATCTCATACCTTGGGATCGTTATCCCTTGTAATCTCTCCAATCTCTTTTCTCTAAATTATGTCCCCTTACTCTCCCGCCTACGGAAGGACTTGGAGGAGTGGGGAGGGTCTTCTTTACCGTGGTTCGGACGAATCAACACCCTGAAGATGGACACTCTTCCCAAACTTCTGTACCTTCTCCAAACGGTCCCCATTACAATCCCTAAACCCTTCTTTAACTCGCTACGCTCTCTCGCCATTAGATTCCTGTGGAATCGAGGGATGCCTAGGGTGCAATTCAATTTACTCACTCGCTCGAAGCTACAGGGCGGTGCTGGCGTCCCTGACTTCGAGACATATTATAAGGCCTCTCATATAGCGCGTATCTTGGAATGGTTCCCGCGTCCCTTTTTAAAGGCCTCTGTCACCATAGAGCAGGATCTGGCCCACGTGGACCTCCGTGCACTTCTATGGGGTTACAGGTCTGATTTAGCGCGTATGCCCCCTCCCTCCCCGCTTACACTGGCCTCTCTCAGACTTTGGTATAATAGGGGGTTATGTTCCCTCCTATCCTCTGATCCTTCCCCATTGTCCCCCCTATTTGACAATCCCGCCTTTCCTCAGGGTATCGGTATATCAACACTAGGCCCTTTTAAACGGTCTGAGTGGCCGCGGGCACACTCCTTCGTACATCCTACGCAAGGGTCACCGGTGACTCCGACGGGAACACACGATTGGCTCACTGAACTACATTTATCCACGTTCACAAAACACTTACATTCATCCTCCCAAATACATCGTCCCAATACGGAATTTGAACGGTTGTGCTCCCTGCCGGAGACCCCCAGACACCTTCTATCGGCCGTATATGGCCTCTTACAAGCACGCACACACACCGAGCTACCCTCTTACACTAGGACGTGGTCTGCAGACTTGGGTGAGGACATCCTGCAACCGGAATGGCAGACATCTTTTTATTTTACTCACAAGTCCACAATCTCCTGCTATTCACAGGAGAAGAACTACAAGATTCTGTCGAGATGGTACAGGGACCCCTCTACGTTACACAAAATATTTCCATCCACTCCGGATATATGCTGGAGATGCTCTGCTGCTACTGGGACCTACCTTCATGTCTGGTGGGAATGTGAGAGGATCCGCCCCTTCTGGACACAGGTATTTGAGTGTTACAACAAAATGTATGTGGAATCACTGGTTCCCTCCCCTAAAATTGCTCTTCTCTCTATACTACCGGGATCAGTTACGTCACAGAAGCGAAGTCTCCTCCGTTTCTTCATGTCCTCAGCGAGACAGCTCATACCTTCCTATTGGAAGTCGACCACAATCCCGCCCTTATCGCGCTGGGTATCAATTATGAACGACACTATGAGAATGGAGGAGATGTTGGCTCTCGACAACGATACTTTTGATACCTATAAACTACTGTGGCTCATCTGGCTCCACTTCTCCTCCTCTGACACTCTGGCTAACATGTTGTCATCCCAGTCATGAGCACTTTCTGATATTTCACTACCTTAGGTCGTGGTGGGTCCCTCGTCCCCCGCACGCCCTATATTGTCCCCCCTGACTGATTTTTCAGCAACTCGAACCCCTTGCTCTGATCTCTCGCTAGCCTTCTCCCTTTTTCCTTTCCTCTGCTCCCCTCTTCCTTCTCCCCCCTCTTCTCTCCCTATCTTCTGATGCCCCAGTTTCTTGTCTTCCCATTTTAAATTTGATTTTTTGTCCTTTTTGTCCTTTTTTTTATTTTTATTTTTTTTATGTTTTTCTTGTTGTCTTATTGTTCTCTTACTAGCAACCCTGGCCACAATTCTGCCGTCTACGGTAGGATCCTTGTGGTTGCATTTAATTATTGTTCCATGTTGAAGTCACTCCTGTTCTGATTGCATTATATGTCGGAGGGAGTCCTGTTGTGGGCGATAGCCGCTGGACTGACTTCTTACCCCATTGTACTTTTGACTGTTTTTGGATGGTGTCTTCTCCTGTTGTTTTTTCCATTTGCTAAAATACCAATAAAAATATTTTCAACTCTAAAGTAGCCACCTTTTGCTTTGATTACTGCTTTGCACACTCTTGGCATTCTCTTGATGAGCTTCAAGAGGTAATCACCTGAAATGGTCTTCCAACAGTCTTAAAGGAAATCCCAGAGATGCTTAGCACTTGTTGGCCCTTTTGCCTTCACTCTGCAGTCCAGCTCACTCCAAACCATCTCGATTGGGTTCAGGTCCTGTGACTATGGAGGCCAGGTCATCTGGCACAGCACCCTATCGTTCTCCTTCTTGGTAAAATAGCCCTTACACAGCCTAGAGGTGTGTTTGGGGTCATTGTCCTGTTGAAAAATAAATGATGGTCCAACTAAACGCAAACCGGATGGAATAGCATGCCGCTGCAAGATGCTGTGGTCGCCATGCTGGTTCAGTATGCCTTTGATTTTGAATAAATCCCAAACAGTGTCACCAGCAAAGCAGCCTCACATCATCACACCACCTCCTCCATGCTTCACGGTGGGAACCAGGCATGTAGAGTCCATCGTTTCACCTTTTCTGCGTCGCACAAAGACACGGTGGTTGGAACCAAAGATCTCAAGTTTGGACTCATCAGAGCAAAGCACAGATTTCCACTGGTCTAATGTCCATTCCTTGTGTTCTTTAGCCCTAACAAGTCTCTGCCACTTGTTGCCTTTCTTTAGCAATGGTTTCCTAGCAGATATTCTACCATGAAGGCCTGATTCACACAGTCTCCTCTTAACAGTTGTTCTAGAGATGTGTCTGCTGCAAAAGGTGGCTACTTTGAAGAACCTAGAATATGACATATTTTCAGTTGTTTCACACTTTTTTTGTTATGTATATAATTCCACATGTGTTAATTCATAGTTTTGATGCCTTCAGTGTGACTCTACAATTTTCATAGTCATGAAAATAAAGAAAACTCTTTGAATGAGGTGTGTCCAAACTATTGGTCTGTACTGTAGGTTTACAGCAACGGATTCCAAATGCAAACACCACATTTAGAATCAACGCCAGACCTTTTACCTGCTTAATTAATGAAGAAATAATAATGGAGTAGCCCACACCTGGCCATAAAAAAGCTTTTGCTTTAATTGTCTAATTTTTTATTGCAAAGGACCAAAAGTAAAGGGGGGGGGTGGCTATTCTTACGAGCTGTAATTCCTAAAACCTCTCTCAAATTAAACCTGAGTGTGCACTGTTTTGGTAAATACCTGAAAAAAAAAAATTCTGTCTGTGTCCAAATATATATGGACCCAACTGTATATAATATAAAACAAATGCAATATTCACACAATAAAAAAATGTTTACTTTCGATAGATTTTTATTTTTCAAGCAAAAAAGGTAGGAATAACAGAATATCATGACAAAAGGCAATAAAACACAACATCATAAACAGGTGATGAATAAAAAATATGCATCAGCAACAAGGCCCAATCTGGTGTATCAGGGCACCACAGTGGGCTGAATGAGACTAGGGTAGGTACATACCTCTAGCTAGTAGGTAAAAAGGTAGTATGGCAGCAGGCTAAGGGAACATCCAGACTGGGGGGGGGGGGGGGATAAACATACAGGCATAGGAAACTCAGCAGTAAAGAACATAAAATCTCTATCATACACACACAACACACACATGTAAATGGAAAGCAAAACAAAACTTTTAGGTTCGTTTTCAGATGAGAGTAAAGTTTTTTATAGGCTTAAAACCATATAGACCCTGAGGCTTTGTTATTCTTGGAAACATGAGGATCTACACCCTGAAGTCTCCCAAGAACAAAAGGGGACACCCAAGTACCATTTTTTTTTTTTTTTGCATGAAGCACATAGACCATTTTATCGTCCATCAGCAGCAGCACTTACCAGCTCATGCTACATCCAAGATAGAGCGAGACAGTGCCTTCAGCCTCTAGTCTAAAGCCTCATACACACGATCGGACTTCCACCTGACTTTTCTGTAGATTTTTGTCCGAAGGGGCGTTGGCAGTGAACTTGGTATGCATATACAAAGCAGAAAATTTTCAGCCAACATTCACCAAATCGCATGGTTTTTCAGCTCTTTAGCGCAACCCTTTGGGCAACTTATGCTATTGTTGTCTGAGGTTTAGCATTGGTTCTGAGAATGCGTGTTTGTACTTCAGATTTTAGTTTAGATGGACTTGTGTACACACAATCGGATGAGCTGCTGTAACACATTTGTTGACAGAAAATTTGAGAGCATGCACAGCGAACATTTGTCTGTGGAAATTCTGACAACAATTTTCCGATGGAGCATACAGACTGACGGATTGTCCGATAAAACATGGTCGGACCGTTGTTGTCGGAAAGTCTGATCGTGTGTATGGGCCTGAACACAGACCCCAATCAGGAAGAGAACCAGTCTTTGCGCCACCACTTGGTATGTGCCTCCACAACTCCTGAAGGGGTTCCCACAGTGGAGACCAGTGATGGAGACCTGCATGCAGATGGACAAGGGAAGGAATCTATAAGCACTTTATGACGATATGTATGGCAATATCCCCCCCCATGTATTTTCTGCATTGCCATTCGTTGCTGTCCTATTAGACATTTTAAATAAGGCATCAAGTGTTGTGCACTAAAATGATCCTCAATTTAGAGATGCTCAGAATAAAGAATTTGGTTTCCAGTTATATGCCCTCCCGGGCCACTTTATTAGGTATGGAAGGAACACCACCCTCCTGCGCTAGAGTCAGCTGACTGTGTAGTGTCACAGGTGCCTGGTCAAATTGTGGATAATCTCAAATACTTTTCTGTCCTCTAGGACTGTGGTCATCCTGACAGTTTAGTGAGAATAGAAAAACAAAAGAGGGTGCACAGGTCTAGTGCATTATCCAACAGATATCACAACCATAAGTAAAAACACACTCTTCAGGACATGTGTAGCTATCTCTAATGGATTGCTCAAATCACCAAACCTGGGAGTGTGGGGGGGTCCTGGATGAGACCCCTCAGGCTGATGCGATTTGAAGGACTGGCTGCCTACTGGGATTTCCATGCACAACCATCTCTGGGGTTTACAGAGAATGGGCCAAAAAAAGAGTGGCGGCTGTGTGGACAAAAATAACTTCTTGATCAGGAGTTGGTCATAGGAGAATGGGCAAACTGGTCCGAAATGAGGGAATGGCAATAGTAACTCAAAAAAACTTGTTACAACCAAGGTATGCAGAATATAATCTATGAACACACAACACATTGAACCTTGGAGCAGATGGGCTACAGTGGCAGAATACCACACCGGGTGCCACTCCTACCATCTAAGAATAGTAAACGGATGCAACAACTTGCACAGGCTCACCAAAATTTGACAATAGATTGAAAAAACAGCTGCTGGTGAAATGGTGTGGGGGATATTTCCTTGGCACACTTAGGGCCCCTTACTACCAAGCATAATTTAAATGCAACGGCCTACCTGAGTATTGTTCAAGACCATGTCCATGCCTTTATGACTACAGTAAACCCATCTTCTGAGGGCTACATCCAGGAGGATAACGTACCATACCACAAAGCTCAAATCATCTCAAACTACTTTCTTTAACAATGAGTTCACAGTACTCCAATGGCCTCCAGAGTCACCAGATCTCAACCCAATAGAGTACCCTTTGAGATGTGGTGGAATGGGAAATTTGCATCATAGATGTGCAGCCAACAAATCTGTAGCAACTGTATGATGCCATGATGCTCATATGGTTGGAAATCTGAGGAATGTTTCCAACACCTTGTTGAATCTATGCCACAAAAGCATTAAGGCAATTCTGAAGGCACCCCTGCCATGTGAGCACAACATAATGCGTAGGGCGAAAAGAGAGGCTGACACGGACCCAAAGTGACAGAGTAGGTTGCTCATGAGTTTCCGTTTTGTTTGTATAAAGTGTGGTTTTATAATATATAATATAATAAATGGATGGGAGTCTTGTATTTTTTAATTCCCCTGTTGAGAGCTATGCAGAATTTTTATAGGCGAGATTATAAGAGCCATACACACAGCCTGCATAATAAAGAGGAGTGATCTGGAGAGGCCCCCCCTGTGGATGGGAGGAAAGAGTGGCAACCATCTAGTGAAATACAAGGTGTATCGGTTAATATATGTGCTACTGATTTTATTATATATATATATTTTATTATTATTAATTTATTTATATTTGGGGTGAGGGTTCTGGTAGCGCAAAGAGCACTTTATGGTTTTAACCCGCTGGTGGAAGGTGAAGGGTTTAACAAAGAAATGTAAACATGTGAAACAATCTTGGAGACTTTGGGGACTTAAAAAGAGAATATGGATTATAATCAATATTAATACACTGTGTATTGGCTTTTTAATCAATTTATTTACTAAGAATATTAATTGAGCACTTGTTCTAGTTATTTATCGTGACCATCATTTTTAATTCGGCATATGAAGAAAAGAGTTATGAATGACATAACTAGCATAACAAAATATTGCACTTTGTAGTAGTATTGAGAGCAGTGCAGCACTACACACTATTAATGGTATCCAGGGAAAGGCACACAAGTCAATGGGGTTAATATGGCTAATTGGACCCATAACTAAGTGAAAGTGTGATTGAACCAGTTCAATATTTTGGTGAAGACTGCCACCTTGTGGATGAGAGGTGCCCAGTACCCCTGCTCTGATGTTTCCAGAGTAACAGGAATTTATAGCAAAGTCATGGATGAGAAGTATTCCAGGTGACCTTGGCGAATAGTTTATGGATTTACAGAAAAATAGGATGAGGGAAAGTCAATCGAGATCTTCTGAAACAGGTAGAGAAAGCGTGGAATGATGTCCATTTTAAGAACTTTAACTCTACCAAGCCAACAAGAGGTGTTTATTTTTTTTTAATAAGAGTCCATATCCGATCGGGCTTCAGTAAGGAGTGGAAGGAAATTCAAGTAATATAAATGAAAGGCTGTTGATGGCAAATAGATCCCCAAGTAACGTGTGGACTTAGATGGAGTCTTGAATAAGGTTTTTCAATTGTTGCAGCAGAGCAGGGGTTAGGGATACCGGTATATTCAATAGTATGGATTTAGTGTGCCGAGACTCTGGAATTCAAAGAGCATTTATGGTAAAGAGGAATGAGGTTGTGTCACGTACATAGGTAAAACATCTGCAAAAATAGCAAATTTTGAGTGTAAAGAGTCTACTGTGACAACTGTGATATTAGGGTCCTAAGAGCTATGGCTAGGTGTTCCATAGTCAGGACACAAAGAAGAGGGGACAAGAGACAGCCCTGTTGACTACCATTGTATAAAGGAAAAATGGAAGACAAAGTACCATTGACCCAGACTCTAGCCGACGATGGAGTAAATCATACGTGGGGGTCAAGGCCTATCTGCATTAGAGATAGCTGAAGAAATTTCCAAAAGGAAAGAGGTGTCTTGTATACTCACCTATATATTAAGCAATTTGTGACCTTCTTAGCGCAATAGGTCAATTATATCTGGGTTTACAACACTGCACATGAGGGTGACGTTTATTGGGAAGGAGGAACAATTATTGTTATTGGACTTGTTTGATTTGCTACTTTTGGATGAATATCTTATGAGCATTATAAACACCACATGTTGGGGGTTATTTACGAAAGGCAAATCCACTTTGCACTGCAAGTGCACTTGGAACTACAATCGCTGTAAATCTAAGGGGTAAATCTAAAATGAGGGAAAACTCTGCCGATTTTATCACCCAATCATGTGCAAGGTAGAATGGCGTTTATTTTCCTTGCATGTCCCCCCGGCAGATCTACAGCGACTGCACTTCCAAGTGCACTTTCAGTGCAAAGCGCATTTTTCCTTTAGTAAAATAACCCCCATTGTGTTTGGTGGAAGTGGTTCTCATAATGATCACAATTGTTTTTCTAGTAATTATACAGCATGGTACTTGCATTGAGACATATTGGAATTAGGAAGTCAGTAACTAACTCATTAGGGGAGATTTACTAAAACTGGAGAGCACAAAACCTGGTGATTTTCTGAATAAAAACCAATCAGCTTCCAGGTTTGTCAGAGCTTAATTGAACAAGCTGAAGTTAGAAGCCGATTGGCTACCATGCACAGCTACACCAGATTTTGCACTCTTCAGTTTTAGTAAATCTTTCCAACCATTTTCCTCAAACCATTATTGAATTCATCAGACCAAGTCACCTTCTTCCATTGTGCCACAGTCCAGTTCTGATGCTCACGCTACCACTGTAGGCATTTTTGGCTGTGGACACGGGTCAACATGGGAACCCTGATCAGTCTGTCGCTACACTGACCTATACACAAAAAAAAAAAAAAATATTTTGCATTGTGTGTTCTGACACCTTTCTATCCGAACTAACATGTTCAGAAATCTGAGCCACAGTAGCTTTTTCTATTGGATCTGGCTACATGGGTGAGCCTTCGCTCCTCACACACACCAAGGTGCCTTGGGTGTCCATGACCCTGTCGCTTGTTTCCCAGTTCCACTTCCTTGCACTACTTTTGGTAGGTCCTGACAACTGCAGATCAGAAACATCACACAAGAGCTGTTGTGTTGGAGATGCTCTGACCCATGTGCAGGGCACTCATAGCACATGCAAAAAGGATTGCCCTAGACTCCCTACTAAACCCCCACTGTAATCCTCTGAAGGGACTGGAAGAATCAGCAAGCATGGAATGTTTTGCCATAAGGAGGAGCACACAGTGTGAATTCTGAAAGCTGTACAGTGACTGAAATCATTCAAACCCAGTAAACAGTTTTTTTTTGTTTAGTATTTGTATGACCAACATTCTATGCAGCCAATGCTTGATTTCAAAGACTGTATGCGTGTTTCACTATGCAAAGGGTACCCATTTAACTAGTTACTGTAGGTTCTCTTTGTGGCCTGGTCTAATAACTTGAAGCAATTACTTTAATTGTGTCTTTTATAATTTTTTCTCCCAGGTTCATGAAACATGACAGATCATTCACATATTTGGTTTGTGTTCTTTTGAAATAGAAAAAAAAAAAAAAACATTATAACCTTGATAAAATTACTTTTCTCACTTATTTTCAGATTCACAGTATGTTTTAATAAAATAAAAGGGGTTCTACAGAATGCTCACAGCCACATCAGTTACTTTGGAAATACATTTAAAATATATGATTTACTTTTTCACTGTAAACCATAGCACCATATTAGAGTAAAAATATAATCTAGTACAATTTGTGCCGAAAATAAAAAGGGTCAAATGAGGTATTTCTGTGATCATAAACCACCAATTCATGAAAATAGCATACAAAAGTGTAGACTGCGCCTATTTATTCACTAGCCTACAAAAGCGGCAAGGGAATCTCTGGTTTCAGCTTAATGGATAAAACATCACAAATGGCACATCTTGACTTCCATGCTAAGGCATGTGGGAACATAAAAACACAATTTACTTGATTGAAAGTGACGTGGGAGTCTTGTGTTTTAATTTCATCAGTCTCTGCCAGTGCAGCGGACTTTGTCCTTCACAGATGCTTTCTTACTATAGTATCACCTAATGACAAAAATGTGTCTTGGCCTGTTAAATGTTTGGCACAACACTTTATACCTCCAAGTTGTTTTGATAATGAAAAAAAAAAAAAAAACATACAAAACACAGTGCTAAAATAGCCTAATATAAAAAAAAGCCTTTAAATGCAGATTCACACAGGGACGACCCGTCAGGCGACTTAGCCACCTGTCAAGTCACGCTCCATGCATTGCAATTGAACCATTCTAATAGGAGCGACTCAAGTCGCTCCAACTTAGAAAAAGGTTTCTGTACTACCTGAGGCCGAATTTCAGAATGGCTTGCATTGACTTTTATACAGAAGTAGTTTTGCAAGCCACGCTGAAGTCGCTCTGTATGGGGCGTCTACAGAGTCGGACAACTTAAAAGCTGCTCCTGTGTGAACCGGCACTAAGGGGGGGGGGTATGGGGGGGATAATTTAGTATTATATTTTCCAGTGCATGAACACCTGACTTGTATAACAGATGGATGCTGTTTTAACCTATAGAAAACAGCAACACGAGCCATAATCTAAGTTACAGCTGAACCCTTTTTTTTCACAAGAAGTGGTGGGAAAATCGCCCAAAACACCATTCACTGCTCAACCAAAAGAGAAAAAAAAACATTTTGCTGTAGGTAAACTAGGAACCTTAACTTTTCAATTTGCAGTTAGCAATGATTTTCGGTGGCCTCTTCTCTAATCGTAGAGATTACGCCTTTGCGGATACCCCTTCCTTGAGATTACCCTCTCAGCCGTCTCAGGTATGTGCCCTCTCCCGCTCCACACAATTGCGCTTGGACCTCAGTATAGTATAATAACTTCTTTAAAGATCAAATGTACCACCCTTTATGTGTTTCGCCAAGAGACCAATAATTATGCATACTATATAATATGTAACATTCTCTCTATTACTCTGATATGTTAGCTCATTGTATCTTTTTGTATTTACATAGAAAGTACATTCAATCGTGGGTTCCTGACGAAGCTCTTTTATGGGCGAAACTAGTTGAACCTCAAACACGCTTGGACTTCAGAAGATGGTTTGCAGTCTTTCTGCAGTTTTAATATACTCTCTCTCCTAATATGAATGTTTTTTAATAATTTTGTACAATGTTTTTGTATTTTTTGTATGAATAAATTTTTGTTATTTTTTCAAAAACACTGAACGTGTCTAAGAACCAATATTTACTGAGACTTGATCAGACTCATAGATTTATCTACTATCCATTTCCGATACACCATTGAGAATCCTTAACCCCTATCCCATTGTTTTATGGGCAATCTTTCTATTTCAATGATTTTCTAAAACTGTCAAATGACTCAAATATCATGTTTCAGCCACCAACACAATATTGCAGACATCCTGTTAATTTGATTGGCTCACTGCTTTTCACAGCATTAACTTTTATTTGAACACTTTGGTTATGTAGTCATAGCTGAAAGATCCTCCCTCTTAACACACCCACTTCTTGGTTATTTACAAAAACACTAGCTAAGAAGCAACTAAATTTTGTGAAAAGAAGCAACTAAATAATTTATGGAACACTGAAAGTGACCGTAACTGACAGAAAATATTTTTTTCTCATCAAAATTGCAATTTCACCTGCATCCAATTGGCACTAAGTGGGAACACAGCCTAATGGCCCATACACACGATCCGAATATCGGACGAAAACGATCCTCCGACGATGGATCGTACGATTTTCGGATCGTGTGTATACTACTTTCGAAAGCCGATCACGACCGTTCATCCGATTAAATTCGATCGGACAAGCGCGAAAATGTTTCTCGTCCGATGTCCGATTTTCGTTTAGTCAGTACAGCCGTCGTCCGACAATACAATACAAATACATTACAACACGTGACATCACTTCCGATCGTTTTTTTCTATCGTACGACAATTTTCGTGAGTTTAAAAACCTATTTTATTTTACTCGCGATTATTAAGCAAAAAAAGTCGTACGATCCGTCGGCCGATATTCGGATCGTGTGTATGGGCCATAAGGCCTGCTGATAAAA
>CM056053.1:291882838-292062838 GCA_029574335.1 Rana kukunoris | reverse complement strand
AATATGTCTCTTGTTCTCAGAGGCGGAATACAGATCTGTTTAATTCTCATCCAAAGACTATTACCTATAGAATGTTGCAAAACTCTTTCTAAGTCAGATGGGTTGAGACTGTACATTTCTCTGACACTCTGCAAGTCACAAAACCATTTAAAAAATCTGTTTAAATCATGGCAGGGAACCATTCCTATTTCTTTAAGAATTGCATCTAGTTCTTTTGGTTTCAAATGCTTAATTACAAGCTGAATCTCCCCTGTATTATTATTATAAACCGTGGTGGTCAACCGTGGTGGTTAACAATTCCACCATCATCTCTTAACTCAATGAGAACTTGCAAAAATGCTGCTATTTCCACATATTGTGCAGAACGAGCTCTACATGAATATGAAAATTGTCTCTGTACCTTGCCATCTTTTACACAAACACCAGCAAATCCTGAAATTCTACAGTTCGAATTCTACGGTTCGAATCCGGGTCACGGCACCAATGTAGTCTTTAGAAAAATGTCCAATGCAGAACCATCAGAACCAAAGGTCCACAGGTCCACAGATCCAATCTGGTCTTTAGATCTTTAGCATGTATAGTCTATAGTATAGTGTCTAGTATGATGTTAGTAGATTGTTCTCGCAGCAAAACACCAGGTCCTCCAGAGAACGCATTTATTTCAACAACTTCAATACAGAATAGTCCAAAGTCCAGAGATGATACAAAAATCCAGCAGAGTAATTCAGATTTCAACCTGCGCCCCAATACTCATACAGAGAGAATACCTGGAGTACCTTCTCTCCTTGACAAGATGAACTGAATGTCAGCCTGTCTTTCTCATATATTGGTATCATACTGGAGGGGGTGGGGGGTCAACCAAATGTTCCCATTGAATTACTACCCCCCCTCAAGTCTAATTACCATTAATAAATATTTCCTTATGTATGTAAGGAAGTACCAGGCCATCTCACACACCTAGATTGTCTTAGATAAGATTTACACATCAAAGGGTCCTCTGTATCTTTTAAAAAAGGGGTTGTTTGACCACAAGATTTGGTCAGCAAACTTCCTTTGATGTGTAACTTTGAATGCCTGTATGCAACACCTAAATACCATACAATACATACTGTATAACACAATATTTTAAATACCAACACATCTATATTAATATTACTACACTTGGAACAGTAGTAAACCTTTCCAAGAGTGGCCAGCCTACAAAAATTACTTCAAGAGCATGACAGCGACTCATCCAGGAGGTCATAAAAGAAGCCAGAACAACATCTAAAGAACTGCAGGCCTCACTTACCTCAGGTAAGATCAGTGTTCATGATTTAACAATAAGAAAGAGACTGGGCAAAAATGGCATCCATGGGTTTTTGGTTCCAAGGCCAAAGCCACTGCTGACCAAAAAGAACACAAAAGCTCATCTCACATTTACCAAAAAACATTTTGATTATCCCCAGGGCTTTTAGGCAAATATTCTTTAAAATGGAAAGACAAAAATGTTACTATTTGGAAGGTCTGTGTCCCATTACATCTCTCATAAAACGAATACAGAACAAGAACAAGAACATCATACCAACAATCAGACATGGTGGTGGTAGCGTGATGGTCTGGGGCTGCTTTGCAGCTTCAGGACCTGGATAACTTATCATAATTGATGAAACCATGAATTCTGAGCTCTACCAGAAAATCCTAAAGAAGAATCAGGCCATCAGTTCATGACCTCAAGCTCAAGTGCACTTGGCTTATGCAGCAGGACAATGATGCGAAACACAACAGCAAGTCTACCTCAAAATGGTTCAAACAAAGCAAAAATTAGGTTTTGGAGTGGCCTAGACAAACCTGGACTTAAATTCAATTGGGATGCTGTATCTTGACCTTACACAGGCTGTTCATGCTGGAAAACCCTCCAATGTTGGTGAATTAAAACAATTCTGCAAAGAAGAATGGGACAAAATTGCTCCACAGCAATGTGAAGAATGCTTGAGTGCAATTGTTGCCGTCAAGGGTGGCACAACCAGTTATTAGGTTTAGGGGCAATTACTTTTTCTCATAAAGCCAGGCAGGTTTGGACAGCTTTTTTGCCTTAAGAAATGAAACCATCATTTTGTTCTTACTCAGGTTATTTTTGTGTAATAATAAAATTTGTGTGACAAATATGCAAAAAAAAAACAGAAAGGGGAAAAAAAATGTTTTCATAGCATTGTGTATATATATATATATATATATATATATATATATATATATATATACATATATATATATATATATAAACTGTATGCCTGATAGCTCTTTTAACAGTATTAAAATCTAACCTATTTGAAAACATCCATGCATATACCCAGTGCATTTTTAGACTGTGGGTTTTTACATATTTTGTGAGATTCAGTACATTTATAATTCTGCAAAATGAGAGTCTGAAAAAAATGTTTTCCTCATGGGATGAACTAACACTGGTGTACATAATTACATATTTTACAAAGTGTATCCTAATTATTGTATGTTCCCTAGTTCAAGTGTAGCACTTTGTACTTCGGTTTTTCCAAAACCACTTTTATTTCAAATTTTAGGACCTTTTTAAACTATGTGTAGTTTTTCCTCATGGATTAATGCAGGTAACTGCACTGACACAGAAAACACAATCTTTTTGTGTGTCATGGTCACACCAGAACACAGTGTTTTACTGCGTTCCAGACTTGTGCAATATTATGTAACATATTTGCATAATATCAAACCTCTCTGGATAGCCCTGCATGTCGTACTGTGAGTGCACAACAAAAAAGGGACCTGCGTGATATAATAAAACATGCATCACACTGCCTCCTGATGACTGCACACAGACCGCTATGGTCAGTGTAAACAGGTCCTTAGCCTGCGGTCACACCTGGTGTGGTTTAAAGTCCGACTTCAATCATGATTTAACCTCCCTGGCGGTATGATTATTTCAGATTTTAGGTGCTGAAAGCGGTACCATTATTTTGCAAGGAAATTTGGCGTTTTACATTGTAGGCCTGTAATTCTTAGGAATAACTCACTTAAATCTGTCCGAACAAGAGTCTAGTAGGCATCTCCGGTATGAAAAAGTTTGAAAAACAAAATCATAAATTATACTATAATAAATAACTATAAATAATTATAACAAATAATAATATAATTATAATAAAAAAATTATTCAATAATGTAATCAACTCAAAAATCACTGAAATTTACTCAGTTGCAGAATTGTCTATGTCATGGGTCTTCAAACTACGGCCCTCCAGTTGTTCAGGAACTACAATTCCCATCATGCCCAGTCATGTCTGTGAATGTCAGTGTGTTACAATGCCTCATGGGATGTGTAGTTCTACCACAGCTGGAGGGCCGTAGTTTGAGGATCCCTGGTCTATGTCATTACATTTATTTTTTTATGACGAATTTCCCCACAAATCGCTATCGCTCAATTCTGCAAGTCATTATAATTTATTATCGCTGTTTTCTAGCTGCTCTAAAACCACTTTTGACATAAAGGGACACTTTTGGTTGCTATGAACAATCTACAGTTTGCAGGCAGAAAGAACAGTTTTTATTATACAAAAGTACATGTAGGACACAGGGCAGACCACAAGGGACAAAGGGGGTGTGTATTTTTTTCATACAGTACTGTAAGCTATAAGATTACAGTATACTGTATCCAATGTGTTTATTTACTTTTTTTAATTTGGCGCCGTTCTCCGCCCCCGTGCATCATAACGTCACATGGAAAGGAGATCGGCGGCACACAGGGACACTGTGTGAATTAAGCGAGGACGCCGCTCGCTCACATAGTGGAGAGGCATCACAGGATCCAGGGACAAGGTAAGTAACTTTGTCTTTGCCTGCTGCGAGGTGAGCCCGAGTCTGGCTAGGGGATACCGCTTTTGGTACAGAAATCTTACCCTGAGCCAGACACGGGAATACCGCCAGGGGGGTTAATACTACTTAAGCACTACTTCTGTGAGATCTGTAACAATTTGATACAACTTCAGTACTACTTCATTGAGATTTGTTGTGATTTTAATGTACTGCTATTCAGCCTTGACCAATCAAAAAAGTGTGATGGAATTCCATAGATTTAACAGCCTAAAAAAACAGTTACATTCCCAGCATGTGTCGGGAATGTAACTGTCACATTAGTTATGCTCTCAACCAAACTGTCAAGCCATCGAATGATTGGTGTCATAACGGATCACATGTGCAGCATCATGGGAGCTTAAAATCAAAAAGAACCCAAGCTGGCAACTTCCTTCGCTGTAAATGATAGGAGGGTTTAGTTTGCTTTAAAAAATACTTCACTATTTGTGATCTTAAGCGACCTGTAGATCACTTTTTACAAACACAAAGTATGTTCTAAAATTCTCTCTCGCCTTTTAGAACTATACCTATACTGCTATGTTGCATATCTGCGTTCATTTCGTTTCTTAATTATTTCCAATTTTATTCTCTCTTTAACGTTTATTACAATATTCCCAGTAGTCTACTTGGGAATTTTTGTTATTGTGTGGATCTCTTGATGATGATTTTTTTTTTTGGAAGGTTAATTACTAGCTTCCTCTCACTTAAATTTCTTTCTCTGTTTTTCACATTGATTATTATCAATAACACAGCATAAGCCTAAATAGCTCATATAAATTATTATGCAAAAGAATTTAGGCAATTGTAATTAATTTTACTGCGCTCAGATTACCTACATTTTTAAATAAATACAGCTTTTTTTGTAACTGACAGTAGTAATGAATGCTTTTTTTTTACAAAACACTCATTGCATTTACTTTAGTTTTAACAAAAATGGAAGAACATCATCCGTTTGATTTTTGTCCTAAGATTGTTTTTTTTTCAGCTATAATTATGTGCAAGTGCTAAATATTTCTATGTATTTATGTTTAATAATGATGGGCATGGTCATATGACCATGAGAACAATAATGGTGAAAACATAGTTATCTATAGAGAGACCCCAGATGTGAAGGTTTTAATGGCACAGATAAGAAAGACATAACCCGTTCCTCCAAGTTGGGGGCTGGGCATTGGGCAGCTCTATAACTTAGCTATGTAACAAAAAAATGACTGTTTGATTGTTATGGAACTTAAACAAAATAATTGAATAGATTGTATATATCACCCAAAGAGCAAGCCAATGCTTAAAGATGAATTCCTGCCAAACAGACAAATACACATATGAAATACAAACTGTATATAAGAGCTATTTTACCTGCCAAAGGACTTGTATGCTGCCCATCCAGTCATGAGTTCCGCCACATACACATCCCTATTTGACGGATCAGAAGACCAAATTTATTTTTGCAATCGTTTAGTAATACCTATAAGTCCTTATCCCAAAACTGCAACTAGACGATGAAAGGAGAAGCAGGACACTCATGCATGAAGTGGTAATGCAAATGTATTTGTTATGTAATACATGGTTTGTGAATGTATGGAAAACTGTGCTCAAGCCCATGCTCAAAAGAATGTCCATGCTCTAAGGAATGCGTATGAACTGTGCAGAGAATTAGGACTCTGCATGCATTTATACAAGCATGTGCACATGCACATGTACATATACACGTGTGCATGTACATGAGCACATGAGTGCAAACGTGCATGTTTAAAGCCCTACAGAACTATGGATCATTGCTAAGCAGTCATCAGCTCCAACTGCTTGTGATCTGATTCTGTGTTCATCTGTATCCTGACCCGTTGACCCTGCTTGCTCCTGAAATTCCATTGCTAAATCTGACTTGTGACGCAATCTTCCTTCCTGCCTACAGTACTGGTACCTTCTCTACTCGCTTGATACTGGCCTGGCTCTGACTCCACTGCTGGTTTCTGACTCTGCCTGATACCAGTTTGCCTGCTCGTCTCTGCTACCAAATCTCCTACCGGCACCCGTGCCACTCTGTGTCCTGTTAAACTCTGTCATCATTCCCAAGGGAAACAGAACAAGAGGTATAAGGGCAGCCCTCTCATCAACACAGCCTCAACCAGATACGTGACAATGTGGTGCTTCCATGTTTTACATTTATTTATTTAAAAATATGTAAAATGAATAAGCTGGATGCAAGTGAAAATATCAAAAAAGTTATGACAAAAAAGTAAATCGTGATAGAATCTGCAAATATTTTTTTTTAGCTTGTCTTTGAGCTTTGAGAAAGCTTTGAGGAAGGAAGATACAAAAGGGAGAAATGTAGAAAGCATGTAGAAATAAATGTTCAATGCCATGCCTAAACCATGTGAGAGAAAAAAAAAAGAGTATGCATAGACTAATTGACTGATATAGCAATTGTAAACAAAATAAGTAGAAGAAGCTAGAATCTGAACCATGGATAGATGGATAGATGACATACATCATCTTTTTACTGATAACAAACAGACAGAGGATATTACACAGACGTAACTAGAAATCACAGGGCACAATAGTAAAATGTTGTTCCCTTGGAGTACCCTTACTCCATTGGCAGGTGACCTGTATTGCACCCCCATAACAGGGGCAGGCAACATATAACGCACCCCTGCTCAACTCCCATTGTACTCCTTAATAATGGTGGTCATCGTATCATTACATACTTTAGCTGCCAGGCATTCTGAATAAGATGTTTGAGTTATAGGGGGCTTGCAGAGTTTACCACATGCCACTGGTATGCTGTGCATGTTCTAGGTACCAAAGAAGAGCAGCCTCCTTCTTTGGTGAACTCAAGCTAAGATTATTAAGATGGTGGAAAGGGTAAACTGATGAAAATAGTTAAGAGTTCTAATGTATATATTTACTCATATTTTTAGATGTGAATGAGGCCCCTCCAGCTCCTGGGCCTTATAGTAGTTGCATGGGTTGCTATAGTTGTAGAAAAGAAGCAAAGCATTATATAAAGCACTATGGCCATTTTGAATCCCTTCCTTAATATGTGAAGATGGCATAAATATAATAAATAAAGTAAAAGTACAAGAATCAAGGTGAGTTACTGTGAATAGTGGGCATAGATAGGGCATGTCCTATCATGAATTAATTCTCTAGAGTGAGAATCTTATGCCACCTACACATGATCGGATTTTCCGTTGGAAAAACCTTGGGTGGATTTTCCGATGCAATTCCGCTTAAGCTTGGCTTGCATACACACGGTCACACAAAAGTTCCCTGAACTTTCGTCCGTCAGGAATGTGGTGACGTACAACACTACGACAAGCCGAGAAAATTAAGTTCAATGCTTCCGAGCATGCGTTGAATTGTTTCCGAGCATGTGTCAGAATTTTCCGTCTGAAAATTTGAGAACCAGCCTCTCAATCTTTTGTTGATGGAAATTCCAACAGCAAAAGTCTGATGGAGCATGCACATGGTTGGAATTTATGTTCAAAAGCTCACATCAGACTTTTGCTGTTGGAATTTCCGATCGTGTGTACAGAGCATTTGAATTAGAGCATTTGGATGTACAAATAATAATATAGAACAATGTCTAGCACATACAGCTGATAAAAAGCTTGTAGCAAAATAAAGTACTTCTTAAGATGTAATTTCATTGAATTAGAATAGGAGTAAAAAGGATAGGGCCTAAAGAGACACTGCCACCTTTCCCCCTATATTAACTTCATCGACGAGCACCTCGCTGGTCCTTTTTTCATCCACAGCCAACACTCAAATGACTGCTACACTAGAGAGCAGTGACATCAGTTCTCCAATCATGTGACAGTGCTTGAGCTTAGCTAAGGGATGCTAGACCTGAGCAATGTCACAGGGGAGGAGGTTACATGCTCCTCCATACCTGTAGGTTCCAGGTTTTATGCATGACTGTGGGTGGCTATACAAAAGGAAAGAAGCAAAGTAGGAGTGCTGGTAAGGAGCGTATAAAGGCATGGGATGTAGCTCTTTGTAGAAACACTGTCGCTTGCCATGCATGGGCGAGCTGACAGTGTAGCTTAAAATCAATGATGAGAGAACTAAGCATATGATTATTTCAATTGGCTTTGAAGGAAAGCAAAATATAAAGACAATAAAATAGTAATCAGGATTTCAAAACGCTAATTAATTGAAATATACATTCTGTTGTTGCCATAAAAAAACAAAGATAGTGAAATAAAATTGAAAACTAAAACAGGAATTAGATGTTACTGTACTTTACAAAGAAATAAGTATTACAATTTAACATACTGTCCAAAACTGTGAAAAATAAACTTTATAAAGCTATAATTAGACCAGCTGCAACATAAGGATCTGAAACATGGTGTTAAGCACAAGAGGATGAGAAAATACTTCTCATATAGGAACGGAAGGTGTTGGCAAAAATCTATGGAACATGTGAGAATACGCTATAAAGAATAACAAAATCTGAAATAGAAAAGTATCTGCAGAAGCAGCTATTGTACTTTACATACACAATAATAGAATGACATAGACACTGTATGTAGAAAAAAGGAAAGATGATTTATAAAGAAAACAAGAAAAAAAACAGCACTGATGAAAATTTTAATCGTGAAAATAATGTTTATACATCCTGCAGGTGGTCAAGATCTTCATGAGATTTACTACCATGGAATATGTTAGGAACAACATTTACTATTTACCACTAGCTGACGGCCGTACGACTTTGTACGGCCGCAGCGCGGCTCTAATTCTCTAGCAGGTCGTGTTTTTACGGCCGCCCCATTCCTCGTTCTCCGCGCGCGCTCCCGAGCGCGCAGCGGGGAACTACTGTGCTGGCCGTGTCCCCTGTCGCCTCCTCAGTGCCCACCTGTGCTCCCAGTACCACCTGTGCCCCCAGTACCACCTGTGCCCCAAGTACCACCTGTGCCACAAGTACAACCAGTACCGCCTGTGCCATCAGTACCGCCTGTGCCACCAGTACCGCCTGTGCCACCTGTACTGTCTGTGCCACCCTGTGATCAGGGCCCATCTGTAACACCTCCTCAGTGCCCATCTGTGCCACCTCATTAGTGCCACCTGTGCCGCCTCATCAGTGCACATCTGTGCAATCAGTACACATCTGTGCTGCCTCATCGGTGTACATCTGTTCCACCACCTCAGTACCCATCTCTGCCACGTCAGCACCCATCTCTGCCACCTCAGTCCCCGTCTCTGCCACCTCAGTCCCCATCTCTGCCACCTCAGTCCCCGTCTCTGCCCATCTGTGCTGCCTCAGTGCACATCTGTGCCACACTCACCTGTGAAGTCACCAGCAATGTCAAAACATAGTTTTTCCGCAAAGGAGGCATATCAAATTCTATCCGCACTTGACGAGAGCAATGGGGAGCTCTCTTTTTCTGATTCCCATTCGGATTTGGACGTAGACTATGAGCCAGTCTACAGTAGTGGAACAGTGACAGGCTCAGAGGGGGAAAATAGTCAGCCCGCCAAAAGAAGGCGCTCTGGTGAGGAGGCAGTGGCATCCACCAGCACCGACATGCCATCTACCAGCACCGACATGCCATCCACCAGCACCGACATGCCATCCACCAGCACCAAAGTGCTATCCACCAGCACCGAAGTGCCATCCACCTATAACGAAGTGCCATCCACCAGCACTGCAGTACCTCAGCAACAAAGGCCAAGGACCCATGCCAGCCTTCCCTATGCCCTTCAGTACCCCCTTGTGGCTTTGTTTTACTCAAGAGGAGTAGCAGAATGTATTTTGGGGTGTCATTTTTGCTATGTACATGCTATGTGTTGGAAATATCTTATCAATGGACAACTTTGTGTAAAAAAAATGCGTTTTCATTTTTTTCCACATATTCCAAAAACTGCTGGGAAAAAATAAAACGTTCAAAAGACTCATTATGCCTCATAGATTATACGTTGGGGTGTTAGCTTTCCAAAATGGGGTCATTTTGTGGGTAATTCCATTGTCCTGGTGTTCCAGGGCCTTCAAAAGTGTAATAGGTTGTCAACTAGTTAGATGTGCAATTTATGCTCCTAAAACCCCTGATGGCGCTCCCTGCATGTTGGGCCTCTGTATGTGGCCAGGCAGTGAAAAAGTCTCACACATGGGGTATCGTTTTACTCAGGAGGAGTAGCAGAATGTATTTTGGGGTGTCATTTTTGCTATTTACGTGCTATGTGTTGGAAATATCTTATCAATGGACAACTTTGTGTAAAAAAAATGCGTTTTCATTTTTTTCCCACATATTCCAAAAACTGCTGGAAAAAAAAAAATCATTCAAAAGACTCATTATTCCTCATAGATTATACGTTGGGGTGTTAGCTTTCCAAAATGGGGTCATTTTGTGGGTAATTCCATTGTCCTGGTGTTCCAGGGCCTTCAAAAATGTAATAGGTTGTCAACTAGTTAGATGTGCAATTTATGCTCCTAAAACCCCTGATGGCGCTCCCTGCATGTTGGGCCTCTGTATGTGGCCAGGCAGTGAAAAAGTCTCACACATGGGGTATCATTTTACTCAAGAGGAGTAGCAGAATGTATTTTGGGGTGTCATTTGTGGTATGCACATGTCATGTGAGACAAATAAGCTATTACAATGACACTTTTGAGATTTTTTTTAAATAAAAATCTTAATTTTACAAAGTATTGTGGGAAAAAATTACAACTTCAAATAACTCACCATGCCTCTTACTAAATATATTGGAATGTCTACTTTCCAAAAAGGGGTTATTTGGGGGGCATTTGTACTTTCCTGGCTTGTTAGGGTCTCAAAAATGAGATGGGCCTTCAGTACATCAGGTGTGATTATATGTGATAATTTATTATGATTTGCACTATAGCTTGTAGACTCTAAAACTTTCACACAGACCAAATAATTTCCAAAAAAATTGGGTTATTTTTATCAAAGACATGTAGCAGTATAAATTGTGGCCAACATTTATGAAGAAAAATTAGTAATTTGCACAATTTTATCACAGAAACTAAGAAAAAAAACATTTGTTTTCCAAATTTTCGGTCTTTTTTCATTAATAGCGCAAAAAATAAAAAACCCATAGGTGATCAAATACCACCAAAAGAAAGCTCTATTTGTAGGGAAAAAAGGACAAGAAAATAATTTGGGTACAGTGTTGCATGACTGAGTAATTGTCATTCAAAGTGTGAGAGCCCTGAAAGCTAAACAATTGGTCTGGTTAAGTGCCCAGTATGGAAGTGGTTAAGCTACACACTGTACTTATGATCATATATATTCTAATGGCTTTTTACTCTACTTTCATCTGTTCTGCACAGATGGAAATTTTCTCAGTTTTATATTATATCTCTAGCTCTTGAATTATAAAACATTTTTGCAATTAACAAGATTTAGTGATTTTATCGGTGTAAGTCAGAGTTTGTGGCTTCTGCTTTGTTTGCTGGCTTTATAAATAGTACATGCCAGTTTACTGACGTAGGTTTGTTGTGATATTGCCAGGATATCATGTTCTGCATCTCCTCTGACCCAGGAAACAGTTTTATCTCCATTTGAAACAACCATTTAAGATGGTTGAAGTGGTTGGACACTTCTGAAAACTCATGCTGGAACAGATTGCAATGTTATATACTGTGAGGAGGAGAAGTATAGTACCGTGGGTGAAGTTAGACTATTCAGTGAGGAATTATTTTGGTGTACTAATCTCTTCTCTCTTTCTATTTAAAAAATGAAAACATCACTGCAGCTACTAGTAGGCTTATGTACCCTTAGGCTTCATGTACAATACACCTCCTAAACTTGAGTTTAAGAGCTTCTGGTGTTTTTTTTTTGCCAAAGCTCCTAAACACAACTCCTTAAAAGCCTATGTATTCTGATTCTGATTGTTGTGAAGCAATTTATCCCTTGTGAGACCTCTATGCCTGGCCTGTATAAGCAGATATAATGACTGAGGACAATCCTCCAGAGATAGCTTGAACTCACCAAGTACTGATTCTATTTGCAGAGGTGCTTTTATTCCCGCCATCGGGTTACAGCAGATTACAGGATACAACAGATGAATAGGTTGTGGTACTTATGCGGTCAAAAGATGATATTGACTGTAGCTTACTATGCAGAATACATAAGCCCTGCTACATGTGGCCTGTTAGCTTCAGCCGTGACAGAGGAAATACAACCTCAGGAAGAATAGGTGGAGCATTACATACAAAGGAAGTGTGTCATAACATCAGGGAAAGAAACATAGAAAAGACAAATGCATACCACAAAAGGTCACTAGGTGGCAGCATGTGAACTAAACTTAACGTCCATAGAAAAATGGTTTAGAGAAACAATATATATAAATTCTACGCTCCATTGGGGCGGCACACTATGTGTCCATGTACACGTAAGCTTTAAGCATTGTTTAGGAGCTACTGCGGTTAGGGGAGGTTAAACCTTTCTCAACCTCTCTTTCCTGAATGCGGAAGAATCGCATTCAGGATAGGAACGCTGACTGCTGGCCCTGGGAAACTGCAAAATGCAACAAAACGGCAACAAAGTTGCGACGCAATTCTTCCACATTTTGCATTTTCCCACTGCCCCTGTACAGCCAAATGTACATGAAAATGTATACTGGCTGTCTTACTTGCCTTTGTAGGCCCGGTTAGGAGACACCACTCTTGGACTAACTAGTATGATTAGGCAATAGGACAGTGAGCAAGGAACACCAAAATCTACAATTTCTGCTTCTGATCAGGCATCTCACCTAGTGTCTGATGGTTTTTAAAGCGATGAAGATTTTGGCAATGGAGTGGTGCCTTTTAGGACCTGGAAATAACATCCATGGGGCAAGGATGATGATTAGTGTTGCTCACGAATATTCGTATTGCGAATATTCGGCTCGAATATGGCATATTCGAGTATTCGCGATATATTCCGAATTTCGCGGTGAATATTCGCTATTTCGAATATTCGTATTTTTTCAATTTTTTTTTAGAACAGATCACATCCTAGAGATCCCCATCGACGTCTAAAAGCATTACTGGTATGATTAGAGACCTTGGGCCGAGTAGCTGCAGTGATCATTTTATATTGCCGAAAAATCGCAATGCGATTATTCGGCAATAGCGATATCGCGCGATTATTTTCGAGAAATTCGCAATATTGTTTTTAGCTAAAATAACACATATATTCGATTTCAGAGTGTTACTGTCGAAATTCCGCAATCAATTTCTCATTCGCATTCTTGCGAAATTACGATAAAATATCAAGAATATTCTGAGCCAATCAGAGTGCTCCTTCCGCATTTGCCGAATATTCGCAATTATTTTGTATTGTAATATATCAAGAATATTCTGAGCCAATCAGAGTGCTCCTTCCGCATTTGCCGAATATTCGCAATTATTTTGTATTGTAATATATCAAGAATATTCTGAGCCAATCAGAGTGCTCCTTCCGCATTTGCCGAATATTCGCAATTATTTTGTATTGTAATATATCACGAATATTCTGAGCCAATCAGAGTGCTCCTTCCGCATTTGCCGAATATTTGCAATTATTTTGTATTGTAATATATCAAGAATATTCTGAGCCAATCAGAGTGCTCCTTCCGCATTTGCCGAATATTCGCAATTATTTTGTATTGTAATATATCACGAATATTCTGAGCCAATCAGAGTGCTCCATTCCGCATTTCTCGAAATTTCGCAATTATTTTGTATTGTAATATATCACAAATATTCTGAGCCAATCAGAGTGCTCCATTCCGCATTTCTCGAAATTTCGCAATTATTTGGTATTATAAAATATCACGAATATTCTGAGCCAATCAGAGTGCTCCATTCCGCATTTCTCGAAATTTCGCATTCGCATTCGCATTCGCATTCGCAATAGCGAAAATTCGCAATCATTTCATTTCCAAAAAATATCACGAATATTCGTATTTAGCGAATATATCACGAATATTCGACTATATATTCGAGATATATCGCGAAATATGGCATATTCTGCTCAACACTAATGATGATAATAAAACAGTGGGAAAGGGTGGAGGATGCTTCTAAACCTTCCTTCTATTCCTAACAGAAGTTATACTGTTGGCATTTGCAAAACAATTCAGCCTTCTTTGGTTGTCTCACTTTGGAAACTCTACAGAGAAGGCTGACACTTCTTTTCTTTATTTGGTCCTGACTTGATATTCTTTCTTTGTATAAACTATGTATAAACTGTAAAGTTTTCTGGAAAAGTTTCATTTTTTTTCTTTGTGCTCTGAAATTCGGACTAGCTACTCTGTATGTGAAATGTGTAATTGGCATTTGCAAAACAATTCTGCCTTCTTCTGTTCACTCGCTTTGGAAACTCTATCTACAGAAAAGCTGACACTTATTTTCTTTGTTTGGTCCTGACTTGATATTCTTTCTTGGTATAAACTATAAACTTGTTATAAAATGGTATAAACTTGATATAAACTGTGCAGTTCTTTGGAAAAGTTTCAGTTCTTTTTCTCTGTGCTCTTAATACTGACTAGCTACTCTGTATGTGAAAGTATAAAGAAATGTGTAATTCATTTTCTTTGTACACTGAGGATCTGACTTGGTACTATCCACTTAATAAACTCTGTTGATTTGGTGTAGTTTTATTTTAGTTCTAGAATCCCTTTTTGCCGCTCTCTCTGAGGCCGCGTACACATGACCGAGGAACTCGATGGGCGAAACACATAGTTTTTCTCGTTGAGTTTCTCGTTCGGCTGTCGAGGAACTCGTCTCGTCGAGACATGCTCTCTTTTTGGCTCGACGAGTTTCTCGACAGTTTTCACGGTGAAAAATGTACACACGACCGGTTTTCTCGGCAGAATATGTCTCCCATCAAGTTTCTTGATGGATTCCGCCGAGAAAACCGGTCGTGTGTACGCGGCCTAAGTCTGACCCACTTTGTGAACTGTGCATAAAAAGGTATCAGCTTTTCTTTTGCACAAAACTTCTTACCTGGACTGTTGCTCTCTTGGTATAACCTCTGCAAAGTGTCAGCTATTTTCTTTGTAACCTGGAGCACTTGCTTGTCTTGCTCTTTTTTATTGGTATGACCTACTATGTGAAAGGGTAAAACTTCTACTGTATATATGCTGGTAACAATATTTATGGTTCCTGACAACTGGTCCATGCACAATGACCTGTAGATTATTGAGTCTTCAGAATAGAACTGTTGCTCAAACTGTCCCACTTTGCCATATTAATGCTCTTCATTACACTCTGCAGCTTAAAGGGGTTGTAAAGTTACAAGTTTTTTTTACCTTCATGCATCCTATGCATGAAGGTAAAAAAACATCTAGCAGCATCGCCCCCCCCCGAGCCCCCGTTGTACTTACCTGACCGTTCGAATCTCCCGGGCGCGTCCACGTCGTCCTCTTCGGTTCCCAGCCTGGCCGTTGATTGGCTAGGCTGGGCGGATTGATAGCAGTGCAGCCATTGGCTAGCGTTGCTGTCAATCAGAGCGGATGACGCGGCGCGCTGGGGGGCGGAGCCGAGTGATACAGTCAGCGGCTATGGCCGCCGCTGTATCACGGGAGCGCGCTCGCAAAAGCTTTCCTCCATGCGAGCGCCCTCGCATGAAGAGGGAAAGCTTTTGCGAGGAGGAGCCCAGACAGCCGCCGAGGGACCCCAGAAGACAACTTTCCGGGCCACTCTGTGCAAAACGAACTGCACAGTGGAGGTAAGTATCACATGTTTGTTATTTTTTTTTAAATCCCTGACTTTAGTGTCCCTTTAATCAACATCCACCACCACAAAAAAAAACCTCTTACAACTCCATTTTGGTACAGTGCTTATTTACAGAGCATATGGGAGAGTGAGGGTTAGTTTGTCTGAGAGGGTGGAGAAGTAAATTTTGATTGGTTGATCATTTGTATCTTTTTTGGAAAGACAAAATGACATAAATGTTCTTATGATCGTAATGGATAGAATGAAAAATGCTCTTTTTTAAATCTTCAATAATTAGATTTTTTTTTTTTTAGCAAAGCGCAGAAATTTGATTAAAGTTGAATAAATTAACTCCATTGTGTCTAGGCACTCACTCTAGGCATTTTTAGTTATAGCCAGACTAGTAGGAGCCAGTGATATGAATAACAGGTATAGTTAAAGCAGCAATAATAATACGTGGCATAGCAGTATTTTATATTTTGATAACATGATTAATGCTCTTGCATTCACTCTTTTTTACTAATACAAACTTTAGCTTCTGCGATGCCGCGTACACATGATCGGAAATTCCGATCGTGTGTGGGCCCAATCGGACTTTTTTCTGTCAGTGTTTCGAAATAGAACATGTTTTATTTTTTTCCAATGGAAGAAAATACTATTGGAAAATCCGATCACCTATGTGGAACTCCGACGGAGCAAAAACCATGCATGCTCAGAATCAAGTTGACGAATGCTCGGAAGCATTGAACTTAATTTTTCTTGGCTCGTCGTAGTGTTTTACGTCACCGCGTTTTGGATGGTCGGAATTTGGTCTTTCAGTGTGTATGCAAGACAGCTTGAACGAAATTCGAATGAAAAATTCCATCAGATTTTAGGCCATCGGAAATTCCGATCGTGTGTATAGGCCATGAGCCTTTTGTGGAACAACAAACCTCAGCTGTCCTTTTAGGTTCCAGCAGAGAATGTGTGACTGTGTTAGGCACACTGGGTCATTTAAAGTGTAATTAAAGGCAATTTTTTTGGATGGAGTGGAGTGGGATTGGGACACCTGAAAGTTTTTAATAGTGTCTGTGCACCTGTTTAACTCTCCTTGGGTTGGCAATGGAACAGTAGTAACGTGGAAATCTCCAATGGGGACACTGGTTCTAGTAACCCTGTTGTCACCCAGGGATTCCCTCACATTGAGTGATTTTCTGTCACTTCCTGTTTTGGCTTTGGGACACAGATGGCAACATTGTTTTTTAACTCATAGGGGTTAGAACCCACCCTTAATCTATTCAAAATTAAAAAAAAAATGCCTTTAGTTACACTTTAGGTCTGTAGCAGAAGTTGAAAGGGCAATAGACATACACTGCTAAGGGTAAGACAATTTATCTTACTGCACAGAGGAGTAAATAGCCACAACAGACATCAGTCATTTTTCCAAGCCGGAAGACTTTACCTTATACATTAGCTGTGTGCGGGGAACTGCGACAAACGCTTTTGCAAAATCCAAGTATACTACGTTCACAGTCACTCTATTGTCCAAGGGTTTAGTCTGACAACTTCTGTCTTTTTTGAATCAATGCTTTTCCAGCAAAATCTTATCTATGTGGTCTTTTAATAAACTCTCCAGTATCTTCCCAACTGTAGAAAATGAATTTAATTAACTTAAACTAACGGGTCTATAGTTACTTACTAAATACTTTTTTTAAATATAGGCACCACATTGGCCTTATGCCAATCCATTGGTACTATTCCAGTCATTAACTAGTTTATTCTATCTAAATATTTCTGGACCATATCAATTTTGAGCCATTGTGGATCATTTGGGGCTGTGTCAATACCATACCCATTTTGGACATGGGCTCCCCCATGCTCCTTTGTATGCAAAGAGCTCAAGAAGGTATTTATTAAATCTCTTTGTCCTCTGGGTCACCCACTCCAGATTATTTTGTAAAGGGCCTACATGCTCAGGCCTGGCCTTTTTACTATTATTATATTTGAATACTTTTTGGGGGTTTGTCCTATGTTTTGCAATTTGTTGTTCATTTTGAATTTTATTTTACATATTCTCTTACATACTTTAAAGCGGAGGTTCACCCTAAAACAACTCTGTCCCATCCCATCCAGCATACTGGCGTTAGCGCCAATATGCTGTTTTTTTTTTTAATCGCTCTACTTACTGTGTAATAGATAATTTTATTTTCTCCCTCCCGCGGGGAATGGTGCAGCTATGGCGCGTCACGCCTTCCGAAAATAGCCGCACTAGGACTCGGCTCTTCCCGGCGCTATATGGTGCCTGCGCACAGACCTAGGAGCTGACTGCGCAGGCGCCGTATATAGCCGAGTCCTATTTCGGCTTTTTTCAGAGGGCGTAACGCACCATAGCCATAGAACTTGACTATACACAGCGCCTGCGCAGTCAGCTCCTAGGTGCGCATTTTAATAATATTTTTAATAATATCCTTCTTAGTTTTCAGTGGTATAACAATATTCATAGCAGCTTACAGGGCTACTGGGGGGTCTGGTATAGGATGAGAGCCCCATTAGGAAAAAAAAAAAAAAGAAGAAAAGAGCCTTTAAAAATTATAAAAACAAAGGCACACTATAAATCATTTAAATGAGTCCTAGTCCGCGCCATTCCCCGCGGGAGGGAAAAAAATAAAATTGTCCATTACACAGTAAGTAGAGCGATTAAAAAAAAAACCAGCATACTGGCGCGGGGAATGGGGCGGACTAGGACTCGGCTCTTCCCGGCGCTATACGGCGCCTGCGTACAGACCTAGGAGCTGACTGCGCAGGCGCCGTATAGTCCTATGGCTATGGCGCGTCACGCCCTCCGAAAAAAGCCGAAATAGGAAATTTTTTCTGCCAGTGAGCTCCAATCAGAAACACAAATAATTTTTTATTTTTTTTCACCTCTTAACCTTGATCTCAAAATATGCCTGTATACATCCTATGTGCATTAACACATAGGATAAAATTGAGTTGCTTCTACAGGCAGAACACAAAACTCCTGTAGAAGCAACATTCTTTATGCCAGTGTGCATGGAGCCTATCAGTTTAACCACTTAAGGACCGCCTACTGCACATTTACGTCGGCAGAATGGCACGGCTGGGCACATCAACGTATATATACGTTGGTTTTAGTACCCAGCCGTGGGTCGCGGGCGTGCGCCCGCGGGCGCGCGCCCGCGACCCGATCCGAAGCTCCAGGACCGGGACCGCGGGATTCGCGGACCCGATCGCCGCTGCAGTGCGGCGATCCGTCCCTGGAGCGGAAGAACGGGGAGAGCCGTGTGTACACACGGCTTCCCCGTGCTTCTCTGTGGCCGGAGCATCGATCGCGTCATCCCTGTAATAGGGGGACGCGATCGATGACGTCACACCTACAGCCACACCCCCCTACAGTTGTAAACAACACATTAGGGCACACATTCCCTACAGCGCCACCTGTGGTTAACTCCCAAACTGCAACTGTCATTTCCACAGTAAACAATGCAATTTAAATGCATTTTTTGCTGTGAAAATGACAATTGTCCCAAAAATGTGTCAAAATTGTCTGAAGTGTCCGCCATATTGTCGCAGTCACGAAAAAAATCGCTGATCGCCGCTATTAGTAGTAAAAAAAAAATAATTAATAAAAATGCAATAAAACTATCCCTTATTTTGTAAACGCTATAAATTTTGCGAAAACCAACCGATAAACGCTTATTGCGATTTTTTTTACCAAAAATATGTAGAAGAATACGTATCAGCCTAAACTGAGGAAAAAAAATGTTTTTTTACATATTTTTGGGGGATATTTATTATAGCAAAAAGTAAAAAATATTGCATTTTTTTTTAAATTGTCGCTCTATTTTTGTTTATAGCGCAAAAAATAAAAACCGCAGAGGTGATCAAATACCACCAAAAGAAAGCTCTATTTGTGGGAAAAAAAGGACGCAAATTTTGTTTGGGAGCCACGTCGCACGACCGCGCAATTGTCTGTTAAAGCGACGCAGTGCCGAATCGCAAAAACCCCTTGGGTCATTTGCCAGCGTATTGGTCCGGGTCTTAAGTGGTTAACCAGTGCAAACATTTATTTTCTGTTTACTGTAATATACACAATTGAAGCATAGATTCTGATTGGTGGTTATGCTACTAAACACATTTTGTACCTAAATGTAATTGTCTAAAAAGGACCCTGGCCCCAGTTTAGCCATTTATGGTTCGAGTTCTGTTACACTGCGCTCGCTGTTAGTAACACCTGTTACATTTTCCCAGGATTTGATGCTTTACTTACTTCCAACTCTATTTGCTCTTCTTCACTTCCTTTACATATAATACAATAGCACAGATGGTCATTGTGAAGGACATTCCATAGCGCAGCTAACAGTTTCTGTGTGTTCCTTTTCTGCAAACTCAATGATGTTGATAAAATGTCAACATTGTTCTTTAAAAATCATTATAATATTTTCAAGTAATCTTGCAAAATATTCCTAGCCAGCAGACTAATCTGTCTGTGGGGGTCATGATTCATTCTCTTTTTGAGAGGAACAATTGGTCACATTTCATTTTCATATTTTTATTACGAATATAAAGTACAATAAAGTGTTTGAAAACTTTATGTTACATATGTCATATGTTACATTGCACAGTCAAATTGTTTAAGAATGTATTCAAAAAGTAGTATATCACAGTATAAAGGTAAAGGAAAGTAAAACAAAAAGTGCAAGAGATAAGTAGATGAAGTAACATGAAAGTATAAAAGAGGAATGCGGTAGGGTAAGTGCATGGGTAAGGGGAAGAGTGGGCTTGGCCTCAGCACAGTTGGTCGGCATATCATTTGTGAGCCACAATGACCACATCTGTACTAGACATGTGCATTTTGTTTCGTTACGAATTCGAATTCAGACAAATTTTTCATTATTCGGAAATCCGGATGCATCCGAATTTCCGAATTACAAAATTAACGAATTTAACCACTTCAATACCCAGCCATAGACAATTGACGGCCTGGGATGGGATTTACCATCCTAAGTGGCCGTCAATTGACGGCCTGGGTATTGCAGGCGAATATCTGGACGATGCCTGCAGCCAGAGGCATCATCCAGATATCCATCTCTTCAGCCGGCGATTCTGCACAAAGTAAGAACGATCATAGCGGCGGTTCCGCCGCTTGATCGTTCTTACAGGCCGCGGGAGGGGACATCCCCCCCCTCCCGCCGCCATCCGGTGCTTCTCCGGGCTTACCTGTACCTTCGGGGGCCCGGAGAACGAATCGTCGGCGGCGGCAGAAAGCATAGAGATGACTGGTGACCAGATGGTCACCAGTCATCTCTATGACCGTCGGAGGACCCGGGCGTGATCTGATGACGTCACGCCCGGGTCCCCGTATGTAAACAAAGCCGCGATTGCGGCTGTAAGTCACCATTCATGAGATCGGTGAATTTTTTTTCACCGATCTCATGGTTTCCAGCCTGGAGGTGAGATGTGAGGTCTTATTGACCCCACATCTCTCCATAAAGAGGACCTGTCACACACATTTCCTATTACAAGGGATGTTTACATTCCTTGTAATAGGAATGAAAGTGTAAAAAAAAAAAAAAAAATGAAAAAAAGTGTAAAAATAAATAAAATATAAGTAAAAAAAAATAATAAAAGATAAAAAAAAAATGAAAACGCCCCTGTCCCCGATAGCTCGCGTGCAGAAGCGAACGCACACGCAAGTCCCGCCGACATATGTAAACGCCGTTTAAACCACACATGTGAGGTATCGCCGCGTGCGTTAGAGTGCCAGCAACTAATCTAGCACTAGATCTCCTCTGTAAATCTAAACTGTAACCTGTAAAAAATAAATAAAGCGTTGCCTATGGAGATTTTTAAGTACCGAAGTTTGGCGCCATTCCATGAGTGTGCGCATAATTAAAGCGTGACATGTTGGGTCTCTATTTACTCGGTGTAACATAATCTTTCACATAATACAAAAAAATTGGGCTAACTTTAGTGTTTTGTTATTTTTTCAATTCATAAAACAATTTTTTTTACAAAAAAAAGCGTTTGAAAAATAATTGCGTAAATACCGTGCAAGATAAAACTTTGGAATGACCGTCATTTTATTCCCTAGGGTGTCTGCTAAAAAAAACATATATAATGTTTGGGGGTACTGTGTAATTTTCTAGCAAAAGAATGATGATTATTACATGTAGGAGAGAAGTGTCAGAATAGGCCCGGTATGGAGGTGGTATAAAAGCCTAGTATTGAAGCGGTTAAACAAATTCGAAAAACGCAAACGAAATTCGAATTCGAAACAAATTCGAAAAAAAAATTTGAATCGAATTCGAAAAAAATTCAAATTGAATTTGAAAAGAATTCGAAAAGAATTAGAATTGAATTAGAAAAAATTCTATTTGAAAAGAATTTGAATCGAAAACAAATTCGAATGAAAATTGAAAGCAAGTTTGAATCAAAATCTAAAAAATATAAATCGATTTCTAAAAAAGAATACAATAGAATAGAATATAAAATAATAAAACAATAGAATGAAAATCAAAGAATAGTAAAGAACAGAATAGAATGTGATAGAATGTAATCAAATACAATAATACAAATACAAATACATACAATCAAATCCGGTTGAAATAATTTCAAATTCGGTTGAAATAATTTCCAATCCGGTAGAAATTATTTCCAATCCAGTAGAAATAATTTCAAATTTAGTTGAAATAATTTCCAAAGCGGTTGAAATAATTTCCAATCCGGTTGAAATAATTTCAAACCCGGTGGAAATAATTTCCAATCCAGATTAAATAATTTTAAATCCGGTTGAAATAATTTCCAATCCAGTTGAAATAATTTCAAATCCGTTTGGAATAATTTCAAATCCGTTTGAAATAATTTCCAATCCGGTTGAAATAATTTCAAATCCGGTGGAAATAATTTCCAATCCGGTTTAAATAATTTCAAATCCGGTTTAAATAATTTCCAATCCAGTTGAAATAATTTCAAATCCGTTTGAAATAATTTCCAATCCGGTTGAAATAATTTCAAATCCGTTTGAAATAATTTCCAATCCGGTTGAAATAATTTCAAATCCGGTGGAAATAATTTCCAATCCAGTTTAAATAATTTCAAATCCAGTTGAAATAATTTCCAATCCAGTTGAAATAATTTCAAATCTGTTTGAAATAATTTCCAATCCCGTTGAAAAAATTTCCAATTCGGTTTAAATAATTTCCAATCCGGTAGAAATAATTTCAAATCCGGTTGAAATAATTTCCAATCCGGTGGAAATAATTTCAAATCCAGTAGAAATAATTTCAAATTCGGTTGAAATAATTTCCAATTCGGTTGAAATAATTTCCAATCCAGTTGAAATAATTTCCAATCCAGTTGAAATAATTTCCAATCCGGTTGAAATAATTTCCAATCCGGTTGAAATATCGAATTTGGTTGAAATATTAACAATAGCGGATGAAATATTGTTGAATTCTGTTGAAATATCAAATATCAAAATATGATCGAATTCTAATCCGGTAGAAATATTATCGAATCCGGTAGAAATCTTTTCGAATTCGACCGTTTTTCGAATTCGGTTGAAAACGATCTAATTCGACCGGGTTTTTTTGAATTTTTATCGAAAACAATCGAATTCCGAAAACGAATTTAACAAATTTAACGAATTTAACTTAACGAAATTAATTAAATAACGAATTAAAACGAAAAGAAACAAAACAAATTTTGTCCTTTTGCACATGTCTAATCTGTACTATGTGTATTATGGAGAATGGCTAATAATCTTTCATTATTTGAAACTATTTCATTTTTTGTTTGACCTGAGCTTCTGTAGGTTTTGCCAATAACTGGGCTTTTACTAATGTATTTATAGCTGTTGTAAAGGCAAAGATTAAATTGATTGTTACTACGTGCCTCAAGCATGGGCATCTGCAGGGATCAGGGATCGGATCGGCACATTCAGCAAAGTGGCGTCGCTATGGGGGTGCAGGAAGCCATCTGGGGGACACCATCAAGGGGCTGTCAAGCCCCCCATCAGTGTAGTGTGACTGCGGGTTCTTTTCCCTGCTCAGTTCAGCAAAGAACTCGGCAGCACTGTGTCAGGAGAAAGGCGAGCTGCGGGCTGTCAGAGCTTTCCCCTGCTCGCCTCCCCTTTCTCCTGTCAGGGAAAAGAGACAGCGGCCCTCACCAGGTTCCCCGCCCAGCTTCCTGCCTGTTCCATTCCTTCCCCATTGGCCATAACTGAAGGCCTGTCACGTACCTGGTAGGAGTCTGATATGACAAGGTCGGCCTCCCTTGTATCTCGTACCCAAGCCCCACTAAAGGTGGAACAGATGGTGGCTAGGGGCAGGAGGAACACGGGTGCCTGGGAATGTTGCTTGAAGAACTTGCGTTGGGAGTTGTAGGCTCGGTGGCAGCAGCAGGACAGCAGGTAAAGAAATGTGATGGAACTCAGACGGTCAGCGGATATTAAAGTGGAACTAGAACCAACTTGCAGGTTCAGGCTTGGTGGCTTGTCAGTACTTCCTGTGGTCAGGAGACAGGAGAGAACTGGACTCAGAAGATCTGCGATGACAGAGAGCCAGCACAGGTTCCCAGAGGCAGTGTTAGAGCCGGGCAGATGATGGAAGCAGAGTCGTAGAGATAGCTAGGTTTTGGTAACAGGCGGACTGCAAATTACAAGGCATAAGCAGGAGCAAGGTCAGGTAATGGCCAGAGTCAGGTACCAGTAATCAAGTATATCAGAGTCTAGACGCAGAGTCAGATGAAACCAGGATCAGTAATGGGTATCAAGCAGGTAACAAGCAATATTTAGAAGATCAGGACACAGCTGAAGACCGGTCAGCAAGAGTCTGGGGTTAAGGCACTTTCTTAAATAGGCCGTCTGGTGCCAATTAGCACTAGGACGTGCTCGCGCGTGTGCACGGCATCTGACACGCATGCACATTGGTGCGCTTACGCAACTGTGGGCGCCCGTGTGGGCGCGCATGCGCATTAGCCTGCCCATGCAACTGTGGGTGCGCATCAGGCAGAAACTAGTAGTTCTCTTACAGAGCCAATCAAAGAAGACTAGGAGAGGAGAGCAGCATAGGACAGGTAGTCCCAAAGATTGGCAGCCCCATTTTCCACAGGAAGGAGGCTACAGCTCGATCAAGAGGGACATTGAGAGACTGCAGCATGGAAAAAAAGCTAAGGGAGTGAGTGCTACAGGACAAAGAAAAAGGCGTGTTCTGGGCAGAAGCCAGAGAGAGATTCATGCTGCTCAGTGCCACCAGAGAGAGAGCTATGCTGCCCATTGCCACCAAAGAGAGAGTTATGCTGCCCAGCACCACCAGAGAGAAAGCTACGCTACCCAGCGCCACCAGAAAGAGAGCTATGCTACCCAGTGCCACCAAAGAGAGAGCCATGCTACCCAGTAGTGTTGAGCAGAATACGCCATATTCGCTTTCGCAATATTTCGCGAATATATAGGAGAATATTCGAGAAATATTCGTAAATTTCGAATATTCGTGATATTTCATCCAAAAAAAAAATTGCGAAATTTCGCTAACGTGAAATTTCGCAAATGCGAAATTTATTGCGAAATTCTCGACCGCGCATGCGCGCGGACAACACGCGGTCGCGAAAACGGCGATCATTTCCTGGATTCTTTGCCAGTGTATATTCGGATTGCTATTTAGTGCTGCCCTGCGAATCTACTGCTGCCCTGCGAAGCGAAGATGGTGGGGAGTAACTTTTCATCCAGTGAGGAAAAACTGCTGATTACTGTAAGTAATTTCACCACTTGTTATTTCATTATCTTTAACTGCATTTTAGACTAGTTAAAAAGTTAGGATGCAAGATCAGATATTAGTATTTCCCAAACAGTGTGTTTCCAGCGGTTGCAAAACTACAACTCCCAGCATGCCCAGGGTTGCCACCTTTTGTTCATTTCAAACCCGAACACTTCAGCGTCGCACAGCAATTTTTTGTCTTAGTTTGCATAGATGTCGCTATTAAATAACATTTCTAACCATATGAAATTAATCATAAAAGTTCCTCTTTACATCAGAGTCCACAGACTTCCCCTTTTACATCAGAGTCCACAGACTTCCCCTTTTACATCAGAGTCCACAGAGTTCTCCCTTTACATTACAGTTCACAGAGTTCTCCCTTTACATCAGTGTCCACAGAGTTCTCCCTTTACATCAGAGTCCACAGAGTTCTCCCTTTACATCAGAGTCCACAGAGTTCTCCCTTTACATCAGAGTCCACAGAGTTCTCCCTTTACATCAGAGTCCACAGACTTCCCCTTTTACATCAGGATCCACAGACTTCCCCTTTTAGATCAGTGTCCACAGAGTTCTCCCTTTACATCAGAGTCCACAGAGTTCTCCCTTTACATCAGAGTCCACAGAGTTCTCCCTTTACAACAGAGTCCACAGAGTTCTCCCTTTACATCAGTGTCCACAGAGTTCTCCCTTTACATCAGTGTCCACAGAGTTCTCCCTTTACATCAGAGTCCACACAGTTCTCCCTTTACATCAGAGTCCACAGAGTTCTACCTTTTACATTAGAGTCCACAGAGTTCTACCTTTTACATTAGAGTCCACAGAGTTCCCCTTTTACATTAGAGTCCACAGAGTTCCCCTTTTACATTAGAGTCCACAGAGTTCTCCCTTAACATTAGAGTCCACAGAGTTCCCCTTTTAAATTAGAGTCCACTGAGTTCCCCTTTTACATTAGAGTCCACAGAGTTCTCCCTTAACATCAGAGTCCACAGAGTTCTCCCTTAACATCACAGTCCACAGAGTTCTACCTTAACATCAGAGTCCACAGAGTTTTCCCTTTACATCAGAGTCCACAGAGTTCTCCCTTTTACATCAGAGTCCACAGAGTTCTCCCTTTTCATCAAAAAGTGAAAAGAAACAAACATATTATTTTTCATATGTAAAGATAGGGATTAAAAAAAATAATCTATTGTACAGGGCCAGTGTAAGGCTCAAAAAATTATTATAGTGGTCAGATGAATAGCAACTCATTTCTCCCCTATACGTCTATCCTGTGATGTTACTCATATATACATAATTATGCAAATGATAATGGCTGCTATATTTATTCCAAAAAGCTGGTGACCAAAATGGCAACATATAAAATCTGTCATGTTACCACTGTCAGTGATTAATAAGGCGAGAATGCTTCCAATTATTGAATACCATACATTTACGTCATATATCCATAAGGGTTTAAACAAAAGTATTATAATATACTTTGTTCTTCATCTTGCAGAGGTTCCTGCAACATGGTTACGACCTAATGAGGTGCCAGCAGGATAAACAAAAAATCGTCCAGTCCGTATTGGAGGAATTACATGAGTTTCATGGCGGGTCACATGACCACATGGCCATTCTCAAAAAATGGTCAGACTTGAAGAGGCGCCACATGGACCGGGTCACACAGATCCGCGATGAATTTCATCCAGGTAAGTTATTGGTGACAGTCATGTAAGGTGATATGTAATTAACCTTAGGGCAGATGTTGTTAACCCAGACGCCATGTTGTGGTAACATATATCACCACCGAAGGTATTCATAGTACTGTTGAAAAAAGACATTATTCCATCAAGTTAAACCATGGAATTAAAGTGGTGGTGTGGTGGGTTTCAAGGGGAAAGGGTGGTATTTTATAACTCAATTACCACTAAATTCCTGTGCTAGGCGTGGGGTTATCATAGTAATCACGTGTACTCCATCAGGCCCTTTTTTTAACATGAGATCTTCAGAATAATACAAAGGAAACACAAACAGCTAATTTTACCATGGTGGCAGCCCAGCTCACACTCAGTCCCCTGTAGTGCCAGCAAGACCCTTTAGTATAACATTATCCCATTGGTTAACTGTCTATATAAATAAATGTGTATTCATATACAATACAGCAGAGTACACAGAATGTGCATATGTTATTAGAAATCATTTTTACATATATAAACATTGTGTTATTATAGGATCTCCTCTACCATCTGTGCGCCCCAAGCGCACAAGGCGACAGGCCGCAGAGGAGGAGGAGGAAGAAGAGGAGGATGAAGAGGAGGATGCAGAGGAGGAGAGGGATAAGGAGCAGCCAGGGCCCTCCGACTTACCACCCCCAGCTCCTGAGGAGCTGCAACTTCCCCCCACCCAACCTCCTGGTGAATGCCATGATGCAGAAGAGGAGCAGGAGGATGACACAGCGCCTGTGATGACCATCAGTCAGGAGGGTAAATATGTGCACAACGATTAATGACATTTCAACAATAAGATGTAGATATAAAAAAGTACAGTATTTAATCCTAATTTTTTTTTTCTTATATCCTAACAGTTTTGAAAGAGATTCAGGAGAAATCCTATGTCATGGAGAGGACCAATCAAAAAGTCCTGTCCAATCGGCGCAAAATAAAAAAATTGGACCTCGAGAATGAACAGCTGTTACAACAGCAGAGAAAAAATTTCAAGGAGCTGGCTGAGATTTACAAGCGCTTGAAAAAATCCATGTAAATATTTATATTTTTGGTTATTAAACCTGTTATTCTTTTCAAATGTTTCCTTTCTTATTGAGATTCTTAGGTCTTTCAACACATCTAACTTCACATCTAACACATCAACATCAACACATCTAACTTCATAATAACCTAAAAACATTTCATACTATTATTTTATTTAACACAAATCTAATAAAAAACAAAATACACGGACACAGACACTACTAACACAAACTAAACTGTTGAAAAATTACTATAACAAAAGCTACAATATATACATATATACATATATATATATATATATATATATATATATATATATATATATAGATATAGATATAGAGAGAGAGCGAGAAAGAGAAAGAGAGTGCTGATTTGCTCTTGCAGATAGGCTAAAAGTTGCAGTAAAAAGGCCACAAACCAGGGTTTAACATAACGTTCAGTCATTTAGTCACACTTGCTGTTTGTTACGATCCGGTCTGGTAGCTTTTAGCGGATGCTGTTTGTGGATCCGCTGTGACAGAGAGGTCATGAAGCATTACTCAGCATGAAGGCAGCAGCAGTAGTATTCAAATATAAAGTAATTATCACACACACAACATTTACAAGCAGTAGTGGTAATAGTACTAGACAGCATCTAAACACTTGGGCAAGACTTGACAGCAGCAGTAGTGGTAATTGCAGCATATAGTGCCAAAGAACTTGTCACATAGGTATCTGAGCACTGGCAGCAGCAGTATAGTAGTAACAGTACCCAATAAAGTGTTGTATCACTTGTGGAAGAGGTGGCAGCAGCACAGCAGCAGCATTGGTAATTGTAGCATATAGTGCCAAAGAACTTGTCACATAGGTATCTGAGCACTGGCAGCAGCAGTATAGTAGTAACAGTACACAATAAAGTGTTTTATCACTTGTGGAAGAGGTGGCAGCAGCACAGCAGCAGCATTGGTAATTGCAGCATATAGTGCCAAAGAACTTGTCACATAGGTATCTGAGCACTGGCAGCAGCAGTATAGTAGTAACAGTACACAATAAAGTGTTGTATCACTTGTGGAAGAGGTGGCAGCAGCACAGCAGCAGCATTTGAAATTGTAGCATATAGTGTCAAAGAACTTGTCACATAGGTATCTGAGCACTGGCAGCAGCAGTATAGTAGTAACAGTACACAATAAAGTGTTGTATCACTTGTGGAAGAGGTGGCAGCAGCACAGCAGCAGCATTTGAAATTGTAGCATATAGTGTCAAAGAACTTGTCACATAGGTATCTGAGCACTGGCAGCAGCAGTATAGTAGTAACAGTACACAATAAAGTGTTGTATCACTTGTGGAAGAGGTGGCAGCAGCACAGCAGCAGCATTTGAAATTGTAGCATATAGTGTCAAAGAACTTGTCACATAGGTATCTGAGCACTGGCAGCAGCAGTCTAGTAGTAACAGTACACAATAAAGTGTTTTATCCCTTGTGGAAGAGGTGGCAGCAGCACAGCAGCAGCATTGGTAATTGTAGCATATAGTGCCAAAGAACTTGTCACATAGGTATCTGAGCACTGGCAGCAGCAGTATAGTAGTAACAGTACACAATAAAGTGTTTTATCACTTGTGGAAGAGGTGGCAGCAGCACAGCAGCAGCATTGGTAATTGTAGCATATAGTGCCAAAGAACTTGTCACATAGGTATCTGAGCACTGGCAGCAGCAGTATAGTAGTAACAGTACACAATAAAGTGTTGTATCACTTGTGGAAGAGGTGGCAGCAGCACAGCAGCAGCATTGGTAATTGTAGCATATAGTGCCAAAGAACTTGTCACATAGGTATCTGAGCACTGGCAGCAGCAGTATAGTATTAACAGTACACAATAAAGTGTTGTATCACTTGTGGAAGAGGTGGCAGCAGCACAGCAGCAGCATTGGTAATTGCAGCATATAGTGCCAAAGAACTTGTCACATAGGTATCTGAGCACTGGCAGCAGCAGTATAGTAGTAACAGTACACAATAAAGTGTTGTATCACTTGTGGAAGAGGTGGCAGCAGCACAGCAGCAGCATTTGAAATTGTAGCATATAGTGTCAAAGAACTTGTCACATAGGTATCTGAGCACTGGCAGCAGCAGTATAGTAGTAACAGTACACAATAAAGTGTTGTATCACTTGTGGAAGAGGTGGCAGCAGCACAGCAGCAGCATTTGAAATTGTAGCATATAGTGTCAAAGAACTTGTCACATAGGTATCTGAGCACTGGCAGCAGCAGTCTAGTAGTAACAGTACACAATAAAGTGTTTTATCCCTTGTGGAAGAGGTGGCAGCAGCACAGCAGCAGCATTGGTAATTGTAGCATATAGTGCCAAAGAACTTGTCACATAGGTATCTGAGCACTGGCAGCAGCAGTATAGTATTAACAGTACACAATAAAGTGTTGTATCACTTGTGGAAGAGGTGGCAGCAGCACAGCAGCAGCATTGGTAATTGTAGCATATAGTGCCAAAGAACTTGTCACATAGGTAAGTGAGCACTAGCAGCAGCAGCAGCATAGTAGTACCAGTACACAACTAAGTGTTTTTTTCACTCGTGGTCGTGGAAGAGGTGGCAGCAGCATAGGAGCAGCAGCATTGATAATTGTAGCATATAGTGCCAAAGAACTTCACACATAAGTATCTGAGCACTGGCAGAAGCAGCAGCATAGTAGTACCAGTACACAATTAAGTGTTTTTTTCACTCGTGGTCGTGGAAGAGGTGGCAGCAGGATAGCAGCAGCGTTGATAATTGTAGCATATAGTGCCAAAGAACTTGTCACATAGGTAAGTGAGCACTGGCAGCAGCAGCAGTGTAGTAGTACCAATACACAACTAAGTGTTTTTTTCACTCGTGGTCGTGGAAGAGGTGGCAGCAGCATAGGAGCAGCAGCATTGATAATTGTAGCATATAGTGCCAAAGAACTTGACACATAAGTATATGAGCACTGGCAGCAGCAGCAGTGTAGTAGTACCAGTACACAATTAAGTGTTTTTTTCACTCGTGGTCGTGGAAGAGGTGGCAGCAGGATAGCAGCAGCGTTGATAATTGTAGCATATAGTGCCAAAGAACTTGTCACATAGGTAAGTGAGCACTGGCAGCAGCAGCAGTGTAGTAGTACCAGTACACAACTAAGTGTTTTTTTCACTCGTGGTCGTGGAAGAGGTGGCAGCAGCATAGGAGCAGCAGCATTGATAATTGTAGCATATAGTGCCAAAGAACTTCACACATAAGTATCTGAGCACTGGCAGAAGCAGCAGCATAGTAGTACCAGTACACAACTAAGTGTTTCTTTCACTCGTGGTCGTGGAAGAGGTGGCAGCAGCATAGGAGCAGCAGCATTGATAATTGTAGCATATAGTGCCAAATAACTTGACACATAAGTATATGAGCACTGGCAGCAGCAGCAGTGTAGTAGTACCAGTACACAATTAAGTGTTTTTTTCACTCGTGGTCGTGGAAGAGGTGGCAGCAGGATAGCAGCAGCGTTGATAATTGTAGCATATAGTGCCAAAGAACTTGTCACATAGGTAAGTGAGCACTGGCAGCAGCAGCAGTGTAGTAGTACCAGTACACAACTAAGTGTTTTTTTCACTCGTGGTCGTGGAAGAGGTGGCAGCAGCATAGGAGCAGCAGCATTGATAATTGTAGCATATAGTGCCAAAGAACTTCACACATAAGTATCTGAGCACTGGCAGAAGCAGCAGCATAGTAGTACCAGTACACAACTAAGTGTTTCTTTCACTCGTGGTCGTGGAAGAGGTGGCAGCAGCATAGGAGCAGCAGCATTGATAATTGTAGCATATAGTGCCAAAGAACTTGACACATAAGTATCTGAGCACTGGCAGAAGCAGCAGCATAGTAGTACCAGTACACAACTAAGTGTTTCTTTCACTCGTGGTCGTGGAAGAGGTGGCAGCAGCATAGGAGCAGCAGCATTGATAATTGTAGCATATAGTGCCAAAGAACTTGACACATAAGTATCTGAGCACTGGCAGAAGCAGCAGCATAGTAGTACCAGTACACAATTAAGTGTTTTTTTCACTCGTGGTCGTGGAAGAGGTGGCAGCAGGATAGCAGCAGCGTTGATAATTGTAGCATATAGTGCCAAAGAACTTGTCACATAGGTAAGTGAGCACTGGCAGCAGCAGCAGTGTAGTAGTACCAGTACACAATAAAGTGTTTTTTTCACTCGTGGTCGTGGAAGAGGTGGCAGCAGGATAGCAGCAGCGTTGATAATTGTAGCATATAGTGCCAAAGAACTTGTCACATAAGTATCTGAGCACTGGCAGAAGCAGCAGCATAGTAGTACCAGTACACAATTAAGTGTTTTTTTCACTCGTGGTCGTGGAAGAGGTGGCAGCAGCACCAGCAGTAGTAAGAAAGTGGCAAATCTCACAGACAAAAGGTAACAGCACCAGTATGAGTAATATATCGGTACATAATCACTCAGCCTTTTGGCATTAGCAGTAGGAGCCCATATAGTGCCAAAATTACAAAAGCTTGAAATTGCATTAGCATGGTGATTACATTTGAAAAGCAGAATGACACAGGCCTTAAGTAGCTGTGGCACCGGGTGGAGTTTTTGGGTTGTGTTTTGCACGCCACAGGCTTTTCAAAAAAACAAAAAAATATCCACCTTCTTCCCAGCAGCAGCATAAGGAAAGGGAGATGCACTGTGATGTAAGGGAGAGGGGGAACTCCACTTCTGATGGTGGGGTAGGATGGTGGGGTGGCCTTTGACATCGAATGTAAGGGGAGGGGATGCGCTGGACATATAATATTACAGATATAACCGGCCCTTTTGAGGGCAACCATAATGCTGATGCGGACCACGATGAAATTGAGTTTGACACCCCTGGTATAAAGAGATAGGAGAGGTATTGGTAACTGACAAGGGACCATTCAGCGCCCTGAAGCGACGGCGGGTGCCAGAAAGTCACCGCCGATCCAGGACTCATTCATTTTGATGAATGTGAGTCTGTCCACGGAGTCTGTGGACAGACGGGTCCTCTTGTCCGTGACCACCCCACCTGCCGCGCTGAATGTCCGCTCAGATAGTACGCTGGAGGGGGGGCAAGACAATAACTCCAGCGCATACTGAGCGAGCTCGCGGCAGGTGTCCAATCTGGCAACCCAGTACTCCATGGGGTCGTCGGTGCTCATACTGTCAGAAGCACTGACGGACCCCATGTAGTCTGCCACCATGTGGGCCAGCCGCTGGTGGTGATGGCTGCTGCTGCTGCTGCTGCTGCTGGTACTGGGTCGCTCAGTTTGCATGAACATCCTCATCTCACCCATTAGGTCCCCTGCTCGGCTGCTGATGTTGCTGCTGGGTGCAGCCACCTGCTGGGTGAGATGAGGGGGGACAACTGGAGGCCGGGGACTTGCCTGCTCCAAACGGCTGACTAGGCATGCCTGCAGTTCCTCCATCCGGGGCTGCCTCCGTCTGGCTGGGAGGAACTGCTCCAGTTTCCCCTTAAATCTGGGATCTACAAGGGTGGCCAGCCAAAACTCGTCCCTCTCCTTGATGGCTTTAACCCGGGGGTCCCTCCTGAGGCATCTCAGCATGTGGGCAGCCATGGGGAAGAGCACAGCCCGCTGTGACTCCTCATGGCTGCCTGGGTCCATGACGTCCGCTTCCTCGTCATGGAGGCGCTGCTGTTCGCGGTCAGTCATGCCAAACCCCCGGACTATCGGTGCCCCCAACACCGGCTCTCCCTCCTGACCAGGCCCTGACTCCAGGACGCCACCAGTCACCTCCTGATCATCATCATGATCCTCCTCCTCCTCCTCGTCCTGGGCCTGGTCTTGGTGGAGCAGTGTTGCCTCCTCCTGCTCCACCAAGGCACTCTCCCCAGCTCCGAGCAGGCGATCTAGTGCCCTGTCCAGCAGGAACACTATAGGGAGCACGTCGTTGAGGCCGACATGCTCCCTGCTCACCATCTTGGTCGCCTGCTCAAAAGGGGCCAACACATGGCAGACCTGGTGTATCTGCCCCCACTCCAGACTGGTGATGTACGGGAGTGTGTGTTGTGATGGCCCGCCAGTGCCTTGCTCCAGCAGGTACTCCTTCACCGCCCTTCGCTGCTCCCACAACCTCTCCAGCATGTAGAGGCTGGAGTTCCACCGCGTCACACTGTCCACAATCAGCCTGTGAAGGGGCAGGCTGTTGTCCCGCTGCAACTTTGACAGGGACGCGGTAGCGGTTGGGGAGCGCCTGAAGTGGCTGGCAATCCTGCGTACCCTTAGCACTATGTCACTCAACCCGGGATAGGTGCGCAGGAACTTCTGCACCACTAGGTTGAGGACATGTGCCAGACAGGGCACGTGTGTCAGACTGCCAGCCTGGAGGGCGGAGAGGAGGTTGCTGCCATTGTCACAGACAACCAGACCTGCTTGGAGCCTTCGGGGTGTCAGCCACTTCTGGACCTGAGCCTGAAGTGCGCTCAGCACTTCTCGTCCAGTGTGTCTCCGTTCCCCTAAACTAACAAGCTGGAGCACGGCCTGACAGCGCACGTGCCCCACACTTGAATAGCTACGGGGGCGCTTGCTGGGAGGCTCAGCAGCTGCGGAGACAGTGGCTTGAGGGAGACCAGCACTTCTCCCCTGGACACCCCGGGGCGGCACCACAAAATCAGATGCCGCCAATCCCTCCCCGGCGCCTCGGAGGGAAACCCAATGGGCCGTGAAGCTTATGTAGCGCCCCTGCCCATGCCTGCTGGTCCAGCCATCCATTGTCAGATGCACCCTGTTGCTGACAGCATGATCCAGCGACAGGGTTACATTCTGCACAATGTGCTGGTGTAGGGCAGGGACACCAGTCCTGGCAAAGAAATGGCGGCTGGGGACACGCCATTGGGGTTGGGCCTGCTCCAACATCTGCCTGAAGGGGTTGCAGTCCACTATGTTAAAGGGAAGCAGATGTTGGGCAATAACCCTTGCCAGGAGCCCATTGAGGGAACGCACACGTCGGTCTGAAGGGGGGAAGGGAGTGTTGCGTTCAAAGGCGTCAGAAAGAGACGCCTGGCGCCGGACGGCAGTGCGGGACACCGAAGAGGAGGGTGATGATGTGGAGGTCTGGCTGTCGGTAGCAGTACCTCTACTAGAGGGAGCGGGGGGGCATGACCTGCTGGTAGCCGATGAAGCTGTGGCAGGGGCTGCTGTACCCTGCACACTTGTGGTGGTGGCGCTGCTACCACCAGCACGCTTCATCTGGTCATGCTCCTGCCAGTGATTAATCCGCAGGTGCTGGTTGAGTGCCGTGGTACCCACCCGAGCCAAACACTTCCCTCTCTTCACCTTGGCACGACAGAGCTGGCAGATGGCTACTGTCGGGTTATCTGCTACCAAGGTGAAGTAGGCCCAGAGAGGTGACTTCAGCGTCGCCCTCCTGTCAGATGGGGTGACGCTGACTTCCACCTGCTGGGACTCGGTGCGCACAGGTGGAGCTGCCTGCTGCTGCTGCTGCTGCTGCTGCTGCTGCTGACACCTCCTGCTGCCATCACCAGTGGAGACCCTGACGTTGGTCTCCCTGGTGACCTGGCGCACCGTTTCCCCAGGGTGCCTACCTTCCTCGTCGTCACTGATGCTGTGAACCGACGAGGCAGGTGGCACCCATGTTGGGTCACCCTCCTCTTCGCCCCCAGATATGTCAGACCCAGGGCTGACATGTGGTGGTCTGAAGGAGACATCTGACATGGAGCCGCTAGCCTGGCTCCGATGTCCCCTCACAGACGCATGGGTCTGACTAGGTGCTGGTGTTTCCTGCAGAAAACCACCAGCACCACCATGAAGGGAGGTCTCTGGGCTACTGACAGCCAGTACCCCATCCTCCTCCTCCTCCATTAACCCTTCAAAAAGGTCCTGACCATCAGCACATAAATCAATGTCTGCATGATCGAGGGCCTCCCCCAAGATATCCATGTCACTTTCACCATCAAACAGCATGAGGCTGGACTCGCTGGGGCTGGGTACTAAAGGCACCGGTGTACTGATGGTGGTGGTGCTACTTGGTGATGACTGAGTGGCACTGCTGTGCCCCATGTACTCCACCACTGCTGGAGCCTGTGAAGGCAATATCGGGCGGCTGCCCGAAGTAAAAAACTCCCGGATGAGGCGGACTCCCCTTCCACCCGATCCTCTACCAGTAGTAGGGGCGCGAGAGGTACCCCGTGCTGGCAGCGACCCAGCACTGGGAGTAACTCCCCTACCCCTGCTGCCACGACCACGGATGCTGCTCATGCTGATATGGGGGGGTGGGTAAACTTTATTGGGGGGGGGGGTAAATGTGATAATAGAAAAAACAGGCGCGCAGACAAACAACTAGTAGCTATGCCACTAAACAACAATTAAACGAAAGGTAAATTTTTTTAAATTTTTTTTTTTTTTTAAACTAACTAACTGACTGACAGACAACAGACAAAAACTGACTGGGCAACGAATAAGAGCAATAAAGAAACTAATATAGATAGAACAGTGACTCTGCTAACACAGCAGAGCCAGAGATCTGAATAAACTAAAAATAACTTTTTTTTTTTTTTTTTTTTTTATAAAACAGATAACTATCTAACTAAATAAACACACTAAACTAAGCTAGCTAGCTTACAGAGGTGTACAAGTACACTCAAACCTATCTATCTAACACTAAATGAAACTGGAACACAAACACACAAATAGTAGCTTTAAAAAAAGCTGTTTGGTCTCTTCTTGCTTTTAAAAAAGCAGTTTAGAAATATAAGCACTAGCAGCTGCTAATACTCAAATGAACTGAACACTGAACAGGAGCACAGAACTGAAAGGCACTGCAATGCTGATGCAATATAACACAGAGCACAGAAACACTTCTCCCTCTATATCCACCTTGTGAATCTGCAATGAGCACATGCTGGCACTTAGTTTATATAATGGTCGTGAGGCAGCTTCCTATTGGTTGATGTGGAGGTTGCTAACCTCTGACACCTGTGGAAATGGAACTCTGATTGGCTGTGATGTGAATGAAGGGCGGGGAAAAAAATCGCGCGATATTGCTATTGCCGAATATTCGCATTGCGAATATTCGGCAGCATAAAAGGATCACATGCGCTACTCGGCCCAGGGTCCCTCTAATCATACCACCATTGCTTTTACACGTCGATGGAGATCACTAGCATGTGATCTGTGTTAAAAAAAATTTGAGAAAAATCCGAATATTCGACATTGCGAATATTCGGCACAATATTCGAGATATTGCGCGATTTCTCGAATATGCAATATTCGAGCCGAATATTCGCAATTCGAATATTCGTGAGCAACACTACTACCCAGCACCACCAGAGAGCTACACTACCCAGAGCCACCAGAGAGAGAGCCATGCTACCCAGCGCCACCAGAGAGAGAAAGACTGAGCCGCTGCCAGTGTACAGACATGCTACACTACTGAATAGAATCGCCCCCGGAGAACCCAGAGTGATCAATCGTTAAGCCAAAGGAAATTCAGTGGCGGTGCGTGTTATAGAGGGTGCTGGAGTGCCTCCTCCTCTGGCTCCCGCACACGCCAGTGAATATACATAGATTCATGCATTGCATTGCATGAATCTATGTGTAGCGAGTCCAGTGACAGGTCTTTCCCACTGGAACTTTACTTACAACTGTACATATGTTAGATACCTCTTGTATGAGTTATGCATTGCGGGACTACAAGTAGCAGGAGATATGGACTCCATTGACTCGTAGGAGAAACAGACTACGTTTCCCGAAATGCTTTGCCCTTTAGGAGGATGTGACGCTTCACCCAGATCAGTGGAGAAGGTTACTTAAGGAGAGGGAGTGGCGCCTTTTCTCTCTCTCGGGAACAGCCTTCTCTCCTGTGCGGAGCTGCTGAAAGGGGCAGGGGTGCTTAGGCCAGAAGCCTGGGCCTAGAACTGCCGAGAGACCAACCATCCAGACGGAAGCAAGACCCCAACATCCAGCCGGTATTGCTGACAATCGTAGCAGTGGAACGTCTCAGCCCGGGGTCCGTCGTGTGCATGTGTCGGAGCGACGTCTGACCAGCACGTTTTTCTTCCCTGAGGAGAAGTCAGGCGGATCATCCTGCTGGGTGAGAGAGCACTTGCTCAGTTCCTAACTCTTGGTCACCATAGACCCTAAAAAGTTTGTTTTACCAGCCACTGGCACTTGTTGGCCCACAGACAAAACTAAGAGGCCTAGTCAAACTGCCTCAGGGTTTCAAGGTAGCGACCGACGCTGGCAAGCGATCAATGACATCACCCTCTACCGTTACTGACATCACGCTGTGTGTGTTTTTCCCTCTTTAACTGCTCCAACCGTTAATGTGCACCAACCGGCCGCTATGCGTACATTGATTGTTCCGGAAGGTTGCCCGCTAGGGGAGCTCGTGAGCATAGACTGATCTCTTATATTCAGGCGAGTGGTGCCACTCTTAGGTTTTAAAGTAGCTTATTGATCTATGTTAATTTCTGACTCTTGCAAGGGCCCTTGCTTTCCAGAGTGAACTACTGCTGATTTATTTATTGTGTTTGCATTTAAAGTCCTATGCCTGTTATTTCTAAGTTTCATGCAGTAAAAGAACTTAACTTTATTTCATTCAACCATATACATTGTGTGAAGTGTATTTCTTGCCCAGAAGGATCGTGCCGCTGCAGCAGGTAAATTATCGGTATATTGTCCTTGAACCTTGTGGGTCTGTTATTGTGACTTCAGTCCAACAGGAGTCACAATATCTTATTGCCAGGTTCTGATGTGTCAAGGGCGGGTTCGAGCTAATCAAAAAAAGGGGTGAGCTGACAAAAGATAGGGGTAGGTCCCAAAATCAACCAGCGGCTCCTTCAGGGGTAGCGCTACATATGTATTGCCGCTGAAATATTCAGATGGATGGCCCCCTGGTGAGTGCCGGCCATCTGAATAATGGCGGCTTCCAGATGCTTACGGGAGGTGCGTTCCTTGGATAAGAGTGACAGGCGTCTCAGCCAATCAGGTTCACCAGTTCTGGTTACTGGTAACCTGATTGTCTCAAGCGTCACCGAGGGCGGGATAAGACATTCATGGACGGTAGAAGCACGGCTGACCCCAGAAAGGTAAGTGCTGGGTGGAGAGGGGGGATTTTACAGGTCAGAGAGGCAGCTAGCATTTTACTGGGCACAGTGGCGACAATTGCAGGGCACAGTGGCTACAATTGCTGGGCACAGTGGTGACAATTGATGGGCACAGTGGTTACAATTGCTGGGCACAGTGGTAACAATTGATGGCACAGTGGCTGCGTTTGGCATGGCACAGTGGTAACAATTGATGGCACAGTGGCTGCGTTTGGCATGGCACAGTGGTGACAATTGATGGCACAGTGGCTGCGTTTTATGGCATGGCATAGTGGTGACAATTGCTGGGCACAGTGGTGACAATTGATGGCACAGTGGTAACAATTGATGGCACAGTGGTGACAATTGATGGCACAGTGATGACAATTGATGGCACAGTGGCTGCGTTTGATGGCATGGCATAGTGGTGACAATTGCTGGGCACAGTGGTGACAATTGATGACACAGTGGTAACAATTGATGGCACAGTGGTAACAATTGATGGCACAGTGGTGACGATTGATCGCACAGTGGTGACAATTGATAGCACAGTGGCTGCGTTTGATGGCATGTCATAGTGGTGACAATTGATGGCACAGTGGTAACAATTGATGGCACAGTGGTGACAATTGATGGCACAGTGGCGACAATGGGCACAGTGGCGACAATTGATGGCACAGTGGCTGCGTTTGATGGCATGGCACAGTGGTGACAATTGATGGGCACAGTGGCGATAAATGATGGCACAGTGGCTGCGTTTGATGGCATGGAACAGTGGCTGTATTTGTTAGGCACAGTGGCTGCATTTGATGGGCACAGTGGTTGCAATTGATGGGCACAGTAGAAGCGTTTGATGGGCACAGTGAGGCTGCAATTGTTTTTTTTTTTTCGTTTGTTTGCGCCCCCCACCAAAAAAAATTGAGCACCCGCCGCCACTGAGAGGGATCACTGCTGTAGTTTTGCTGCGTCTGGTAAGAGGGCCTGTTGGCCATTATCCATAACTTATCCTATGGACTGTACTATGTCTGCAGTCTCTGACCATGATAATGAGATAATAACATTGTTGAAAAGGGGTGGCGCATGGGTGACCCTAAAATGATGCCCCCCCCCTGAAAAAAGTTTTGTGGACGCCCTCAGGTCTTAGATTGAGAAGTGATTCATATCTATTGTCCCTTGTACCTATGTCCTATAGGTACATTTACCTAGCACAGAATAGATATGATGATAGACCATACCCCAGTAGCATTTTATTTTAAGGGCAATCTCACCAGCACCTGTATCTTTGCATCCCCTCCCCCAAAGAAGTTAGCACCTTACACAAATTTGGTGAGTCTTAATTTACCATATTCAGCAGATAATCTTTTTATTTCCTTCCTATGTTTATGTGTATCTATTTTAACTTAGTTAAATAAGATTAAAGAATGATAAATATTGTTTTTTCGATCTAAAAAACTTCATACATAGGATTTCTTTTTAGAAAGGAAACTAAAGTAATTTTAAATGCTTTAAATATACACGTGAAAGAGATTGTCATTATGCATAACATTATTTGTATCTAAAATAATATAATTATCTATTTAAATGTAACAGTAAGGCCTTCTACACACGATCAGTCCATCCGATGAGAACTGTCCGAAGGACCGTTTTCATCGGTTCACCAATGAAGCCGACTGATGGACTGATGTGCCTACACACCATCGGTTAAATAACCGATCGTGTCAGAACGCGGTGACGTAAAACACAACCACATGCTGAAAAAAATGAAGTTCAATGCTTCCAAGCATGCGTCGACTTGATTCTGAGCATGCCTGCGTACTAATGATCGGTTTTGACCTATCGGTTAGCCGTCAATCGGTTCAATTTTAAAGCAAGCCCTCTGTTTTTTGACCGAAGGATAACGGACCGATGGGGCCTACACACGATCGGTTTGGACCGATGGAAACCGAACCTCAGTCCGTTTTCATCGGTTTGAACCGATCGTCTGTACGCGGCCTAACATAAAAAATAGGTATTAACTCTTGCAGTTGGGCCATGCCATGTAGTTGCCCAGAGTTGGGCATTAAAGATTTGGTACAGAAACGTTCTATACCAAAGACGGTAGAAAGGACAAAGAAAATTTGGGGAGTATTGAAAAAGTAAAATGTTGTCATTAGGTGTAAAAATGGTCATTTTAGTATGAGTAGATAACCTATGGAATGCCTTACTGCATGAGCTAATAATGGTAAATTACTAGAAGATGATGAGTTGCCTACAACTAATGATATCCACAGGTATAATCACTAGAGGATAATATGGGAATGTTTTCATTCAGAGAAATTATCCAATTGTACTTGTGGGAATAAGAAAGAAATTGTTTTCCCCTCCCCGTGTGTAGTGAAATTGACACCAATTGCCCAGGGGGTTTCATTTGCTATGCTCTAGTCTAGACCAAAAAATTTGGAGTTGTGAGAGAATAAACAACATCAATATTTTTCAACTATACATATTTTTTTAATTGATTAACTATTTATGTATTTTCTACAACTTGCTTGAAGATTAACAGGTTAATTTTCTAAAGCTGGCTTTATTTATATATTGTTAAGAATTTGGCATTGAGATATAATACCTTGCCTTCTGTTGCTAGTAAGACTTGAAAGACCACTGAGGTGGTCCTTAAAGAAACACTTAGCTTCTGATCGTAGCTGTATGGAGAAAAGGGAAGATGTCCTGAAACAAAATTATGGGGAACATTAACAGATATCACAAGAGGAGAATGGAGTGCTAGTCTTGTCTTGTATAAAGAGGAAGAGGGTTGTCCAGAATGTCAAATGCTGCAAAAAAGGTCAAGTAGAAAGAGTAGAAAGTCAAGGTCATGTGAAGGTTAACTGTTCCCTCCCATGAGCTGTTTTAGTAAACTGTTGTTTTGGAGGCCCCTTGTGAGATGAAGTAACTCATTCTAGGAGTTCAGATGGTTAGACAAGACATTGATAATAGCCTAGCGTTCATATATCTTTGTATTGCATCAACAATGTGGTACACAATCTTTTGAAAGGGGGGCTGTCTAAAAAGACAAGGCTTTCAAGTGTAATGAACGCATTTAAAATTGGAGAAGTATTTCTGGTTCACGAGAACTGAAGAGGATCTTATATTATGTGCTGAAGATTTACAACCAGATAAATACAACTGTAATAAGACTTTCCATTAAAACATACATTTTTCATATATGTTATTAAAGTACATTACAAAAAAAAATCTCCAATTATTTAACAGATAGTTTTGGAAATCTTATAAATCCCTTAGAATTATCTTTTTGCTCTGTCTATGCAGGACAAACCAACAGGTTCACTTAAATGTCAGCACTGCTTTTACATAGCTTTTCATTTCTCCTCCACTACCAAATTTGCCTGTTGAAGAGAAAAAAGCTCAAAGTCATTCCAGTCAGAGCATATGGAGTGCTATTTATTATTATTATTGATTAAAGGTACTTACCAGTGGGGCAAAAAAGTATTTAGTCAACCACCAATTGTGCAAGTTCTCCCACTTAAAAAGATGAGAGGCCTGTAATTGTCATCATAGATATACCTCAACTATGAGAGACAAAATGTGGAAACAAATCCAGACAATCGCATTGTCTGATTTGGAAAGAATTTATTTGCAAAGGCACCTGTTTGAACTTGTTATCAGTATAAAAGACACCTGTCCTCAACCTCAAACAGTGACACTCCAAACTCCACTATGGTGAAGACCAAAGAGCTGTCGAAGGACACCAGAAACAAAATTGTAGACCTGCACCAGGCTGGGAAGACTGAATCTGCAATAGGCAAACAGCTTGGTGTGAAGAAATCAACTGTGGGAGCAATAATTAGAAAATGGAAGACATACAAGACCACTGATAATCTCCCTCGATCTGGGGCTCCACGCAAGATCTCACCCCGTGGGGGCAAAATGATCACAATAATGGTGAGCAAAAATCCCAGAACCACACGGGGGACCTAGTGAATGACCTGAAGAGAGCTGGGACCAACATAAAAAAGGCTACCATCAGTAACACACTATGCCACCAGGGACTCAGATCCAGCAGTGCCAGACGTGTCCCCCTGCAGTACATGTCCAGGCCTGTCATTTTGAGAAATATATTTTGATAGTTTTTTTTTTTTTTTACATTGGTTGATAGTACATATATGCTTTGGACCCTTTGGGTGGCCAGATGGATGCCCAGGGCATCTCATCTGGGGGAATTCCCTCATTCCCAATGTATAACCTGTTACTATCCTTGGTTTGTCCCTGTTATCTCCTTGTTCCACACACGCTCAGCCGCTGTTGTGTCTGGGGTGAACAGTTCCCATCAAACCACTAGAGGAAGTCCATCGTGCCCTCCTGCAGCTTTAGCATTTGGATCCAGGGGCGTTCCAGAGCATAAGGGAAATTATGCGAGTGGCGGTTCTATCGTACGCATCCGGCTGTGTTGATTGCTGGTCAGATGAGGGTTATTTAAGGCCGCCTATTTCGGCTTTTTCAACTGCCATCTCCTTATATATTTTTCATTAGAAGGAAGCCCAGGTTTAGGGCAAAACATGTTGGGAACTGCACTAATCTCACTGTATCCATAAGGATTGTACTATATGTACTTGCTGTAAAATTGCTTTTAAACATTTTTGGCCAATGTTAAAATAAAATTTTATATTTTTAAATGTATTCATTTGGATCTACTTACTAGTTTATGCACCTTAAAAATCCCACAAACACTTCAAGATTTCCCTATATCAGAGATGTGGTGCTAATTTTGGTGTTTTGTTCATGGTTGTCCAAGAAATTATCCAACTTGTAGAATAACTACAGTATATATGTGAATAACCTGATCCTAACTGACACCCCTCTGCAATGCAATCTATCCCCCGGGAGTGCATTCGACTGGTGACAATCTGATTCTATTTTCAACTGGCAAAGCCTCATGGTACTGTTCATAGTGTTCTCTAGAGTACCTAATGAAGAACTGTTTGCCTAAAGGTTTGAATATGAATTCTTAGCACCAAAGCATATAACAATTTTTCCTTTGTGGCTTGATTCACTTCTTCAAAGTAAGTATTTTTGATTTGTGGAAAATAGCACTTTAAAAGTGCCAAAACACATGCATAGTAAAAATAACACTTTTATTACACATAAAAAAAAAAACAACAGCATACAAATACTATTGAGTTGCTAAAACCAACAAGGAATGTCCAAGCAAGGTTGAATATGCAGTTCACATTTGCTCTTCCCTCGACATGTTTTGCCAAGTAGGCTTCTTCAAGAGCTTCAAAGCACTATATATTACAACAACTGAAATTGAGAGCAAATCATATATTTCAATCTCTTAGGCCTCGTACACACGAGGCAATCGATTTGTTCAAAACGGTCTGTCCGACCGATTTGAACAAATCTGTCTGCTAGCATTTTGGTTTGCTCGCGTGTACACACGAGCAAACCAAAATCCCCGCCAGCAGACAGCGCGCTGACGTGTCGGTGACGTGGCGTTGACGCTGACGCCGCCACAACACCGCACCGGGAAGTAAAACACTTCCGCGCATGTGTCGAAACCATTCGGCGCGTGTGCGAGAAGACATGTCTGCCGGTTAGCGTACTAACCAGCAGACATGTCGGGCGGACGGGTTCCCAGCCAACAGATTGGTAAGCATGCGATCGAATCTGTCTGCTGAAACGGTCTAGCAGACTGTTTCCAGCAGACAGATTTGATCGTGTGTACGAGGCCTTACACATTCAGCACAACAGAAATTAAGAACAGTAAGCCTTTTTATAAAGGGATCTTATGCACTGTAATTTAAGGGTTACTAAACCCCCCTTTTTATTTTTATTTTTTTAAATAACAAATATGTCATACTTACCTCCACTGTGCAGTTTACACAGTGGCCTGATCCTCCTCTTCTGGGGTCCCTCATAAGCGCTAGTAGTTCCTCCTCTTCTCAAGTGCCCTGTCGGAGAAGTGCTCTTTTTCGAGACACCCGTGTTGGAGCACTCCCGAGTCCTGCTTTTGCGTTTATTGACACAGAAAGTAGGACTCAACCCCGCCCCCGACACCCACGTCATTGGATTTGATTGACAGCACCAGGAGCTAATGGCTGCTCTGCTATCAATCTATCCAATCAGGACACGGTACACCAGCTAGAGCTGATGTGCTCGTCAGGTGAGTAAAACGGGGCACTGGGAGGCTGCAGCATGATAGAAGTTTTTTCAAAAATCACAAGGGTTTACAACCCCTATAGCCCAGGTTCACACTGGGCTGCGGGAGTGAAGCTGTGCGAGTTCAGCTGAACTCGCACGATTTTACTCCCGCTGGCAGTCCCGATTTCGGCCGCAATTTCAGAGACATCTGTGCAGGTTTCTGCACCAATGTCAATGTAAATCGCAGGCTGAAATCGCAAAAAGTAGTACAGAGACTACTTTTTACAGATGCAGCGTCGCACCGATTAGGACAGTGCAATTGCCGTAAATTTCCAGCAAAATCCGCCGTTTTGACATGCGATTTGACATGCCAAATCGCATGTCAAAACGCACCAGTGTGAACCAGGGCTTAAAGTAAACCATTGATTTATCGTGCTGGAAATTTAACTGTCACATTGTTTGTGCTCTGAACCAAACTGTCAAATCATCCAATTGCTGGTGCCCTAACTTGTTTACATGTACAGTACAGCAGCATCATGGCAGTTGAAGATTAAACAAGGTCAAGATAGCAGCATCCTTAGCTGAAAACGATAGGAGGGTTTACTTCCACTTTAAAGCAGAACTCCAGGCACTAATTAAGTAATAACAATCCCTTCTCCACTCCACTCTCCAAGCTGATGTGGAATATAGTGATAACTATACTAGGGTATAATCTAAAAGAGAGGAATACTCACCAAGGTCCCACAGCAGCCAGTGGCCCATTCCTCCACTCTCCAGGCCCACAACATGGGCAGACATTCCTGCATCATCCAGTACAATCTCGGTGAGAAGGGTGGCAACAAGATTGAAGACCAGCAAAAAGAGTGGGCTCAGTAGACCAGTCATTACAATTGGAACCAGCAGAGAGGAAGATCGCAGGACACTGAATTAAAGCAAGTATTGCTTTTGGCTATATTATCCCCTAAAAACAAACACTATATTTTATATTATATTTCCACTGTATTTTTTCAGCATTGGGGAACAAGGAAGAGAGTTAATTATATATATTTTTTTAATAAATGACTCAACGTGTCAAATCTAGAATGATGCTATGATCAATAAACATAAAGGGCCAGATTCAGGTACAATTGCCCTGGCGCAGAGTATCAGAGATACACTACGCCGCCGTATTTTACCTGGCTCTAAGACGAATTCAGGTAGATTTCGGCCCAAAAGGTACGGCGGCGTAGTGTATTTCCCCGCGGCGATCGAACTGCGCATGCTCCGTTCAGAAATTTCCCGCCGTGCATTGTGCGAAATTACATTGTTACGTCAGCTTTTTTTTTGAGTAGCGTCGTTTACGTACATTCCTATTCCCGGACGACTTACGCAAAAACAAAAAAAAATTTGAAATTCGACGTGGGAACGACGCCCATACTTAACATGGGCTGTCTAACTATAGACCAGATTTTTGCTTCCCTAACTTTACGCAGCAAAAAGATGACTACAGATGCTGTAAGAGAATGCGACGGACGATCGTAACTTTGTGGATCGCCGGAAAAAGCTAATTTGCATACCCCGAAAATGACCCGAACTCCACCCAGCAGGCGGAAAAAGATTGCAGCGTAGATCCGACGGCGTACGAAGACGTAAGCCTGTCGGATCGAAGCCCGAAGCCGTCGTATCATGGTTTAAGGATTCAAACTAATGATACAACGCGGGTAATTTGAAATTACTCCGGTCTATCAGGAGATAGACCGGAGTAATGGCTCTGTGAATCTGGCCCAAAGTACTCATTTCTGCAGGAGTGTAAGAGCGGGGTTTCCAATGGTTAAAAGTTATGACTGGGTCTCTGGCCATTAATATTAAGCGGCATTTATATAGCACCAGCAGTTTACGCAGTGCTTAACAATGTAAAAAGGGTGAAAGTACAGTTATAATACCATAGAATACAAGAGTCTTAGGAGGGATGACAGCTTATGGACCCTTGTTTACTGTCCCCACAATCCTTACTGTTACTACAGAGTACCCAAGGAGAAGGTTTTGACAATTTTTTCTTCTCACAAAGGATCTGAAGAAGGAGTTGCTACAGCACAGTGACACTTCTCCATACTGACTTTAAACATAATATCAGAGATCAAAATTTTTGGGCAAAAATTTAAAGTATCACACTTTTCTAGACTGACAAGCCTACTACTGTATACATATAATCTGGTGAGTAAGTGTTATCACCTTAGGACCAAGAGTGTGTTAAGAAATGTGGCATGATTACCAAGTGAAAAAAAAAAAAAAGCCTTGAACAATAAAACAAAGACAGCCACCCCTTTTAATGACTCCTAAGCTGCAATAAATGTAATTTCTTTGTCTTTTTTGGAGAATACTTCTAGCCGTCACTATTATATAGCTCTCAACTGACCCTTGTTTGAAGGGATTGTTCCTCTTTTGGAACCAAATTTCTCTGTCCCACTTTCTAACTCTGTTGTTCCTCTTTTTGGTCCAATGTATAGATTTCTCTAAAAATGTATTTAACCATAAAAGTGTTTTATTGCACTAAAACTTTTATCTAACCATTAAATTGTTTCATTTTTTATTTTGAAAATGTAAAAAAAGAAGTGATACAAAAACTATTCTCAAGCCTCGTACACACGCACGTTTTTTTTGGCCAGAAACAGCAAGAAAACTGCTGGCAGAGCTTTCTTGACGAGTAAACTGTGCGTGTGTACGAGGCTTTGAGGTTTCTCGTCGAGAAAACTGCCCAGAATCTAGACGAGAAAAATAGAGAACCTGCTCTCTATTTTCTCGTTGTGATTCTCGGCAGTGTTTCCCTGCCGAGAAACCCGAGAATGTGTATACTTACCTTTCTCAATGGAAACCCGCTCATGCTCGAAATTACTTTGACACATGTGCGGTAGCTTCCAAGGCATAGGTAGTGTGAAGCAAGATGGCGGCGACGGCATCGAAAGTGACGAGCACATGCTCGTCGTAGTCGATGACATCACCGCGTTCGTGCCATTCAAAAGAACGGCGGTTCTTTTGAATCATACGTGTGTACACTCGGCCGGCAAGAAAATCTAAGTTTTTTTCCTGATGAGAATTCCTGCCATGTGTACAGGGCTTTACCCAATAATCCTCAAAATCTGCATCACTAGAGCAGTGATGGAGGCTTGCTCTTTGTCTACATTATACTATTACTAGTCCCACTTTCCCATCCCACAGAGTTGGGAGGCATGATATTAAAATCAAACTTTACTCAAAGTGCCATTTCAGTTTTGGGGTATTAGAGAACAGTTTAGGGGCTCAAACCCTGTTGTACAAACCCTGCAAAACAAAAACAAAATTTAGAGTGTAAGTAAACGATAAATAGGGATCACTGACTCTTTATTTTATCTATCTATCTATATTTGTGTGTATATATTTATTTTAATGATTTTATATGTAGTCTAACTAAACTATCCAGCTACCTTTTCAGTGGTATGCCAGTATGTGTGCTGAATTCTAAGTGTTAACTAAGTATCTAACTAAGTATATACACTGGCATGTATCCCACATTGGAGGGAAATACTTTCACTGTGCAGTGAAGTCGTTAAGTAGAGCAAAGTTTAGAAAAGAAAAGAAACTTCACAAGTCTGAATACAGATGAAGGAGGAGAATAATGCTGCACACTGCTCTAATGACTGTCCTATAATGCCAGGGAACATTCCACATTTTTCATTTGTTTAGCCTGAAAAACCCTTGCACATTCCCACAAACTACTTCCTTTTCTCTCCTTTCTAGGCAAAGTTCTTCTTTCTAATGAAGAGAGATTCGGAGAGTTTCTTCCCATGAATGCAGAGCAGGCACCTGGGAGTTATGAATTTTAAAGTGATCATTCTCTTTCAGCCACAGGGACAATAGGGATCTCCTTTTGACTCACTTTCACAGCTTTGAGAGGCTCTCAGATCAGCCACATTCCAATCAGATTGGAGTCAGATCAGAGCTGAACAGGACTGCATCAAGGTCTCACAGAGAAAGACAAGGAGCAGATGGCCAGTACTCAGCTCTCCTCCCCTTTTCAGGCTGCATTGGAAGGCAATGTGGGAAAGCGTTCCTTCAGCTCTGCCTATTGATAGCTGAATAGGACCACCACATGCCACCAGCATGTAGGTATGAACCTCTGTTAACAGATGGTGAGATCATTATGAGCAATTAATTCCTTTAATGTTTCACTGGGAACATGGAATAAATGACGAAGCAAGCACAGAGTGAATGGTGAACTTTGCATTCCTAGGGTGATGTGATGGGTACGACCCAAACCAATGGGGTTATATCCAACTCAAAGGTTTTCTTTCCTTTCAGGCACTTCGGAAATGACTGTTCTGTAGAGAAAGCATCCGTGTGTATTTATTAACCAATTTAACCTCAAGCAATTTTGCCAGGCTGAACAGTAAATTTAATGTAAGGTAATTTAGGTCATGCTAGTTTGAAATAATGGAAAAGGAGGACAGTAACAATTTTGGTATCAGAATGAACAATCACAGTCATCACTAGTATAAAAGTTTCATTCAAAGTCAAACTCCAAAGAAACCCATATAATAGGAAATATGTCTTCCTTATTATATCATATTTTCAGATTTTTTTTTTTTTTTTTTTTTAGGGGGAAATTATAGGATGTGGTTTCCTTGCAGAAATTCCAACACATAAACCTAGTGAGTGATTCATATTCAAATGAAACTTATTGAGGATAATTAAGACACTTAACCACTGACCTTGTTATACAATTTACATATGAACACAAGAGATCGCTTAAGTGAGCAACAATGTTATTTAACCTTGACAATCCTTTTATAAATTAGGCCCTTGTTATGTTAATATAATACAAGCAAACATAAACTATTTTCATATTCAACTGCAAATCATGCATTTTGGGGCTTTCTGAGACTAATGACTATTTTTCACTGCTTTGCTAATTTCATTCAATGCCATTAGGATTGTAATTTATTGTAATAGGCTTGCATATGGATGACTAAAGAAAAAACAAAAACAAAAGCAAAACTAGCAAAAAAGGAAAATGTTGAAAATATATATTTGCACTGGTCTGATACTATATATGATAAGGCTGGCAATTAAGGCTTCTATAAAAAATTGGCATAAGACACCAAAGGGCAACGTAACCTAATTTATACTATCAAAATAATATCAGACCTGTTGGCAAATGAGGTAAGAAAGTCATATGACCATTCCAAGCATACAAACCCTACTAATCATACAGGCGTTCCTGCCAATCAGGTGATCATTTGATGTTTAACCACTTTTACCCCCTTCTTGCCCAGGCCAATCTTCAGCTTTCAGTGCTCTCGCACTTTGAATGACAATTGCGCAGTGCAACACTATACCTAAACAAAGTTTTTGTAATTTTTTTCACACAAATAGAGATTTCTTTTGATGGTTTTTAATCGCCAACATTTGTTGCTAAATAAAAAAAAAAAAAAAAAATTTTTTTTGAAAAAACAAAACTAATTTTATTAAAACATTTTGCAAACAGGTAATTTTTTTCCTTCACTGATGTGTGCTGATGAGGCTGCACTGATGGGCACTGATAGGCTGCACTGATGGGCACTGATAAGCTGCACTGATAGGCACTGATGAGGTGGCACTGGTGGGGAATGATGAGGAGGCACTGGTGGGCACTGATGAGGCTGCACTGATGGGTACTGATAGGTGGCACTGATAGGCAGCACTGATGGGCACCGGTAGGTGACACTTTCCCTTCACTTTCTGTCCCATAGTCACAACAGGAAATGCCCCCAAAGTGAGAAAATCCCTGGTTGTCACTAGGGTCAGTAGTTCTAGTTTTCCCATTGGACGATCGATACCCCAAACTATTTGTTGAGAGGCATGTTAAGTCCATAGAATATTTTCTTTTTTGCTACACGTTTCTGGAAAATAAAAAATAAAAATAAAAAAAATGTATTTATTTATTTATTTTACACAAATGTTGTCACTTAAATGATATATTGCTCACACATGCCATGGGTATATGTGGAATTACACCCCAAAATATATTCTGCTACTTCTCCTAAATATCGGGATACCAAATGTGTGAGACTTTTTGGCCAAAAAAAAAACAATACCCCGAAAACCAATCACCGCCTTCATGATTTCTAAGGGCGTAAACTGTTAATTTCACTTCCACCACAGTTTTAAAAGCCCTGAAATGCCAAGAGAGCATGACCCCCCCCCCCCCAAATGACCCCTTTTAGGAAACTATACACCCTAAGGAATTTGATAAGAGGTATGTTAAGTGTTTTGCAGATCTCCCTTTTTATCACAAGTTTTTAAAAATTTAAAAAGAAGCAACTTGTGACAAGAAATGTAATATTCCACGGACTTAACATGCCTCTCAGCAAATAGCTTGGGTGCCTAATTTCCAAAAAAAGGGGTCATTTGGGGGGGTTTGTGCAATCTTGACATTTCAAGGCCACTGGAACTGTGATAGGTAGCGAGTAGTATGTGAAATTAGTACTTTGTGTCCTTTAAAAGCCTGAAGGCGGTGATTGAGGCCTGTTTGAGGCCTGTTTGCGGCTAGACTGCCAAAAAGTCTCACACATGTGGTATCCCCATAAGAAGGTAGCAGAATGTATTTTGGGGTGTAATTCCACATATACTCATGGCATGTGTGAGCAATATATAATTTAAGTGACACATTTTGTGTCTGTAAAACAAAGTGGCTCTCTACTTTATACCCCCAAACATTATATATTATTTTAAAACAGAGGCCCTAAAGAATAAAGTGGAGGGTGTTGCAATTTTTTTGTCACACAGTATTTGTGCAGCTATTTTTAAAAACACAATTTTTTGGGAAAAAATACAATTTTTTGAATTGTAATAAACAAAAACACAATGGCCGGGATTCAGAAAGCTTTTACGGTAATTTCAAATCTGCGCCGTCGCATCTTTACAGCGATTCAGAAAGGCAGTTACGCCTGAATTTTTCCAAGATATGACCGACGTAAGTCTCTTACACCGTCGTATCTTGGGTGCATATTTACGCTGGCAGCTAGGGGCGCTTCCGTAGATTTACGCGTTGAATATGTAAATGAGCTAGATACGCCGATTCACGAACGTACTTGCGCCCGGCGCATTGATATATGTCGTTTACGTAAGGCGTACGACCGGCGTAAAGTTACCAATGCTATATGAGGCGCAGCCAATGTTAAGTATGGACGTTGGAACAGCCGTCGAATTTTACGTTGTTTACGTCGTTTGGGTAAGTCGTACGCGAATAGGGCTGTGCGTAAGTTACATTCACGTCGTAGGCAGTGTTCGGCGTATCTTAGGCATTCTATCCAACGTGATTCTGAGCATGTGCACTGGGTTACGTCCATGTATCTACATAGGGTCACGTTTCATTATCATAAAACACGCCCCCTACCTGCCTACTTTGAAATACATGGGCTTACGCCGGCCCGTTTATGCTATGCCGCCGTAGTTGTTTCTGAATACGGTACTCGCCTCTCTAAGTTATGGCGGCGTAGCGCATATGAGATGCGCTACGCCCGCCGAAAGATACGCAAATGTATCTGAATCCGGGCCAATATGTTGCTCCATATGTTTGGTAAAATATAAAAGATGATCTTACACCGATTACATAGATACCAAACACGACATGCTTTAAAATTACGCACACCCGTGCATCGGCTACAAACTACGTACATATTAAAAGCCTTTTAAAGATATTTTTTTTTAAATCATTTTTATTGTTATCACAGGGAATGTAAATATCCCCGATGATAGCAATAGATAGTGACAAGTACTCTTTTTTGAAAAATGTGGACTCTTTTTAGACTCTAGATCTCTCCTTTGCCCTTTGGTGTGACAAGATTCTTTCCTAATTTAAAAAGGGCACTGTTTATATCTGGGGAAACTAAAGTGATGAAATGCTTGTAGCTTCTGGTTTCGTAGGCCATAGAGATTATTGGAGCCATACCGGTCTCCCATCACCTATATGGTCAGCTGGCGGAACCACCGGCTGCATACTTGGGTTCCCAGGTGGGACAGGAGAACCCCGAGAAAGCCGTTGACCCATACCAACGTCCCATACCACTGCTTGTAAAAGCAGTCTAGTGGCTAATTAGCCGCTAGGATTGCTTTTACATGAAAGCCGACCACTGGCTGAAAAAAGCGGTACCAAGATGATCTCTAGTCCTGCAGGCATAATCCCTGTATAGCCACTCAAAGTCCAACCATGTACCAGTATGTTGCTGGTCCTTGTATGGCATATATTGTAATGTTCTTTTTTTTTCGTGCAGCCTATGGGCTACACGGAAAAAAAGAACCTAACAGATTCCTCCATTCCCATTGATCGATGTGGATTAAGAAATATCTGCCAGAAAAACTATGTGGTATTCCCACCATTAGAATATACCACCATGCATCCACCCTCTCCTAATTGGCATACATGCAATGTTCTTTTTTTTTTGTTGGGCTGAACGAAAAAAGAACCTAACAAATCCTTTATTGATGTCAATTGATGTAGATGAAGAAATCTCTGTCAAGAAAAGTAGAAGAAATATATGCTAAAGCATAGTGGCTATCTGCTCTCTGACCCCCAACTATGTTTCAGCATATATGCTCTTTTTTTAACTGCAGTGGTGAAAACACCTCCTACAGCGCCACAGTCACTGATTTAATTATGCTGAAAGCAAAGCCTGTTGTCAGAATAAACAGATCAGTGCTGCAGCTGAATGGCATACCTGCAAAGCAAACAATGGTTAACAATGAAACACAGTAACAATAAAACATTACAGTATACAGTGCGGAAAATAAGTATTTGAACACCATGCTATTTTGCAAGTTCTCCCACTTGGAAATCATGGAGGGATCTGAAATTGTCATCGTAGGTGCATGTCCACTGTGAGAGACATAATCACATTTTTTTTTCCAGAAATCACAATTTATGAATTTTTTTAACTATTTATTTGTATGATACAGCTGCAAAGAAGTATTTGAACACCTGTCTATCAGCTAGAATTCTGACCCTCAAAGACCTGTTAGTCTGCCTTTAAAATGTCCACCTCCACTCCATTTATTATCCTAAATTAGATGCACCTGTTTGAGGTCATTAGCTGCATAAAGACACCTGTCCACCCCATACAATCAGTAAGAATCCAACTACTAACATGGCCAAGACCAAAGAGCTGTCCAAAGACACTAGAGACAAAATTGTACACCTCCACAAGGCTGGAAAGGGCTACGGGGAAATTGCCAAGCAGCTTGGTGAAAAAAGGTTCACTGTTGGAGCAATCATTAGAAAATGGAAGAAGCTAAACATGACTGTCAATCTCCCTCGGACTGGGGCTCCATGCAAAATCTCACCTCGTGGGGTCTCAATGATCCTAAGAAAGGTGAGAAATCAGCCCAGGACTACACGGGAGGAGCTGGTCAATGACCTGAAAAGAGCTGGGACCACCGTTTCCAAGGTTACTGTTGGTAATACACTAAGACGTCATGGTTTGAAATCATGCATGGCACGGAAGGTTCCCCTGCTTAAACCAGCACATGTCAAGGCCCGTCTTAAGTTTGCCAATGACCATTTGGATGATCCAGAGGAGTCATGGGAGAAAGTCATGTGGTCAGATGAGACCAAAATAGAACTTTCTTGATCGTACATCACGGGACACAGAGCGCATAGTCATTACATATGGGTTATATGGAGTACCTTCAGGTGTGGACACTGGTGTAATCAACTTCACAGGAAGTTCCTCCCTATATAACCCCCTCCCACTGAGAGTGCTTTAGTTTTTCCGCCAGTGTCTTAGGTGTTGGTCACGTCTAGCTGTCCCTCGGAGGTCTCGGGACCCAGGATAGCTAGCCGGATCCGTCCGAAGTGCTTCAGAGCCAAGATGTACGGTACCCGGGCCCTGCTGGAGTGGGGTTTTGCCTATAATGCCTCTCCTTGGAGGGCTGGATTCTGGGCTCCAGTGCTTTAGTCTCTTCCAAGAACTAAAAGCTACTGATGCCAGGATGCTATATAGGTCCAGGGGTGTGGGTTCCTTAACACAGGACCCCGGTCCCTGAAGGTCCAAGACAATACCCACGGAGATGGGGGAAGGCTGGGCCTCTTGCATTTTGCAATACCCTGCGGCGTGGAGCAGGTAAGAGGGAACCTGCGGGACTTGGTTCGACAGTAGGTATCCCCCTGGGGGTTCTGGGTTGGCTAACAGTATGCTGGTGCATCAGCCACTATCTCCACTATGTCTGTTGAGGCAGGATGGGATTCTAATGTTTACCCAGATAACATGTAGATATATGTATACTTGTGTAAGTTATATATTTGCTACTCACCCCAGGTCTGCCTGTTAACACTGATACTGCAACCCCACATGTTTTAAAGAGGAAATTGCTGGTTAAAACTCCTGTTTCTTAGGAAGCCCATGGGGACAGCTTCCTCGCTATGTGTGCACTACAATAAGATTAGTGCTTACCTGGTGTCTGTTGGTGCTGCATAACGCTGGTCCATGTTGTTCCTCTGCTCTGCTTCCTCCATGTGGGTTCAGCGTGGTGCGCGCGATCGTGCGCGCGATCGTGCGCGCGTGTGTACGCGCGTGTGTGCGCGCGCATACGCGCGCGCGTGCACGCCGCCTTTTATAGCGTCGGCGTGAGTCGGGGGGGCGGGCCAGCAGCGTCAGGGTCTGTATAAAGGAAAAAACGTTTCTCTGGCTGGTCTTTACCTCCTGGAGGCAGAGGAAGAAAGGATACAGAGCGTGCAGCTGGGTCTTTTGACTACACAGGGACACCTAGTGGCGGTTTTGTGGATCTTCAGGTCTAGGACTTAGGTCCACTATTGACCAGAAAAAAAAAAAAAAAAAAAAAAAAGTTTTTTTGCTTAAAGGGACTCAGCCTTAGATCCAGCAGTATCTGAGTCTACCTTGGACTCCGGCTAACGGGCATTGGTGTGTCAATACTCACAGGCTTCCTCGGTATTGCCACCTCCCAGGCGGGTAAAATTTTTTTGAAAAAAAAAAAAAAAAAAGAAAAAGAGAGAAATTAGTTCTTTTTCATTTTTCTCATACCTGCCCTCACATTGGTTATTCCTAGCTGCAACAGTCAGGTGTTGGCTATAGGGGTGACCCAAGGTTGTACAATGGCTCCAAAGGGATCTGGACCAGCCAAGGCTGCTAAAGGTGCCAAAAAACAAAAAGGGTCTCCATCGGGGTCAGAGGATTTGGGCCAGGCTTCTACGGCCCCACCCTCGCCAGTCAGGACACCGAGTGGCATAGTACAAGAGCCATTGGGGGTGCTGGGGGCAGAGGCGGCCCCCGATCCACCCATTCCCGTTTACGTGACGGAAGAAATGCTAGCAGCCACCATGAGTGGGCTAGAGAAAAGGTTAACTGCGTTACTTTCCCGTCCTTGCCCAAGTAGCAAGCGGGCTAGATCCCCCTCACCCAGTGTGGGGTTTTCAGATGCGGAGGTCTCCTCTTCAGAGGAACGGGACCCACAAGGGGATCACGCAGACCCAAGTCCCGACGGTTCAGACAGGGAAAATTCCACTATAGATGAATATTTTTCGGCCTCTCAAGCGGAGGGCCTGTGGATCCAGTCTTTGACAGATATGGTTCGCACTGCCTTTAAACTTCCAGTGCCAGAACTAGTAGCCCCGGAGGTATCCTCATTGGGTTCTTTAAAGGCCCCCTTAACTGGTGCATCTTTTCCAATGCACCCCCTTCTGCGGAACGTGATTTACCAAGATTGGGCTCGACCTGATAGAATCTTTGTCCCTCCTAAAAGATTCTCTATTCTCTACCCTATGGAAGAGGAATATGTAAAGAAATGGGCTCTTCCTACAGTGGACGCAGCCATTTCCTGCGTGAATAAATCCCTGACTTGTCCGGTTGAAAATGTCCATATGTTCAAGGATCCGGTCGACAAGAAATTCGAGACCCTACTGAAAGCAACTTTCACCTCAGTAGGTGCCATGGTTCAGCCAGCAGTAGCAGCCATTGGTGTTTGTCAGGCCTTGAAGGATCAGGCAAAACATATATTGAAGGACATGCCGGCTCAGCATACTCATGAATTAGCAGAATTCCCTAGGGCTCTCTGCTTTGCAGTGGATGCTATTAAGGACTCCATCCAACAGGCATCCCGTTCATCTCTACTGGTGGTTCACATGCGTCGTCTTTTGTGGCTAAAGAACTGGTCAGCAGAGGCACCCTGCAAAAAGCTTCTAGCAGGGTTTCCCTTTCATGGGGGAAGACTATTCGGGGAAGACCTAGATAAATATATCCACACCATATCAAGTGGAAAAAGTACTTCCTTACCGGTCAAGAAAAGACCGCGTGGGCCCACGTTTAAACGACAGGCCATGGTAGGCTCGGCCCCTTCGACTTCCCGTCAGTATCGACGGCCTCCCGGGCGGTCAACAGCTAATAGCCGCCCACAGGGACAAGCTGCGGCAAACAAGAGGCCCTGGTCTCGCAAGCCGGCTAAATCAGTCATCAAATCAGATTCATGAAGGGGCGCCCCCACTCTCTTGGGTGGGGGGAAGACTTCAGTTTTTCTCCGAAGTCTGGAAGGCCAGAATTCCCGACGCTTGGGTTCGGTCCGTAGTAGCCTCAGGCTACAAACTAGAGTTTCGAGAAATCCCCCCTCCTCATTTTCAGGGGTCAAGTCTTCCAAGCGACCCATTAAAGAGGGCCTCTCTCGTAAAGGCGTTGGATCGCCTCTTGCTCCAAGGAGTAATTGTAGAAGTACCAACCCAAGAAAGGGGTCTGGGATTCTACTCCAACCTTTTTGTTATACCAAAACCCAATGGCGACGTCAGGCCTATATTAGACCTCAAACGCCTAAATCGCTTTCTAAGGATTCAGACCTTCCGTATGGACTCCATACGTTCAGTGACAACCAGCCTGCATCAGGGCGACTTCCTAGCATCTATAGACATAAAGGATGCATATCTGCATGTGCCGATTTACCCAGCACATCACAAGTTTCTTCGTTTTACGATAAACCAAAGTCATTACCAGTTCGTAGCCCTCCCTTTCGGGTTGGCAACAGCTCCTCGGGTATTCACAAAGGTGTTAGCCCCGGTACTAGCCGTCCTAAGGACAGAAGGCATCTTGGTCCTAGCATACCTGGACGATCTCCTGGTTATCGACAGTTCAGCCTCCAACCTCAATCATGCAGTAGTCCGCACAGTGCGGCATCTAGAAGAGTTCGGGTGGATTGTGAACCAAGGAAAATCAAGGTTACAACCCACAAGACAGTTGGAATATCTAGGCTTTCGGTTAGATACAGAATGCCAGAGGGTATTTTTACCTCAAAAGAAGATCAGGTCATTAATTCAAACGATTCAAATAGTCTTAGGCAAAAAGAAGCCGACTATTCGCCTATGCATGCGACTGCTGGGAAAGATGGTGGCCGCCTTCGAAGCAGCGCCCTATGCCCAGATCCATACCAGAATTCTGCAAGCAGCTATTCTCTCTGCTTGGAACAAGTCCATACAGGCATTAGACCGTCCATTAGTTCTTTCCCCAGGAGTCAGGCACAGCCTGTACTGGTGGCTGATCCCTCAAAAATTATCAAAAGGGAAAACCTTTTGCCCCATCTCGTGGAAAATAGTAACCACAGATGCCAGCCTAACAGGTTGGGGGGCAATCTTAGGAAAACGGACCCAGCAGGGACAGTGGTCAGAGGCAGAAAGTCTGCTTCCCATCAATGTCCTAGAGATCAGAGCTGCTCGGTTGGCCCTGGTCGCCTGGACTCTTCCCCTGCAGGGTCTGCCAGTAAGGATACAGTCCGACAATGCCACGGCGGTGGCATACATAAACCACCAGGGGGGCACAAGGAGCCTAGCGGCTCAAAGGGAAGTAAAACTGATATTTTCATGGGCCGAAGCCCATGTACCCTGCATCTCAGCAGTGTTCATCCCAGGGATAGACAATTCTCAAGCAGATTTTTTGAGTCGTCAACAGTTACTCCCGGGAGAGTGGTCTCTTCACCCCCAGGTATTCCAAGAGATTTGCCAAAGATTCGGAGTTCCCGATGTGGACATCATGGCAACAAGATTCAACAAGAAATTGGACAAATTTGTATCCCGAGCCAGGGACCCCTCGGCCTACGGGACCGATGCGTTGGTTTGCCCCTGGCACCAGTTTTCTCTCCTGTATGCGTTCCCTCCACTACAGATGATTCCCCGCCTTCTACGAAGGATCAGGGTGGAGCGCAGGCCGGTGATCCTGGTGGCCCCAGCCTGGCCCAGAAGGGCTTGGTACGCACTCATCGTGAGGATGTCAGTAAGGGCACCGTGGCCACTCCCCCTGCGCCCAGATCTGCTGTCTCAGGGCCCGATCTACCACCCTGCTTCACAGCAGCTAAATTTGATGGCTTGGCGGCTGAATCTCTAATTCTTAAGAGCAGAGGCCTCTCTGCCCAAGTCATATCTACGTTAATTCAAGCTAGAAAGCCAGTCTCTAGAAATATCTATTACAGAGTCTGGAGAACCTATGTGGAGTGGTGCGAGTCTCAAGGAGGGCATCCTCGCAAGTTTTTTATTGACAGGATCTTGCGATTCCTACAGGTTGGCGTTGACAAGGGGTTAGCTCTTAGTACTCTAAAGGGGCAGGTGTCTGCCTTAAGCGATATGGTTTCAAAGGCCTTTGGCCACACATTCGCTTGTGAAAACTTTTTTGCAGGGGGTCTTGCATGTAAATCCCCCTATTAGAGCTCCCCTCTGCCCCTGGAATTTAAATCTGGTCTTGTCAGCTTTACAAAGGCAGCCGTTTGAACCTCTGACAGAAATCCCTCTTGTGCTGCTAACCCGAAAATTGGTTTTCTTGGTGGCTATGGCTTCGGCCAGAAGGGTCTCCGAGCTGGCAGCCTTGTCTTGCAGGGAACCGTACCTGATTCTGCATAAGGACAGAGTGGTTCTGCGGCCACAGCCTTCTTTCCTTCCTAAGGTCATATCCAGTTTTCACTTGAATCAGGACCTAGTCCTACCATCCTTCTTTCCTACTCCCCAGTCCAGAGAGGAAAGATTGCTTCATACTTTGGATGTGGTCCGAGCCATGAAAGTTTATCTCAAGGCTACAGAAAAGATTAGGAAAACAGATGTGCTTTTCATTCTTCCGGATGGCCCCAAGAAGGGTCAGCCGGCTGCCAAGTCTTCCTTGGCTAGGTGGATTAAGCAGCTGATTTTCAGGCCTATGGTCTGAAGCGCGTTCCACCGCCCTTATCAGTTAAGGCCCATTCTACGAGGGCCATGAGTGCCTCTTGGGCGGCACACCATCAGATCTCTATGGCACAGGTTTGCAAAGCGGCAACCTGGTCTTCCGTACATACGTTTACTAAATTTTATAAGTTGGACGTCACAAAGGCTGCGGACGCAGCATTTGGGCAGGCGGTCCTACGGGCAGCAGTATAGAATCCTCTGGCCCGGTTTACGCCCCCTTTTTCTGTTGGTGGAGCTATTTTACCTCCTGATATAGTTTCTGTTTGGCTATTTTTGGCCTTACGGTCTCCCTCCCTTCATAGAGCATTGCTTTGGGACATCCCATATGTAATGACTATGCGCTCTGTGTCCCGTGATGTACGATCAAGAAAAAGGGATTTTTAATAACAGCTTACCTGTAAAATCCTTTTCTTGGAGTACATCACGGGACACAGAGCTCCCACCCCTCTTTGTGGGAACATTGTGTAACCTCAGAGAAATTGCTTGCTACAAAACTAAAGCACTCTCAGTGGGAGGGGGTTATATAGGGAGGAACTTCCTGTGAAGTTGATTACACCAGTGTCCACACCTGAAGGTACTCCATATAACCCATATGTAATGACTATGCGCTCTGTGTCCCGTGATGTACTCCAAGAAAAGGATTTTACAGGTAAGCTGTTATTAAAAATCCCTTTTTTTGGTCATATTTCCACTAACCGTGTTTGGAGGAAGAAGAATGATGAGTACCATCCCAAGAACACCATCCCTACTGTGAAGCATGGGGGTGGTAGCATCATGCTTTGGGGGTGTTTTTCTGCACATGGGACAGGGCGACTGCACTGTATTAAGGAGAGGATGGCCGGGGCCATGTATTGCAAGATTTTGGGCAACAACCTCCTTCCCTCAGTTAGAGCTTTGAAGATGGGTCAAGGCTGGGTCTTCCAACATGACAATGACCCGAAGCACACAGCCAGGATAACCAAGGAGTGGCTCTGTAAGAAGCATATCAAGGTTCTGGCGTGGCCTAGCCAGTCTCCAGACCTAAACCCAATAGAGAATCTTTGGAGGCAGCTCAAACTCCGTGTTTCTCAGCGACAGCCCAGAAACCTGACTGATCTAGAGAAGATCTGTGTGGAGGAGTGGGCCAAAATCCCTCCTCCAGTGTGTGCAAACCTGGTGAAAAACTACAAGAAACGTTTGACCTCTGTAATTGCAAACAAAGGCTACTGTACCAAATATTAACATTGATTTTCTCAGGTGTTCAAATACTTCTTTGCAGCTTTGTATTCATACAAATAAATAGTTAAAAAAAAATCATAAATTGTGATTTCTGGATTTTTTTTTTTTTGATTATGTCTATCACAGTGGACATGCACCTACGATGACAATTTCAGACCCCTCCATGATTTCCAAGTGGGAGAACTTGCAAAATAGCAGGGTGTTCAAATACTTATTTTCCGCACTGTAGCAGTATCCGAGCCAAACAAAATGTGACCCAAAAAATAGAAAAAATATATATGGTGAAGCGTAGGGGCGATCCATCCTCTGTCCACCCCAGCCCCTATGATTTGCCACATACAGTCAGGTCCATAAATACTGGGACATTGACACAATTCTAATATTTTTGGCTCTTTACACCACCACAATGGATTTGACATGAAAGCAAACAAGTTGTGCTTTAACTGCAGACTTGCAGCTTTAATTTAAGGGGAATTTACATCCAAATCAGGTGAACGGTGTAGGAATTACAACAGTTTGTATATGTGCCTCCCACTTTTTAAGGGACCAAAAGTAATAGGACAATTGGCTGCTCAGCTGTTCCATGGCCAGGTGTGCGTTATTCCCTCATTATCCCATTTACAAGGTGCAGACGAAAGGCCCAGAGTTCATTTCAAATGTGCTATCTGCATTTGGAATCTGTTGCTGTCAACTCTCAATATGAGATCCAAAGAGCTGTCACTATCAGTGAAGCAAGCCATCATTAGGCTGAAAAAAAAACCATCAGAGAGATAGCAAAAACATTAGGTGTGGCCAAATCAACTGTTTGGAACATCCTTAAAAAGAAAGAACACACCGGTGAGCTCAGCAACACCAAAAGACCCGGAAGACCACGGAAAACAACTGTGGTGGATAACCAAAGAATTCTTTCCCTGTTGAAGAAAACACCCTTCACAACAGTTGGCCAGATCAAGAACACTCTCTAGGACGAAGGTGTATGTGTGTCAAAGTCAACAATTAAGAGAAGACTTCACCAGAGTGAATACAGAGGGTAAACCACAAGATGTAAACCATTTGTGAGCCTCAAAAACAGGAAGGCCAGATTAGAGTTTGCCAAACAACACCTAAAAAACCTTCACAGTGGTTGCAGTGGTATAGCAATATAATATAGAGTACAATAAAACAGTATGAACAGAACATTAATAATCTTTTTTTTTACTTTAAAAAATAAAAAAATTACTTTTAAAAATATTTTTTATTTTTTTTGCAGGCTAGTGTCTCAAAATGCAATAGCCATCTAACATCTGTTGAGACCCTGTGTGAATGTATACCCTAGAATGTGCCATGCCGTAACCTATTGTAATACTCCACTAGTGTGTGGTAGCAACTGAAACAGTCCTTAAGGTAGAGACCAGGTTGGCCAGGACAGGATTGACAAAAATAGCGGGTGTCACACCTGTATCCTCGTCTACTACAGACGATTGGGCCCACAGCACCTGCTGGATACAAAATGGCTGTTATACTCTGCTCCTGGAACTTTAGGAAGTATCTACTTCTTCCTCATGCTTTGTATTGAACACGGCCAACTGGAATAAATATACAGACACTTTTTGATATCAGCGTCTGGCTTTACAGGAAATTAAGTACAGCACCATCATCCGGTCGTTAAAGTCCACCCCTCCCATGTTAAGGTTGCAGTCGTAGACAGAGAGGACAAAAACACCGTTTGTCCTTCGACTTCACTGCAAGCAATTCTCTATTTCTCCTACTGTCTTAGTGGTGTATTTAGAAACCGTTGGGGGAAGCCGGGGTGATTAGGTCGCACAGTGCCACTTCACAGTGCCAATTCAAAATTCAAAAAGGTGTCTAAAAAGTGGCACGTTTGTATAATAATTGGCCACGTACAAGTGGTACCCCTTTCCGAATAAGGGTGACACGATCGCAGACAATCTTGCCACTGCTCCCTATATAGTCAGGGGGCTCCACGTGACTATCTTTTCCCTTGTTAATCAGGAAACTACATGTATAGCCTTTTGCCCCTCACAGAGATTATACATTTTGACCCCATATCTGGAAAAACTTGCTGGGGAGAAACTGTTTAAAAGAAAGGCAGCCAGAAAAATTTATGAGGAATTTGTCTATGCAGACAGTTTGATGCGTGGTATACAAGGCTGCACATTTTTGGTTAAAATGATTTACTAGGGGCCGAGTTTTGTGGAGCCAATCATATTCAGGGTCACCCAAGGACGACAGAGTTTATTGTCACTAAAGTGCATACATTTTATAATATTCTCATATCTATGTCTGGCCATAGCAGCAGAGATCATGGGCATATGATGAATTGGGTCTGTGGACCAATATGACCACAACTCTTTTTTTTAGTAATGCCCATGTCGAGGGTCAGGCCCAAAAAGTCTCAAATTTGGAAACCAATATACGTTTCCAATCAAATCGTCTGGCAAGGTTCGAATTTGGGTTTGGGGGATACATTTTTCAGCGTAAAAATTGCTTTGGTCCACAATAGTTTCGTACAGATCTTCAGTGAAAAACTTCTCCAAAAAAACGAGAGTTAAATTTGCTTTCACATCAGGAATGGCACTATGGGCTCTAAATGTGATCGAATACTAGGTGGCTGTGGGACACTACTTGTGCTAGCCACCACAACAGCTTGACCTGCTTTTATGGCACTCGCCACGTCACCAAGTGTTACTGCAGTGCTGGTGTGTCTAAAACCAGGTTGTACTAGGCACATGAGAGCGGCTGGAGAGAGATCTTGGTTAGTTGAGAGGATGGGGCCAGGGAGGAAGAACTCAGGGACCCTACTACATTAGCAGTCTGACAAAGAGAAATAATGAGGCCATCCGGATGGGAAATTGTTAAGCAGCGCCAAACTGGGCTGTTGGTCTATAGACAATCCAGTCAACTTCCGGAGCACTGAAAACCCTATTCCAATAATCCCTAAGCTAAGGACACTCCCACCATATATGCAACATGGACCCTCTCAGGTTGCAATTGTGGAAACATTCTGCAGGCTTTGTAGCATACATCCTGGCCAGCCAAACAGGGACCAAATACCATCTGGTCAGAACTTTAAGACTAGCCTCTATCAGGGAAACATTCAGGACCCCTTGTAGGAGATTTGGAATCTAGATGACCAGGAGTCCAGATCAACCTCAACATTGAGGTCCCGTTCCCAAGCCAACATGTATGGCTATTTCTGATTCGGGGTGAGCAGCGACCCGTGCACCATAGCTATACCACCTCTTGTACCTCGGTCACTAGAACACCATTGTTCATATGCTGTCACTAAGGGGGTTCACAAGAGGGCCTAATAGACAGTAAAAAGTAGGATATTTGAAAAAACTGAATGTCTCAGAAGAGGGCATCTCTAAGGCAGAACGGCAATGAGATAAGGTGAATGGCCTTCGGGTGAGTAAAAAAAATACTGATGCGGTACAGACCTTTGTCTGTCCACCATTTAAATGCCTTAATATCCATACTTAGAGGAAAATCAGGATTATGAAATATATGTGCCAATGGAGTATATTTAGAAATCAACCGGGAATTGGGCTTCAATTGGTCCCAGAGCACCAAACAATGAGATAGTGTGGGTGACTGGATTAAGGGTCTATCTTTAAAGGGACACCATAGTAAGTAATCAATTGTTTAGGACAAAAAGGCCTGCTGCTACAACTGTACCCAGTCCGGTCTCTCATGGTGGTAGTAAACAGTGGATAATTGCATCAATTGTGGCGCCTTGTAATACACGTAGAAATCAGGAACACCCAAACCCTGCTTGGATCTAGGTGTATACAAAGTGGCACTAGTCAATCTAGGACCTCTTAAGACCCCAGATACATTTTAACACTTTGGCTTGAAAGCATTTGAGATTGATCCTAGCAACAGCAACCGGTTGGCACCGAAATAAATAAGGGAGTTTAGGTAATAGGGTAATTTTGACCGCGTGGATCCTACCCAGCCACAAAAGATCGTAAATGGTCCAACTAGAAAGCAACCGCTCTAAACGTTTATAGCACAAAGCATAATTACCTGCATATAACGATGCATAAGAAGGAAAAAGATTAACTCCCAGATATGGGAGGACATCCGAGTGCCATTGAAAGGGGAGAGAATCGTGAATGTTCATAGCAGAGGACTGTCTCATTTACCCTGAGCCCAAATACCTTACCAAAGTCACAATGTATTCGGAGTATATTCAGAATCGAGGTAAGGGGGAAGTTACAAACAACAACATATCATCCGCAAATAGCGCACACTTGTGTGTACATGATCCACAGGACACCCCTCTAATATTTGGTTCATCCTGAATAGCTATAGCTAAGGTTTCTATCGTAATAGTGAATAGCAAAGGGGATAGCGGGCACCACTGATGTGTGCCACGTTTAATTGCAATTGGGTCGAAAAAATGTCCTATCAGTCTGACCTTAGCTTGCGGTTTGGAGTACAAAGTACCCAAGATTTGCAAAAAGAGCGAGCCAAAGCCCCATGACTCCAAGACCAGAAACATATATGTCCAAGAGACAGAGTCAAATGTCTTTTGCAAATTAAGGGAAAGTAGATTAAGTGACCCTAGAATATCCGGCAACTCATACCTGGTATTTGAAAATTCGTAACAGCAGGAAATTGGGATTATAGCAGTGTTTAAATAAAGAAATGTACATATATAATAAGATTTATATTTGTATTTAATACATAAAAACATCAACATAGAAGAAGGGTTCAATAAAAAAATTGACAGATCATATTCAAAAATATAATTTTTACTGAATTATTAGTTATTCTGGACGAATCATTCTTCTTTATAGGTCTTCCAACAACACCCTTTCAGATCTGGATATACCTCAATAAGGGGTGTGCAGCCTATTCTCTCCACCTATTAGGTCTGTCTCTTTTTTCATACCTCAATAAGTGAGACACGAAAGGCAGTTTGTGCAGTAGGATATCTGAATTTACTGAAAAAGTCATACAGTATATATTGGTTTACAGAACAATAGAGAGGGGAGGGGCTGATTTATGGTTACATAACTAGGAGATAAACACGTTTTATTATCAATAGACAATTAGATGAGCACCTGGTCATTAAGTCTTGCCTACAGGACATCTTGACCATATAATAACACAGTAGGGGGTGTGTTATTATACAAACATTCTTACACAGATATACAAGATTACACAACAAGAGAAAATATACAGAGTCCAAACAGGCAGATATTTGTGCGCTGAACAAAATGGAGTGGGCGTGGCCGGACCTTGCTGGAAGATGGACACTTGAATCTTGAGCTCCGGCCACGTCAGAGCAAGAAACGCTATAACCGGAGATACTCACCCTTGTTACCGCTCGTGCAGGATGGGTACAGCTTCCAGAACCTCTTCTGCCTCTAGATCGAGGTCCGCGAGGGGAAATACCGGGGTCGCTCAGCAACACATCCTAGATATGTTCCGCTCCCAGAGGGGTAACATGGCGCCGTCTCGCCAAGGCCCCACACCAGGCCTCACGCACCCCCTACCGCCTGATTGCTCTGAAATAGTCCTGTCAGCCCCTCATGGTCTATCCTCACAAGCGCAGGAGGTTGATCAGACTGCGGGACCTACCTCGACAAACCGTCATCTTACTCTGGATGATCTGCGAGCTGTGGCAACGGACATTAAAGATGCACTGGCGGCTGCCATTGCGGGCCTCCACATTGATTTACATGCTCTGGATGACTGGTTCTCTCAAACGGAACGCTCGGTAGTAGAACACGATGGCATCCTCAAACGATCCACGAGAAATATAGACGATCATACCCTCCAACTCCGGGATATGAATCGCCATCTTGAAGATTTAGATAACCGGGGCCGACGCCACAACCTTAGGATACGTGGCCTCCCGGAATCCGTCGAAGGAGACCGCGTCCCTGAAGCAGTGACTGCACTATTCAACTCGGTGCTGGAAAGGCCCCCGTGACCGCCATAACCTTTGACAGGATCCACCGCGCTTTACGCCCCAAAGGAAGGGACTCAGACCCCCCACGCGATATCGTCTGCTGTCTGCCCGACTACGCTCTGAAGGAATCCATCCTGAAGAAGGCCAGAGGCAAGCGACTCGCCCATGGAGACCAACCGGTCCAAATATTTCAAGACCTGTCGGGGATCACACTTAAAAACTGTCGCGACCTCAAGCCTCTGCTGGAAGTCCTACGAGCTAATGACATTCGTTACCAATGGAAGTTCCCCTTTTGCTTGTCGGCATCCCACCAAGGCCGTACTGCCTCGCTGAAAGTACCGGAGGATCTACCGCACTTTTGTGAGGCTCTAGGTATTCCCCTAGTGGCGGTACCGGACTGGTACGCTGTCTTCCGGCAATCTGTCCACCGATGGCCTAAACCCCGAGAGAAACCTATGGAAACTCAAGCCTCCCACTTCCGACGCAGGAGGTCCCCGTCGGGATCTAGACACCAGGGAGGCCCGCAGGGCCCCGGAGCGGCGCATGAGATGTCCCCGACCCCGGTGCTAGGAGGGCCCGGAGGGACTACTAGCAGGGCTGGAAATGAGTTGTCATCCCCTACATGAGTTAGCCTGCAGTTTATTAACGCGTTCAGAGAACTTTTCTGGCTGTTCAAGTGTTCACTACATTGTAGGTGTTTACACAGTAAGACTTTTGATGATGCCTGCTAGCACTCCTCGCTATGTGAGCTGCCTTGACTGTTCAGGATATTAGCTCACAATGAGATGTTCCCAGGCCGGACATGCTGGAGCTTCACGTCTCGAGCCAACGCCACTGAATGGAGCCCGCCCCCTGTTCATCTTACTAAACCCCCAGTGATTACAGCTCCCACATTGCCTCGCGGCGAAAGCCTGCTTTCAGGAAGTGTCTTTATAGGGCGGGTCTTGATTGGACCAGAGAACTACATCTCCCTTGCGGCTGTGCGCCAGAAGTTACCACGTAACCCTTGACACAGCCGGATGTACACTGTGACCCGGATATGGAGAAGGTCCTTCCTTCTGTCTCCCGTATCCCTTGAACGAGAAACCACCCTCGCTCTCGCACCCCCGATTATTGGCTCCTTCACACCACTGCGGTCACGGGATCAGAACGCGATACTTCCCATCCGAATACCCGCTAGGACGACTCCTGGATGGTAGATCTGTCGACCGCCTAAACCCTTCACTCTTCCACTCCACAGACGGATTTGAGGCAACGAAACACCTTTCTCATGAGAGGCTCACCTCCTACCTATTGCATCACCCAAAGAAACATGACTCTGATCCTCCGCACGCCATGTGGATGTCAACCTACTGAACCACCAGCTTAGACTTCACCACTGTACAGCGGTCCCTATGTGACTCCATGAACTCGCTCTGTCTACAACCACCAGTGACTCCGTAAGCACACTTATACCTGCCTCCCATGATCCACCTGCCGCAGAGGACATGGTCAGCTGACCCAATGGTTGTGTGGACTGGCAACGTCTATCTCAAGTTTGAATGGACCTTGAATGTCTGTTACAATGTTCTCTCATACTGAGGTAGGTGACTGAGAGAGTGAGGGGTCCCCCGAGCCTATTGATACCCCTGTACGGCTTTACCGCCCCGGGATAGGCTCCAGAGCCTCAGATCATCACTGACGAATGGCCTGGGCGACCCCCTCTGCCTCCCAACACATGACCCTCTGGGCAGTGCAAGCCCTGCTCACCAGACACTCCCTACCACACGAGTGTCCCCTGGGCTCCGCCTGGAAGGCAAGATGCTCCTGTGCGATCCAAGGTTCAGTAGCCCGCTAGTTCTAGATTACAGGGCCAGGTTGCAAAACGGGCTGGGCTCCTGGACCTCGAGAGCGGTGCCCCTGTGGCATGCCAAATTGTATCTACCATACATATGGCCCGGGGCGTGGCGCACGGGACACTCTGAAACACGTTTCTCCCTTGTTAACTACCTCTTTTGTTTAGAAGGCATTGCTCTGGGGTGGCTGATAGTGGTTTATATTGGTTTAACTCCTAGCTACACCCAGAACCTCCAATATTGTTTCCACCGCCACCGGTTGGGATCGTTCCAACCCCCATACTGACGCGGGCGGCGGTGTACAGGCCTTGTGATTGGACCTGTTCCCCCTGTTCGCGTTGTACTCTACCGACTCCCCCCTCCCTCATAGGTAAGTGGACACGCCTCCGCTAGCCTATTTGGTTGCCAACCACCCTGTGCCATCGCACACGCCCTGCCCTTACCTTCCCCCCACCCCCCTCTTCCTCATCCCCCTACGCGCTGCTCACCCCCTCTCCCCCCCTTTTTCTCGCCACCCTCGGGATGGTTGCCCCCGGCCAAACCCCACCGACCTCAGATCAAACCCCACCCCAATTGACCCTCAAAATTTACTCGTTGAATGCAAAGGGGCGCAACACTCCAGAAAAGCGTTCGCATTTACTATACGCCCTACAAAAAGACAAGCCACATATTGTCCTACTACAAGAGACCCACTTTAGAACTGACGCTGTCCCTAAGTTACGTAACCACTACTTTCCAACAGTGTATCACGCCACCAACGACGAATCCAAGTCTAAGGGGGTCTCTATTCTACTTTCCAAACATTGTCCCATACAGATTGAAGATGTCCAACAAGACAATCTGGGTAGATACATCTTTTTAAAGGGCACACTTCATGGCACTCCCATCACGGTTGCAAACGTGTACGCCCCCAACTCCCACCAAGTCCAATTTTTCGGGACACACTCCACCTCTTAACGGCCTTTCAGAGGGGCATACTGGTTCTAGGCGGGGACTTTAATGTACCGCTGGCTCCCCTTCTGGACATGTCCAACGGGTCCTCCTGTCCTCGCTCTTAAGGCTATAACATCCCAACTGAACACACTCACCCTACATGACTCTTGGCGCACGCTACACCCGAACGAGAAGGACTTCACTTTTTTCTCCCCCATACACAATAAATACTCCCATATCGATCTCCACTTTCTCTCTCAGAATGACCTGCACTTTCTCGCCTCAGCCACTATTGAACCCATGGTCCTTTCGGACCACCACCCGACTACGATGACTTTGAAGTGGCCGGGCCGTCGTCCCAGATCAGGGATCTGGAGGATGGATGACTCCCCCCTCCTAGATCCTGCAGACACTCACGCTATTTCGACCAAACTCACCCAATTCTTCGATGAAAACGAATCGGGGGAGGTAGTGCCAGCCACAGTGTGGGCGGCACACAAATGCGTTGTCCGCGGTGAAATTATATCCCTGATGGCAAAGCGACATAGACTCAGGAAGGCACGCATTGATGATCTCTCGAATCGTGTGAAAACGTTGGAACGGGTCCACAAACGTACCTTAGCAGCCGATACTCACGAGGCACTCCTGGCGGCCAGAAAGGCATTATTAGGTGAGCTTCACTCCCGATTATAACGTAAGTTTGCCTTCACGCATAAATTATATTATGAGTTTGGGAACAAGTCTGGGAAACTGTTAGCCTCCGTGTTGCAAAAGAAAAAATTGGCACACACGATCCGAACAATCACTTCCCCGACGGGCGCTTCAGTGCATAGGTCCGATCATATTGCCCGACAGTTCGTGCACTTTCGTCGCTCTATAACCTCCCGACTCCACACACCTCCGTGGCCGACCTGAGACGCCAACAACTCATAGAAGAATTCCTCGCCACTTACGGACTACACCCTGGCCCAGCACCAGATATGTCGCATTTAGACACACCAGCGACGACAGCAGAAGCTCAACTAGCTTTAAAACAACTAAAACCGGAGAAAAGCCCAGGGCCGGACGGACTCACCTCCGGCTATTACAAAACGTTTGCTACACTTCTGCTCCCAAGATTTGTAAAAGCTTTCAATGGCATCCCCCTTCCCCCACACACAGATAAGGACCTTCTAGAAGCCCACATTACCTTAATCCCCAAACCGGGTAAAGACGCCACATTAGTTTCCAATTACCGTCCGATATCCTTACTTAATGTAGATGTAAAACTGTACGCAAAAATACTAGCCAATAGATTGCTCCCATTCCTCCCTGATCTCATTTCGACTGACCAAGTCGGCTTTGTCCCTGGCCGCGAGGCCCGGGATAACACGACTAAAGCACTCAACATCCACCACTGGATAACCACGCACAAAACAAAAGGTTTCTTTATATCCCTGGACGCGGAGAAGGCGATTGACAGGGTGGCCTGGGACTATATGTCCGCAGCACTACTCAAAGCGGGAGTACCCACCCGTTTCCTCCAAATGGTTATGGCTCTATACTCCGCACCTACAACTAGGATACGGGTCAATGGCCTGCTGTCAGATGCCTTCTCTGTCCACAACGGTACCAGACAGGGTTGCCCCCTCTCTCCCTTACTGTTCGTCCTATCCCTTGAACCGTTCCTTTGTAGACTATGCGACAATCCAGATATCAGAGGGGTATCCATCAAAGATACAACCCACAAAATCGCTGCATACGCCGATGACGTGTTATTGTTCTTGACCAACCCTCATATTACACTGCCCAATCTGCTCAAAGACTTGCAAACCTTCAATACCCTCTCCAACCTCCAGATTAACTATGGCAAATCAATGGCTCTCAATGTCTCCCTCCCCCAGGTTTAGGTAGACTTTTGCAAACGACAGTTTCCTTTTAAATGGGAACCCAACGACATCACCTATCTGGGCATCAAGCTCCCTACTCATCTCTCCGATCTCTACACCAAAAATTTCCTCCCGGCCCTGCAGACTATCAAGGGTGACCTGCTCAGCTGGAATAAGGGTCATTTTTCCTGGTTTGGCAGGGCGGCGATCCTGAAAATGAACGTTTTGCCTAGACTACTGTATTTATTACAGTCTGTACCGATCAAACTCCCCCATTCCTTCTTCACCTCCCTGAAATCGGTCTGTAGATCCTTCTTGTGGGCGGATCGACCTGCGAGAATAGGTTGGGACAGGCTCGTCCTCCCAAAGCAACAGGGGGGCATAGGCTTGCCAGACCTGGCCTATTACCACAAAGCTTGCCACCTCACCCGGGTTTTGGACTGGCACATACATAAAAATAACAAAGCTTGGGTCGAGGTAGAGGAAGCTTTTGTCGACATGCTCATCTCGAACTTACCTTGGATCACCCCTAGCTCCGTCCCCAAATCAGGTAAATTCCATCCACTGATCGGCCCCACCCTATCTATCTTGACGGCTACCTACACCTCTTCTAACACGACTCTTTCCCTGGGACCAATGACGCCCCTTACTCGAAATCCCGACTTCCCCCCCGACATCCCAACTCGAGTTGGCTCAGGGACTAGCGACGGTCCAACGCTGAAGGCCCACCTCTTTTTTAAAAACAATACGCTATTGACCCACGAGGAGATGATCTCCAAATTCCCGCCCCATCATAGTCCTAGGTTCCTATACTTCCAGCTCCGTCACTTCTTTCACAGTGTACCACATCCTCTGCCTTGGCACAGAGAACTAACTCCTTTTGAACGTCTCTGTTCTCAGGCAGGACCGCAAAGACATATGATATCGACCATATATTCCCTGCTTATCTCTACCGAGATGTAGCCCAGAACCGAGGTCCACCGCATATGGGAGACTGACCTTTCGGAAGGCTTGACGCCAGATGACTGGGCATCGGTCTTCATACACACCCACAAAGGCTCCATTAATGTCTCTGCACAAGAGAACAGGTTCAAAATATACTCACGATGGTATAGGACCCCCAACAAGCTACACAACATTTTTCCAAACACCCCCTCTACATGTTGGAGATGTAACTCTGGGGAAGGATCCTTCCTCCACATATGGTGGGATTGCCCGATAATCCAACCGTTCTGGAAAGAGGTACACTCTCTTATTTCCCACATCACTACTTACACACCTGTCTTTTCGCCGGCACAATACCTGCTCCATCACACCCCCATCACCCTCTCAACATACCGGAAATCCCTGATGCTACACCTCATCAACGCAGCCACTCAATGCATCCCTATCCATTGGAAAGACACAACCCCCCCACGATATGGGAATGGCAGGCTAGAGTATCAAGAATCGAAGAAATGGAAAGGATTATCCATCAATCTAAGGACATGCACGATAAATTCAGACACACCTGATCTTGCTGGACTCACTATAGGGAATCCCTGCAACCCACATCCCCCTGCACACCCCCTACTCCCCCTCCCGGATTGGCTGGGACGAGCGTTCCCTGAACTCTTTGGCCGAGATACCTCCCCCACTTGTGACCTCTTCCCTACCCCACCCCTCCTAGTACAAGCTATACTGGATCAAGCTTGACTCCCCGCGCCTCACTTTCTGCTTTAGTACCCTCCCGCCCACAGTATGTCCCCTTTAGGGGTGGGCGGATGCTGGGTAGAGCCCCAATGGTCCGAAAGCCCCTTGCTACATCGGATTTAAACCTATGTCCCATCCAACTGCCCCCCTCCCCCCCTCCTCCCCCAACCTCCCCAGACTGTTTCAATGACATTATGTTTTGTTTTCAGTTTAAGCAGGCAAATCTCTCTGTAGAGGGAAGGCCCCTTTCTTCCTCCATTGCATTACATCAAGGCTAATGGGCTACATGTTATCAGTAATGTGTTATTTGTAATCGCTTGTTCTGTGGACTATTACTTCCATATTGTTATTTGTAACCTTTAAATGTCCAATATTTTTTTTTTTGGAGAAAAACAAAAACAAAATGGAGTCCTGATAATTAATTTATATTATTAAAATTATTTCATTTAGTGGTCGCTGGTGTCTATAGGACAGCGGTGGTCAGTGGTAGATAGTTACATAGTTACATAGTTAGTCAGGTTGAAAAAGGACACACGTCCATCAAGTTCAACCATAAGAAATAAAATAATAATAGTATCGTACAATCACATATACTCAATTCTATACCCACAGTTGATCCAGAGGAAGGCAAAAAAACAACAACATGTTTTGCCAGCATTGGCTTCCTTAGGGGATTATTTAGGACCACCAATATTCACACAGCCCTAATGACAATAGAACACATAGCATGTTACATCAATTTGTGAAAAAAGACATGGGGGGAAAAAAAGGACAACACACATAGGGCCAGATTCAGGTAGAGTTGCGCTGGAGTAATTCGATATGCGCCGCGGAACTGTGAAGATGCGCCGTCGTTTCTAGGTGGCCGTACCCACCAAACTAGATGCGCCCGAAAACGGGCCATTTCCGATCGGCTTAACTTTCCGGCGCCAGAGTCCCGTCAGCGCATAATTTCGTTTGACGCATCAGTCGCGCCTATTGATTTCCCCTGCAAATATGCAAATGAGGGAGATTTCCCGATTCGCGAACGGATTAGCACCATACGCTGGCTACATGCGCCGCGCGTATGTCGTCCGTCCGGCGCAAAGTTATTTCTACAAAAGGCTGCTTTATCTTTACTCCAGACGGTCACAGGTCAGCAGGAGAGCAGCTACAGCAGCGTTACCGACGATAAGAGCTAGCTGAACAACCACACTTGCAAGGACAACACCTCTGTGTGCCAACATGCCAGGGGCAATCGTGGTCCTAGCACTACTGATGGGTCCCCCGGAACGAAGGAGGCGGGCACGTGAGAGGATATATCGCACGCGCATGAACCTCTTTGGCATGGGGGATGAGGAGGTGTATCGCCTCTTCAGATTCAGCCCAGATGCAATACTTGAACTAACCACAACCCTGCAGGATGACATCACCAGCAAGACACACCGCTCACAAGCAGTGCAGCCACTGGTGAAGGTCCTGGCAACACTCCATTTCCTTGCCAGTGGATCATTCCAGCGTACAAGTGGAGTGGTGGCTGGGATGTCACAATCCTCCGTGAGCAGATGTGTGCACCAGGTTGTCCCTGCAATCCTCAGACGCATGTCCAACCAGTTCATCAGACCCACCACTGAGGAGCTGCGGCTGAAGGCAATGACAGATTTCTACAGCATTGCCAGATTCCCACGCACTGTGGGGGCCATTGATTGCACACATGTGGCACTCCAGCCCCCTCAGGAGACAAAGCACATATACCGCAATCGGAAGCATTGGCACTCCATCAACGTACAGGTGATAGCCGATGCCCAACGCCTCATATGGCACGTCCGTGCCAAACACCCCGGGTCCAGCCATGACAGCTTCATATACAATCAGAGCCCCATCCCAGCAGAATTCGAACAGAACATGTATGGGGACAGCTGGCTGGTTGGTGAGTGACATGGGTGGCAGGCATGACTATCCCCTCCCGTGATGCACATCAAAAGTGGTACATGCATGACTAACATCCTCCTGTCTTTTACCTTACAGGTGACTCTGCATATGCACTGGGACCCCATCTCATGACTCCTTTCTGGAACCCCCAAACCAGAGGAGAGAGAAAATACAATGAAGCACACATCAAAACCCATGCAGTGGTGGAGCAAACATTCGGGCTCCTGAAGTCCTGTTTCCGCTGCCTGGATAAGTCTGGGGGGACCCTATTGTATTCCCCTACCTTTGTGTGTCAGATCATCGGTGCATGTTGCATTCTGCACAACTTTGCTATGAGAAAAGGCCTGCAGATTGACATACGTGATGACCTGACCCCCGACCCACACAGTCCCCACCTGCCAGAGGACACCCAGTCTGCTGATGGAAGAGCAGTCAGGAGGGGCCTCGCCGTAGGCATCTTTGGACACTAAACCAAAACATTAATCACACAGACAATGCACGCGTGTACACCACTGATGTCCCTAGATCAGTGTTTCCCAACTCCAGTCCTCAAGGCACACCAACAGGTCATGTTTTCAGGATTTCCATTATTTTGCACAGGTGATTCGATCAGTTTCACTGCCTTAGTAATTACCACAGCTGTTTCAATTAAGGGAAATCCTGAAAACATGACCTGTTGGTGTGCCTCGAGGACTGGAGTTGGGAAACACTGCCCTAGATCACACACACCACATCCACATCGCATTGGATTAGCCCAAGTCCAGCATGTAGGACTTGGGAGCAGCAACGCCAGCGTCAAGGCCCCAATGATGTCACTGTCCATTCATACACCTTTCACACGTCATTCATACAGCCGTGGGGTTAACTTCACCACCACGGCCGAGGGTGACACCCCTTACTGTCAGGAGTGCCACCCTCTCACATTCACACACCATTCACACTGCAACGTGTGCAGTATCAATAAAATAAAAAGCTCATATCCTGAGTAAAAATCCAAATAAAATAAAAAGCTCATATCCTGAGTAAAAATCCAAATAAAATAAAAAGCTCATATCCTGAGTAAAAATCCAAATAAAATAAAAAGCTCATATCCTGAGTAAAAATCAGACAAAAAAAAATAACAAAATCATCGGGGATGCCGGGGGCTCCTTCTTGCCGAACCTCTCTGGCTCCTCAGCTGCCTGGATGGAGTGGGTTGGGGGGCATCTGGAGGTGGCTGATCCCCGGGTGGGCCACTCCTGGCAGGTGTGGCCTGCATGCCCTCCAAGGCCATGGCTATCCGGCCGAGGTAATTGTTTGTCTGGCCCTGCATCCTGAGCTGCCGGGTCACTTGGTAGTGTTGGGCCCGCCGACTCAGCCTCCCCTGGTCCCGGATGGCAGCACTGTTTCCATGGATGGCAGCAGTGTTGGCCTGGACGGCTGCAGTGAGGTGCCTAATATCCCCCTGCACCTCCCCCAAACTGGTCACCACTGCAGCGCAGTTGCAACTCACATCCTGCACTGCGTTGCTTATCTGGCCAACGGAGCACAGGCTGTCAGCCACTTTCTCCAAGTGCCCAACTATGTCCCCCATTTGTTGGGTCTGTGTGGCGTGATCCCTCGCCAACTGGCCCTGGACAAGATCCGACACCCCCCTGGTCTTCTGGGTCGCCTTCCTGGGGCCAGAAGATGGTTGTCCCCGGGGGGATGGAGTCGCCCTTGAGGGGCTTCCAGGGATGGGGGAGGGGATGACAGACGGCCCAGGAGAAGGGGAGGAGACCTCCAACACTAAGGAAAAGTCCTGCTCTGCCACAGCAGGATCCTCCACAACCACCTCGGCAGGTGTGGTGTGGGCACTCTCCTCCTCCACCTCTTCACCACCCAGGGGCTCGTGCACAGGATGGTGTGGGGGGGATGGGGTGGACTGGCCATCGACAGATGATGGCCCAGCTCCGTCATCTGTGGATGACACAAAGCAAACACATGTTGGTGGTCCCACACACTTGGCACATGAACCCTCCCCCCCCCCCAAATGCAACACATCAAATAGGGGATAAAAAACACTTACCTGTCCTGGAGCCTTCCTCCACGGAGTCATAGCCAGGGACCCCCTCCACCTGCTCCCTCTCCAGGCAGCGAGAGACCACCTCCTCCTCCGCGGTCAGGGTGACCGGACATGGGGGACCACCACCTGTGCCCCTCTCATGCCTCCTGATGGTGGCCACCTTGCCACGGACCTTGCGCCGCAGATCATTGATTTTTTTTTGGATGTCAGCAGCAGTCCGGGTGGAGTACCCCAAAATATTGACCCGGCCAGCAATGGTGTCCAGGATGCCCTGCTTCCTCTCCCGGCTGGTCTTACGGCTTTTTTTGCCATGGAGGCAATGATTAAATGTCTCCATAGCGGAGATGATCACTGAGACCTCCTGGGTGTTAAAGTTTAGGTTCCTCCTCTCTCTGGGGGTAGCGGGAGCAGCTATCACAGCACAAAAGTATCTTCCCTGGGGTGGAGGGAAACGGAAATACTTTTGCGCCGGAATGGCGTTTCCGCCTGTGCTTTTAAGCGCCCAACGGAAGGCATTGCGCTGACGTTTCCCGTGAAGTGGTGCCGACGGAAGTTGTGAGCATGCGCACAAGGGGGCGAGTGGAGCCGCACTCACTGCGCATGCTCCGTGGATGATGCGCTGAACGTAAGCCTCTGCGCTGGGCCCCGCCCATCATTTACATGTGATCACACCCACTTCCACTTGCGTCGGGTTACGCCAGCGCATTATCGTTACTCTGGCGCAAGTTTACGCGCAACTGCTATGTGAATAACAGTACTTGCGCTGAAAGGGTCGTCAGAGTAACGTAAATGAGAAGCGTTACTCCAGAGCAAAGATGCTCTGATCTACCTGAATCTGGCCCATAGACATCATTTGTCATGGTTTCAAAAATATAACCATTCCCACCAAACTTACCCGAGGAGCACCAAATGAGAGCACCAAGCTAGTCCACAGAGGACGGCGGGAAGGGCCGTGTGCGACCATAGGTGGTATAAAAGGACCAGGCTGCTGGCAAAAGAAGAAGGGATGATATTTAGAGTTTTTCATATTGAGCATAAATCAATGTCCAATTTAAAGGGCTAACGTAGCCTAAACTTGTACTTACTATGCTCAAGTATACATAGAGGTTAATGCAGGGGTGCCAATAAACTTGTAGAAATGGAATGAATATATTGCAGTATTACCTTAAAGCGGATGTCCGCTCCAAAAAAAATATTAAAAGCCAGCAGCTACAAATACTGCAGCTGCTGACTTTTAATAGTAGGATACTTACCTGTCCTGGAGTCCAGCGCCGTCCGCAGCAGAGGATGAACGATCGGAGGGATGGTACACACCATATACGTATACAGTATCCTGACCAGTGTGGACAGCCAAAATAACAAGTTATCTAACATGAAACTTGACATATAGGCCAAAAAGTAACAATAATTCGTTCACACATGGCCAAAGTAACAAAAGTATCTACACTGAAAAATACAAGTCAGAGAGCAACATCCTGGGCCGTGAGTTCACACACCGCCAAAGTAGTCCTCCATACCTGCAATATTGGAGATACACAGACCACGGTCGCCACTGCTCTCCAGATGATAGTGTGCTGGAGTGGACGGCCCCACATACCCCCCACTTGCTCTGCGTCTGACATCATCGAGCGAACGTGGATAAAATGTGCCCACCACGCAAGCGCCAGTATGATTCCTCCGCTCGCCTACAAAGACCAGAATTACAGGCGGTGGGATAGAGTAGATGGATCACATGACATGAACAGCATCATCCATGAGTTGATGACGCGGGCGTCACCAGTGGGAGGATGGACAAAGCCACCCATCCACAACACCCACGCCAGGAGATCCCAGAATGAGACAAAACGGGATGAGTGCACAGCACAGTAGATCAGATTGTAGAATCCACTGGGTCTAGGCGGGGGACAGAGACGGGCAAAGTCACATAGTATTTGGACTATATTTGGAATAGAGGTAAGGGGGAAGTTACAAACAACAACATATCATCCGCAAATAGCGCATACTTGTGTGTATGTGATGCACAGGACACCCCTCTAATATTCGGTTCATCATGAATAGCTATAGCTACTGTTTCTATTGCGATAGCGAATAGCAAAGGGGATAGCGGCAGGGCCGCCATCAGGGGGGTACAGGCATTACACCTGTAAGGGGCCCGGGGGTCCCCAGGGGCCCGGATGGGAACCCCCCCTTTTTTTAGGGGTCCGGAGATCCCCAGGGCCCCAGATGGTAACCCCCCCTTTTTATTTATTTTTTATAAAAATATATATTTTTAATATATTTTTCTTTTATTAAAGGGCCAATTTTTTTTCTTTTATTATTTTTTAGGGGTCCGGAGGCCCCCAGGGCCCCAGATGGCAACCCCCTCTTTTTGTATTTATTTTTTATAAAAATATATATTTTTAATATATTTTTCTTTTATTTTTTATTAAGCACTTAAGACCCGGACCAAAATGCAGGTAAAGGACCTTGCCCCTTTTTGCAATTCGGCAGTGCGTCGTTTTAACTGACAATTGCGCGGTTGTGCGACGTGGCTCCCAAACAAAATTGGCGTCCTTTTTTCCCAACAAATAGAGCTTTCTTTTGGTGGTATTTGACCACCTCTGCGGTTTTTATTTTTTGCGCTATAAACAAAAATAGAGTGACAATTTAAAAAAAAATGCAATATTTTTTACTTTTTGCTATAATAAATATCCCCCAAAAATATATAAAAAAAAAATTTTTCCTCAGTTTAGGCCGATACGTATTCTTCTACGTATTTTTGGTAAAAAAAATCGCAATAAGCGTTTATCGGTTGGTTTTCGCAAAATTTATAGCGTTTACAAAATAAGGGATAGTTCTATTGCATTTTTATAAAAAAACATTTTTTTACTACTAATAGCGGCGATCAGCGTTTTTTTTCGTGACTGCGACATTATGGTGGACACTTCGGACAATTTTGACACATTTTTGGGACAATTGTCATTTTCACAGCAAAAAATGCATTTAAATTGCATTGTTTACTGTGGAAATGACAGTTGCAGTTTGGGAGTTAACCACAGGTGGCGCTGTAGGGGATGTGTGACCTATGTGTGTGTTTACAACTGTAGGGGGTGTGGCTGTAGGTGTGATGTCATTGATCGCGTTCCCCTATTACAGGGATGACGCGATCGATGCTACGGCCACAGAGAAGCACGGGGAAGCCGTGTTTACACACGGCTCTCCCCATTCTTCCGCTCCAGGGACGGATCGCCGCACTGCAGCGGCGATCGGGTCCGCAAATCCCGCGGTCCCGGTCCTGGAGCTTCAGACCGGATCACGGGCGCGCGCCCGTGACCCACGGCTGGGTACTAAAATCAACGTTCTGCCGACGTAAATGTGCAGTAGGCGGTCCTTAAGTGGTTAAAGGGCCATTTTTTTTTCCTTTATTATTTTTTAGGGGTCCGGAGGCCCCCAGGGCCTCAGATGGTAACCCCCTCTTTTTTATTTATTTTTTTATAAAAATATATATTTTTAATATATTTTTATTTTATTTTTTTATTAAAGGGCCAATTTTTTTTCTTTTATTATTTTTTAGGGGTCCGGAGGCCCCCAGGGCCCCAGATGGCAACCCCCTCTTTTTTATTTATTTTTTATAAAAATATATATTTTTAATATATTTTTCTTTTATTTTTTATTAAAGGGCCAATTTTTTTTCTTTTATTATTTTTTAGGGGTCCGGAGGCCCCCAGGGCCCCAGATGGCAACCCCCTCTTTTTTTATTTATTTTTTATAAAAATATATATTTTTAATATATTTTTCTTTTATTTTTTATTAAAGGGCCAATTTCTTTCTTTTATTATTTTTTAGAGGTCCGGAGGGCCCCTAGGGCGCCAGATGGCAACCCCCTCTTTTAAATGTATTTTTGATTAAAAAAAATAATATATATTTTTTTTAGGGGTCTGGAGGTGTCCCCCCCTTTTTTTTATTTCTTTTTGTTATGAAAAAAGGGGGGGATATATATATATATATATATATATATATATATATATATATATATATATATATATAATTATTATTAAAGGGTCCAGAGGTTAATTTTTTTATATTCTTTTTTTTCTTTCTTTCTTTTTTTATATAAATATATTTTTATTAAAGGGCTCAGGAGTCCCCAGAGCCCCATGTGTCAAACCCCCTTTTTTATAAAGGTTTATTTTTTTTTGTTTATATATTTTTTTATTAAAGGGCCCAGAGGTCCCCAGGCCCTGGAAGGCAACCCCCCCTTGTTTTTTTTATACATGTTTTTCTTTTATATATATATATATATATATACACATATATATATATATATATATATATATATATATATATATATGTATTTCTTTTTTAATAAAGGGCCCAGAGGTTTCTTTTTATTAAAGGGCCCAGAGGTCCCGGATGGAAACCCCCCTTTTTTTGTAATTTCTTTTTATAAAAAAAAAGTTTATTAAAGGGCCCAGAGGTCCCCAGGGCCCCAGATATTAACCACCCTTTTAAAAAAAATATTTATATATATTTTTTTGTCTCTTTTTTCTTTTTATTAAAGGACCCAGAGGTCCCCAGGGCCGCGGATGGCTACCCCCTTTTTTTATATATATTTTTCTTTATTTCTTCTTTTTTTGTAAAGCCCCCCCCCCCCCCCCCGGTTCTCCAGGGGGCCCATGCCTGAAGCTGTGTAAGGGGCCCCATAATTCCTGATGGCGGCCCTGGATAGCAGGCACCCCTAATGTGTGCCACGTTTAATTGCAATTGGGTCGGTTTAGAGTACAAAGTGCCCAAGATTTGCAACAAGAGCGGGCCAAAGCCCTATGACTCCAAGACCTAAAACATATATATCCAAGAGACCAGGTCAAATGCCTTTTGCAAATCAACCGACAAGAGAAGGCCTTCCTGAGGGGGCCCTCAGACCAGCCTGACCGCAGCAGAGAAATAATATCCATTGCTCTCCTGTCCTGATCCGGCCCTTGACGACCCACCTGAGCCTTATGAACATGAGAACTAATGAAGGAAGACCATCTATTGGCCAAAACCTTTGTAAATAAGATCATTGTCGATAAGCGAAATGAGCCGATAATTGTCAACCTTTCCCGGATGCTTATTAGGCTTTGGAACCATTGAAATGTATGCCACATATGAAGAGGAATGTAAAGGGGCTTCACCCTGCATAGAATTAACATATTTCACCAAATGAGGGATCAGGGCATCCTAAAATTTACGGTAATATAGAACTAGAAAACCATTGGGTCACAAGGCAGAGACAGTTTTCATAGCTTTAAAAGCAGCCAAAACCTCCTGTGCCGTGAAAGGAGCCTCCATATATGTTCTGTGGGCCACAGATATTTTAGGGAGCACTAAGCCTGGTACAGGGAAGAGTAAAACATTTTAAAGGCCTCAAGCACTTTACGGGGTCCTGGGAATATCTGCCATCAGAGTAGTGTATCTTGGGAACTGCATAGGTTCGCATACAAGGTTTACGTTTATGGGCAAGTAGAGAACCAATCTTATGCATATAAAATTTAGTGGAGGGCCAACGGATGCTCTTCTCGGCTTTGGTCATCAGGGCTAAATTTAATTCTAATCAGACCTGTTTAATGGGGGAACGTTTATGCCTCCGAAGCAAAGATTGCAATTCAGAGTCTAATGTCTGGATTACTTCCCAACGAGTCCGGTGAAGCTGTGAAGACAGCTAAATCAACTTCCCCCGCACTACAGTTTTGTGGGCTGTCCACAACATCACAGGAGAAATATCCCCCATTGAGTTTTCAATGTAATATTGTTTTACACATATTCAGATGTCTTCACACCAGCAGGGATCAGATAAGAGCGATTTATTAAGCCTCCATTATTGCAAACGAGGGGGAAGCAATATGGCAAGTAATGACACTGAGACCATAGAGTGGTCAGACCAGGCAATATCTTTAATAGTGACCTTGTGGATACTGCGCACTAGGGAGCATGAGAAAAATAAATGATCAATAAGCGAGTATGCCGCATGTTACAGAGTCATTTATTTGTGAGTGTAAAATTCAGCTTTAGCTATTGAATTTTGTAAACAACTGACCTTCATTAAAAAAAACAACAAGGAGCCTTCAAAACATTGAATATGTCATATTTACTGGATTTAAAAAGAAAAGTAAAACATCTAAATGGATTTTTTGGTTCTGATATATTAACTAGTGTTGCTCACGAATATTCGCATTGCGAATATTCGCTACGAATATTGCATATTCGAGTATTCGCGAATAACTCGAATATTGCGGCGAATATTCGCTATGGCGAATATTCATATTTTTTCAAATTTATTTCCTAGTGATCTCCATCGACGTCTAAAAGCATTGCTGGTATGATTAGAGAGAGACCCTGGGCCGAGTAGCTGATGCGACTCTTTTATGTTGCCGAAAATTCGCATTGCGAATTTTCGGCAACATAAAAGAATCGCATCAGCTACTCGGCCCTTCTTTTGCATCAGAGCCAATCAGAATAACTTGAATATTCGGCAAAAGGAATATTGCGCGATATTCCTTTTGCCGAATATTCGAGTTATTCTGATTGGCTCTGATGCTGCATCAGAGCCAATCAGAATAACTCGAATATTCGGCAAAAGGAATATTGCGCGATTTTCTTCTCCGCCCTTCTTTTGCATCAGAGCCAATCAGAATAACTCGAATATTCGGCAAAAGGAATATTGCGCGATATTCCTTTTGCCGAATATTCGAGTTATTCTGATTGGCTCTGATGCAAATGAAGGGCGGAGAAGATAATCGCGCAATAGGAATATTGCGCGATTATCTTCTCCGTCCTTCTTTTGCCCCCTTATTCTCCTTTCTTTTAAGTAGAGTTAGTGTAGAGTTAGTGTTTAGTGCATATTAGTTTAGTAATACAGGAAATGATCTCCGTTTATGAGAATTTCGCAATCATTTTCGCATTAGCGAAATTTCGCAAAAAATGTTTTGGATAAAATATCACGAATATTCGATATTAGCGAATATTTGCGAATATTCTTCTATATATTCGCGCAATATCGCAAAATCGAATATGGCGTATTCCGCTCAACACTAATATTAACCACCTGCCACAGTTTAATGCAAGTGGGTGGCTTGTACAGGCACAATCACGTACCTGTACGTTGGCAGTATCTTCCAGGTTCAGGGCACAAACCCCCCTAGCTGACTCCTTCTGCAATTGGATAAAGCAGGATTTTGTCAAAAGGTTTCAGCCAATGATTCATGGCTGAGACCTGTTAATCAGCTGTGCCCAATCATAGCCCAGAGATGTGTGTTGACAAACACACAGCACTCTGTACAGTACAAAGGGAATGATCTGTGTGTTTCTTCTCTCTGCACAGCATGTTGGATTATTATCATTTATACCGTGACAATGTATCACTGATCACTGTATTAACCCCCCTGGCGGTATTCCGGAGTCTGACTCGGGGTTAGATTTCTGAGCTGCCATCGGTAACCCTGAGTCAGACTCGGGCTCGCCTCGCTGAATCCACAGGCTTGGTTTACTTACCTTGTTCCTGGATCCAGCGATGCCTCCCTGCTGTGTGAGCGAGCAGGTGCTCGCTCGATTCACACAGTGCCTCCGTGTGCCGCCGAGCTCCGTTCCCTGCGACATTACGACGCACGGGGGTGGAGAACGGTGCCATATTCAAAAATGTAAACAAACACTATACATACAGTATACTGTAATCTTATAGATTACAGTACTGTATGTAAAAAATACACACCCCCTTTGTCCCTAGTGGTCTGCCCTGTGCCCTACGTGTCCTTTTATATAATAAAAACTGTTCTTTCTGCCTGCAAACTGCAGATTGCCTATAGCAACCAAAAGTGTCCCTTTATGTCAAAAATGGTTTTAGAGCAACTAAAAAACAGCGATAATAAATTAGAATCACTTGCAGAATTGAGCGATAGCGATTTGTGGGGAAATTCGTCATAAAAAAATAAAAATAATGACAGCGACAATTCTGCAACTGAGCAAATTTCAGTGATTTTGATTTGATTACATTATTGAATAATTTTTATTATTATTATATTATAATTATTTATAATTATTTATTATATTATAATTTATAATTTTGTTTTTAAAAAAATTTCATACCCGGGATGCCTATTAGACTCTTGTTTGGTCAGATTTAAGTGAGTTATTCCTAACAATTGCAGGCCTACAGTATAAAACGCCAAATTTCCTTGCAAATAATGGTACCGCTTTCAGCACCTAAAATCTGAAAGAACCATACTGCCAGGGAAGTTAATGTCACTGAAGATGTCAGTGTCAGTTAGTGTATCTCCCAGCCAGTGCCAGTTAGTGTTAGTGTTAGTCCACTGCACTATCACAGTCCCACTATAAACGCCATTACTAGTATAAAGAGTATAAAAACAATGAGTAAAAATACCAGTATTTAGCAATTACCGTATTTATCGGCGTATACCGCGTACTTTTTTTCCCTTAAAATAAGGGGGAAATCGTGGGTGCGCGATATACGCTGATACCCGATTCCCGCGCTTAGTTTGAATGCCTCCGCCGACATATACCAAGCACAGTACACTCGGGTACATTCGACCAGGCTCGGCTTCACTCGCGGTCACGCTCCTAGCCTCTATGCGTGAGAAGCCGAGCATGGCCGAGCATGCCCGAGTGTACTGCGCTCGGTATATGTCGGCAGCAGCGTTCAAACTAAGCGCGGGAAGCAGGGATTCGACTCGGAGACAGCGCGGGAGAAGCGAGGAGGACACCACCGAGGCCGCAGACGGACGCCGGACCGGACAAGGCCGCAGATGGACGCCGGGCAAGACACCGACGAGGGGCATCTAAACTGTAAGTATACTTTTTTTTTCAGGATTTTCTCTTCTAGGTTGGGGGTGCGCGCTATACGCGGGTGCGCGCAATACCCCCGATAAATACGGTAGTTTCTAGACACTATAATTTTTACACTTTTACACAAACCATTTAAAATACTTATTGGGATTTTTCTTTTTTACCAAAGACATATAGCAGAATACATGTTGGCCTACATTTATGAAAAAAAGTAATCTTTATTATTCTATTATATGTAGTTGTTTTTATTTTTTTTATTACATGTGCCATGAATGCAGCCTTACCATTGCCATCAGTGCAGCCTGATCGGTGCCCATCTGCAGCCTCGGAGGGGACAGGGAGGGGGGGGGAGTGCCGTCAGATTACAAACAGGAGAATTTCTTGTTTACTCATGGCCTCTTTAATACAAAATAAGGAAAGAAAAATGGACAGCCGCACTCCAATGGATGAAAAGACTTAAAAATAGTGCCTGTTTATTCCAGTCAAAAAACTAAAACAGCAAAAACAGCAAACATTGGGGTAACAAAAGCTGAGGCGTTTCACATCGACAACCGATGCTTAGTCATAGCTAATTAATACAAAGTCCCGCCTCTTATGATAAACAGAACAGTCATCCAATGGCATCCCAGGAAATAGGACTTCCTATTACAGACACCGCCGAGTAAACAGGAGATTCTCTTTATGTAATCTGATGGCGCACGTTCTGTTTCCTCCAAGGTAGCGCTGATAAATACAGTATATATCTTTTGTGGCCCCCAGGGCACAGGGCACATGTGAGGCTGCAATGGCTATATATATCCAAATCCCCAGGGGGGCCATATTAAATCACTAGGGGGGGCGCAGTTTCCCCCCGGCCGGACTTTGGACATGTCTGGTTATAGGAAAGGAATGGTCAAACACAAGAAAATAGTAGGGTACAAATGTACCAATGAATACATTTTTATAAAAAATACTGTTCATTAGGGAGCAGCTCCTTTAACCACTTGACCTCCGGATGGTTAAACCTCCTTCATGACCAGGCTATTTTTTTGCTATTCAGCACTGTGCTACTTTAACTGGAAATTGTGGGGTCTTGCAACACAATACGCAAATTTATTTAGAAGGCCAACTCCATTTTTAAATAATTACCCTGAAGTTATAAAAAAAAAAAAACAGAGCAGTTTCCACTGCAATAAACACCCCCTCTCCCATACTGTCCACTGCAGACTCACCACCAATCTGCTGCAAACTCACCAACAATTGGCTGCAGCGCTGATCAAAGGAAATGTTTCCAGCAAGCTAGTTCCAGAGAAGGTGTACATTAGACCGACTTCTCTGGAATGGGAATGGCCCTAGATAGACCAAAATTTGGATGGTCTCTGCACAATCTATGGCTTTAGTTTAAGCTGCAGTTTTCTCTTGATTGAATGATGGCCAGAATTATTCAACTCATTACTGTAAGCCCAAGGTGTTAAAGGGGTTGTAAAGGTTTGTTTTTATTTTCTAAATAGGTTCCTTTAAGCTAGTGCATTGTTGGTTCACTTACCTTTTCCTTCTATTTCCCTTCTAAATGTATTTTTTCCTTTGTTTTCTTTTGTCTGAATTTCTCACTTCCTGTTCCTCCTCACTAAGCTGTTCTGGCTGACTAACCCCCAGCCAGAATGGCTCGGATGATGGTGCAAAGCTTACTGAGGAGAAACAGGAAGTGAGAAATTCAGACAAAGAAAAAAAACATTAAGAAGGGAAATTGAAGGAAAAGGTAAGTAAACCAACAATGCACTAGCTTAGAGGAACCTATTTAGAAAATAAAAAATGAACCTTTACAACCGCTTTAAGAGCCCACCCCTGGGGGTACATCATCAAGATGCCTTGGACAAATGCCAGAACTGCAAGACTGCTCCTCCAGAGCCCATGAGTGATCAGACCTCTATGTAAAAAAAAATAAACAATTGCTAATTATTTAGAGATTTAGTGATCATGTATGCTATTCACAATTTCTCACTCGGACGTTTGCCAAAACCCATGAGGGGAGAAAAAAAGGCTGGTTTACTAAAGGATTTGGGAATAGTCAAACAACAAAATATGTGCAAAAGGGTAAACAAATCCTTGTTTACATATTTCAGTTGCACTTGAATGGATTTTTTGTTATTTCAGTTTTTTCCAGAAAGCTTAATTTTGATAATTAGTATAATAAATTTATTAGCAAATTTTATTTTAGGCTTCTATAACAAGGCTATACTATATTGTAATGTACAGATATTAAACAGAAACCCATACCAACTGCTTATGGTAGGCATAGGTAGGAAAAAATAAAATAAAAAATTCTTGAATGTTTCAGAATTTTACACATTGCCACTGTTATGTGCGTTGCTAATTGCATATCGGTCTATAGAGTTTATTGTTGTGGTATCATTTACCCTTCTTATGCCGCGTACACACCATCACTTTATGCGATGGGAAAAAAACGACGTTTTCTGTGAAGTAAAAAACAATGTTTTTGAAACTTCAATTTTCAAAAACGACATTGCCTACACACCATCGTTTTTTTCACAATGCTCTAGCAAAGCGAGGTTACGTTCACCACTCTTTTCCATTTAAGATCGCTTCATAACTAGCTTCTGGGCATGCGCGGGTTGAAAAACGTTGTTTTAAACGTCGTTTTTTGCTACACACGGTGATATTTTGTGAAACAAAAAACTACGTTTTGAAAAACGACACAAAAAATTGAAGCATGCTTCAATTTTTTTTTGTCGTTTTTCACAAGACATAAAACAAATTTTTCCCCCACACACAGTCATTTAAATTGACGTTTTTAAAAACGCCGTTTTTTTCCATCACATAAAGTGATGGTGTGTAGGCGGCATTAGGCTATGTCATTTTATAAAACATGCTGGAAGTTTATTGAACAGTAAAACATTTGTTGTAAATGTTTTTGTCTTGTTCCAGTACTTTATGCCTATACACTTTGATTAGTATAAACATAAATACAAAATTAGAACGACAAGTAATAATAACTGTTCATTATAATCAATCTAACTTTATTGTGATCCATGTAATAATCTCAAGGACTCAGTTTCCCAAAGCACTGATATTCAAGGAATGTTTCTTGCTACTGTCTTGGTGGCGTTTCTTGCTAACATAACCCAGCAGTAAAACAGGGTAACAGCCTATTAAATCACAGTTAAATTAGATTATATCATAAAACGAGCATTAGCCTTTATGACAGCAGCTAACGGATGTGCAACTTTAATAAATTCTCATATTCTGTGACAAACCTAATAACAGTTACAGATACTGAGTGTTCCATTAAGTTTACTATTTATTTACTGTCAGTCTATTTGATAAGACTACTGAGATACAATGTAAGTAGAGGAATTGAAATACTAAAAGGGCTTTATTATATTTGCCCATATAAACCACTCTTATGTTGTGGAGAAATATTCAGTAGGAATTGTTATTATCAACATAGTAATAGTTCCATCTGTCTTTTGGCTTGCTAACAGAGACACAGCTGAATCATCTGGATGATTGCCAGTAACCTAAATATTGGGTGCAATCTTTTAACACTATATAACAGTTGCTTACTTCTGGGCCCAGGTGGAAAGAAGTAAAAACAAATGCCAGGAACCTGGACAGGTACAATGAAGTAATCAAACCTATAATAATGATATCAAAATACATGGTTAATTACCGGTATGTATGATTGAGATTGAGCACAGTTATGCTGGCCATATACGGGTCGAATTTCGAAAGATCTTTCTTTTGAAAATCTTATCCAAGAATTTTCGTTCGTATTTCGCACCATTAGTGGGCTGCAGCAACAGCCAATTTTCGGGCAGCCCTCGAATTTTAATCATTCAACATGTTGGATATTTTTTTTAAAAACAAACGATTTTCTAATCAATGATTTGAGAATCGTGCGAGAAATGTAATCAATAAAGAAATGGGCATGTGCAAGAAAAGAAAATTCCCAAAAAGAAACAAAGGTTCCCAGAAAGAAAGAACATTCCCAGACACAAAAATTATTTTCTGTAGGAACATGAGGTGAAATTGAAGGTTTGGTCGGTCGAATTTCAAAATCAATGGTGGCACCATCGCATTACAAAACGGTGAGCACAAATTTTCTGATTTTTGAAAAAAAGATCTTTTGAAATTCGATCCATGTATGGCCAGCATAACACCAATGAGTTTACAGATATATGATACTGGGTACTTAATGCAAACAGACTGTGTACTTTGCAAGTCATTTACTAAGCTTTGGTCTGGAGTGGACCAACTGCACTTGCAAAGTTCACAGTCTATTTGACTTCAGTAAATATACCCATTTGTATCATCAGAGTCCTCCAAACAGGTAGTCATGGCAAGGGGCTAATCTTGTCTACTACTGAAAATCTCATGCTTGAGCACTAATGGTTATTAAAAAAAACTGCCCCAGTCCCTCCTCTCTCTATCCTGCAGGTAGCAGGACAGATAGAGCACTAGATGTGCGGGCCTGGGAATTCACAAACGTGAAACTTATCCATATGTAGCGCTATCCCATTCAGGAGCCGCTGAGAATAAGTGGGATCGGCGTGTTGTGTTACCTGGCAGGTGTCTAGGGGTAATACTTGTGAGTTGAGGAAGAGAGCGAATGTCCAGTCTTTAGTTGGGTTTTCTTCAATGCTTTATTCCAAGGCCCAACATGACCTTCATCAACATAGTACAGGACAGGAAAAGGTTGATGAGCAGAGAGAGAGAGTTTGAGTATCAGGCCTTGGATATCGAGAGGTGAGAGCAATCTTACTCTCAGCAGTGATGAATTCAGTTCGTCGCCACTCCAATTGGAATGGGTAAAGTGCCCCGGACAGGTCTCTGCCACAGGCCTGGCAGTCGGAACGTCACTTGCAAATGTTGGGAGGACCAGGCCTCTGCCACAGGCCTGGCTCGGGCCTCTGCCACAGGCCTAGTACTTTTTTAGATTTGGTTAGAGTCCCTGGATGGTTCGTTCAAGCCCTATTGGATCACCTGCCTCTGGGTTCTCCTTAAGCCGATCCCCCACCATACAGCTTCCAGCTTGGGATCCTTTTAGAAAAGGTTTGGGACCCAGAAGCTTCTGGAATCCCTCTCTGTGTTAGAGTGAAGCTCCGCATGCTGCGCAACTTTGGCCAGGTAGGCCATGGCTGCGGGGTCCATGGATGCGCGCACCCTGAAGGTGGATGCCGCACCTGGAACTCGGACCCCGCAGAAACAAGAATGGCCCACAGGCCAAGGCCAACCCCTCTGATTGGCTGCTGAGGAAAACGAGTCCACCAGAACCTCTCTAGCGCCGACTGCCGCCCAGGGGTGGACACACACCCCTGGAGCGCAGACCGGCCCACAGGACAGTTCGGGAAATGGCAGAAGCCCAAATTTGACAAATTGCGAATGGGAGCATGTAACTCTCCCATTCCCCACTAACTTTAGCGTAACGCCCCTACAAAAAAAAAGCAAGGAGGCGCTACACATGCATGTGCAGTTCACAGTCTATTGCAGTTCAAGATTCTTCAAAAATTAAAGGGGAGGGCAATGAAATGAGTAGATGAAAAAGTAAACATTATTTTACACAATGGAGAGCTGCATGTTAATGTGCTGAGGATGCTTGGGGAGTTTTTTGCCAAAAGTCAGTAGAAGCGAACCATTAAAACCTTCAAGTGTAAAGAAAAATGCATTCAGTAGATTGTTGTAATACAAGCCCAGTTGCATCATTTTAAAAGTGCTGTGACAACAGAAAGTACCTGTTAGCTTGCCAGAAATCCATTGAGCACCAAACTTTTATTAGCAGCCTGACAACAGCCAACTTTAGCTTAGCAGAGTAACCATTTTCAATTAAAAGGAAGTTAGGAACTAAAAAAATTTCTTGTGTTCAGCGGGTATTTTGCTATCTCAGCGACAGCGGGCCATAAAGAGTGCAGGAGTATCACTACATATGTATACATAGTTACATATGTAGCGCCTGGCTACTTTCAGAGTGTAAAATGTAGGGGAGAATTCAGAGAAATAGTTAGCTCTGTATTAGTTTGATTGTTTAAATTTGGGTCTCTGCTCTAGCTTGGCTGTACTGTGGGTTAACCTTTTGTGCGGGGACTCCCATCACCCCTGGACATCAGGTGGCAGCAGTGGGGTCAAGTGTGTCCAAGTATGACTCCTTAGCAGCCAGTCAGGGGTTGGCCGCCTCGCTGTGCATGCTGGGGAGGGGTATACAGGGAGGGGTATACAGATGTGAACCATCTCCATAGAGGGCAATGTTAAATCACCCCTCCAGCGTATTAGGGGCTGCAAGAGCGTCGGGCTTCAGGCGTTAAAACACCTAGGTGTGAATGGAGCCTTACCGCACAAATGTCATTCAAATTGTGAAAGCTGAAAATTGGCCTGTGTAGAAAGGGGGTCAAAGTGTCTGGTATTGAAGTGGTTAACAGATCATAAGAAACCACATAAAGGTAGCCTATTGTTAGTCTTTTAATATGCAGTACTTTAAAGTCACTTAACAGTTAAACAATCGATCACATCTAAATGATTGCTTTAGCCAAGGGAAGAAATAAATGTTTTTTCTCTTTCACAATGCAATATACTGTGTGAGAAACTGTGCACGCCATCCCTTGGTAAACAAGTGGCTGTCACGGAATGGAGGTCCCTTATTGCCTTGCTATGAATCCAGTGAGCTCCTAACTTCCTGTAGTAGCCTGACTAATCCGTCTCTGGTTTTAACACGATTCTCAGTGTGTAAATGACAAGATTCATTGAGATGCCTACAATAGCAAGGCAATTCAGCATGTCTAACCTCCTATCCTCTTAATGCTAAAGAGGGCCAAGAAAGAAAATTAGCTCCAATACCACAGATCCCAGTGATGATAAAAATGAAACAACAAAACACAGATGTATGTTACATTGCTCCACTCCAAAGCTTTTTGTGTCCTAAGTCTCCCTCGACCTTTAAGGCACAATTTCCCATCCCCTCCCTATAGGAAGTTTCATTCATATATTGCTGGAATTCCTTAATTCTCTTTCAGCGAGATTACCACCATCCAAGCCCCCTCTTCCTCTTTCTTGCCTGTGCCATGGAGAGAAAGGGAACGAAGCAGAGCCTGCCCAGATGGTTGAAGACCAAAAAAGACAGAACATTTTCTCATGCTTTTAAAAAGGCTGCTTTCTTTCCTGCCTAATATTTAGCTCCTTCAAATGCAAATGGAGAGGTTTTACTTCAAGGTTAGCATAACAATTATGGGAAAGCTTTAAATCTGTAGCGTTTGTTTACATGCTGAAAGGAGCCTCCAATCCAATGGCACTGAGACCAGGGCTTTTCACCAGCTATTTTCCGAATAGTAGAGAACTGCAAGTCAGTTTAGTTACAGTGAATATTATCAACTTTTAATACAACTATTTTACTGATAAGAAATTTTAAAATTTTAAGCTAAAGTTACTGAACATGTAACTTAATTGATAAATCTAAAAATGCAGCAAACATAGAAAATGCTTAAATATTTCAGTGGTTGGACTGTAATATGACAACATATTGGCCATCAACCAATCAATGAATCCTCATATTCCCTGCTTATAGTTGCAGGAAGTTGCTCACAAATGTTGTGAAAGATTTAAAATGTCCATACACTATTGCAGTTAACAACGAGAAAAAGAAGCATTATTTCTGCTATAAAAGTATTTTTTCTGTGTAGTAACATAAAGCAACCAGAATCCAGTAGATGTAGATGAATGCTGTGGCGAATTGCACTCAGGAATAAGAATTTTCAACCAGGTTAAAACTTAAATATGTAGTGGCCACAGTTTTAAAAACATTGTATTAATACAAAGAACATCCTCAGTAAAAAAAAGTCAGAATAAACACATAAATAAAAAAACAAAACAAATCCAAAATCCCTTTGAGTGTCGTATCTCCAAATTTACTTTGACACCAATTTTAATCAGGAGCCAATTCAGTCTCCATTCACCGAGGTTAGGCTCAGGGGCCTACTTGGGCTTCCTGCCACCAACTCTATTGAGGACTCAGTACCTAACCTTGAATCCAAGTAAATGGCCAACATGGAATTGCGCCGATTCTAGTAAACAACTCTATGCTAACACCACTCCATTAGCCACCTGCCACCTCAGCTTGCAAGGGGATACCGCCAGCTGTAACATGAAATCTGCAAATAAAAATGCACTAGACAAAGCAACTCACCAATAACACCATGCAAAAAGGTTATAACATTACTAGATAATACAATTAAACTAAGACTACTATTCCTCCCTATCCCCAGCCCCTGTGGCTTGCAACAAAAATTACCACTGAGTAATAAATGCTAAACTCTTGTAACAAGAGTTCGTGGACAGTGACTTTTTCTTGCCGAAACTTGCAGACTGAGAGCAAAATGTTATCCAGACTGTCACGTACCTGGTTGTAGAGTCCAACGTGCAGGGAGCGGCCTCTCGTAAGCCTCTGACCCAGGAGTCCCTGATAGAGCAGACAGGGGAACCAGAGTCAAGAGGGGCACAAGGGCCTAGTGGTAGCTGGTGGCGGACCGGAAGAGGACGGAGACAGGTCCTGGCGGGGTCCTGGCAGGGAACCACAGAACACAGGAACGGTGCTGTAGCGCTTGCTGTGTAAGAGCCCAAGGATTGGTGCACACTGGATCAGATGGCGGATCAGGAAACCGGAACAGATCCGAAGGGGTTAATTCAGTCCAGACTGGTTTAATACAGGCAGATAGCAGATAGCAGAACCAGGGGGTCAAGCAGAATCGGTGGTCAGGTCAAGCCGGGGTCAAGGGCAGGCTGCAGGCAGAGGTAGGTCACGGGAAGCCGGATCAGATAAACAGAGATCAGGCAGGTTAGTAGGTGCAGGTTCTTTCCGGAAACGCTGTAGACTGGTCAGCAAGATGCACCAGGACCAGACAGCTTAAATGGCATTCCTTGGCGCCAAAACAGTGTCAGCGTGCGCGTGCGCGTCACACGCACGGGTGCGAGCGCCGCGCGCACGGCCGCGCGCTTCGCGCACACTGACGCGCGCATGCGCGCGCAAACGGGCACCAGCGCGCGTGCGTGGGGATTGGCTGGATCTTCCACCATGACATTGCCCCCCCCTACGGGCAGCCTCCGGATGCCCAACTGTGCCAACCTTCTTGGATGCGCCCTTTTAAAGGCCTGGACCAGTCTCTGAGCGTGAATGTTGGCTTCTGGTTCCCAGGAATTCTCTTCCGGACCGTAGCCCTTCCACTTTACAAGGTATTGTACCTGGTTACGTTTCTTCCGACAATCCAAGATAGATTCCACCTCGAACTCCTCTTCGCCGTTAACAAGCACCGGCTTAGGGGGACCGACTTTCCGGTTGGTGAAGGGGTCCGGGACTGTGGGCTTGAGCAGTGCCACATGGAAGACTGGGTGGATCCGAAAAGAAGCAGGTAATTTTAATTCGTAGGCCACTTCATTAATTTTTCTGAGTATCTGGAAGGGACCCACACATTTTGGGCCTAGTTTCTTGGACGGGCAGGCTAATCTTAGATTCAAAGTGGACAGCCAGACTTGGTCTCCCGGTGCCAAGTCAAGTTCTCCTCTCCTCCTCCTGTCAAACACCTCCTTATTATACTCCTGGGTCTTTGCCATTGTTTCCCGAAGTAATTTGTTGTTGGTGGCAAAGAAATCCAGGGTTTCTTGTGCAGCCGGTACTGAGCATTCCGGAATATTGTTAGATAAGAATAGAGGATGAAAACCGTAGTTGGCGAAAAACGGGGACTGTTTAGTAGCTGAATGGACTGAATTATTGTAGGCGAATTCTGCAAGGGGCAGCAGAGAGGCCCAATCGTCCTGTGAGAAACTGGAAAAGCACCGCAGATATTGCTCGAGAGTCTGGTTGGTGCGCTCGGTCTGGCCGTTGGTCTGTGGGTGGTATGCAGATGAGAAAGAGAGTTCAATCTTCAGCGCTCCACATAGCGCTTTCCAAAATCTAGAGGTAAACTGCACCCCACGGTCCGATATGATGTTAGCGGGTACGGCATGAAGTCTCACTACCTCTTTAATGAATATCTTTGCTGTCTCAGCAGCGGAAGGTGTCCCCACCATCGGCAGAAAGTGCGCCATTTTTGAGAGCCTATCAACCACCACAAAGATGGTGGTATAATCTTCAGATGGAGGTAACTCAACAATAAAGTCCATCGAAATCATCCTCCAAGGCTTCTCTGGAACAGGCAGTGGTTTAAGCAACCCCCAAGCTCTGGTTCTGCTACCTTTATGCTGGATACAGGTGGTACAGGATTCTACATAATTTTTACAGTCCTTAAGTAATTGCGGCCACCAGAAGGTACGCTGGAGGAGCTTGGATGTTTTGTGTATCCCAAAGTGGCCTGCTAGCTCATGGTCATGGCAGGACTTGAGAACTGCTATTCGTAGCTGTTGTGGCACAAAGATCTTGTCCTTGTTCCAAAGCAGATCGTCTCTTAACTGAAGAGTAGGGTCTGGGGATAAGGAGATCTCTGAAGAGGCCTGCTTAATTTGAGAAAGAAGATCTCCTTGCAGCATGAGGAAATTGCCAGGAGCAAGAATGGTGTCCGGGGATGAAGGGGCTTCAGGCCCATTGAACATCCGGGAGGCATCCGGCTTGGTATTTTTCGAACCAGGTCTGTAGGTTATATGAAAAGAAAACCGAGTAAAGAACAGCGCCCATCTGGCCTGACGTGGCTTGAGTCTTTTGGCAACCTTTAGATATTCTAAGTTCTTGTGATCAGTATAGATCAGGATAGGGTGTGCAGCACCCTCGAGGAGGTAGCGCCATTCTTCAAGAGCTGCCTTAATTGCTAGCAGCTCCCTGTCCCCGGCGTCGTAGTTCCTCTCCGCTTCTGATAGTTTGCGGGAAAAACACGCAACTGGGTGTAAAAGGGATTTGGACCCCTGTCTCTGGGAAAGCACCGCTCCGACCGCCACCTCGGAGGCGTCCATCTCCAAGATATAGGGTAAGGCTGGGTTAGGATGTTTCAGGATGGAGGCAGAGATGAAGAGATCCTTTAAGGTGGTAAAGGCAACTTGGGCTTCGGGAGACCACAGGAACCGGGTGCCTTGCTTGGTCAGACTTGTGATAGGGGCAATTATGGCGGAGAAGCCCTTGATAAACTTTCGGTAAAAGTTTGCAAACCCCACGAAGCGCTGGACCGCTTTCTTATCGGTGGGAGCGGGCCAATCTGTGATAGCAGTGACCTTCTGAGGGTCCATCTTGACACCTTCTCTTGAAATTATTAATCCCAAGAACTGAATGCTCACACGTTCAAATTCGCATTTCTCGGCTTTAACGTATAAGCTGTGTTGGCGGAGCCGAGCTAGAACCTTTTGGACATGCTTCCGATGGTCTGACAGGGAGGACGAGAAAATCAGGATGTCATCCAGGTAGATGATGACGAACAGATCGAGGTAGTCTCTGAAAATGTCGTTTACAAAATGTTGAAATGTGGCGGGGGCGTTGCAAAGCCCGAAGGGCATAACTAGGTATTCAAAATGCCCAAATCGGGTGCGGAACGCGGTCTTCCACTCATCGCCATCTCTAATGCGGACAAGATTATATGCTCCACGGAGGTCAAGTTTGGTAAAAATAGTGGCTGCTCCAAGTCTTTGAAATAATTCGGGAACCAGAGGAAGGGGGTACCTGTTTTTGATCGTGATTTTGTTCAACTCCCGGTAGTCTACGCAGGGGTGTAGGGAATGGTCCTTCTTTTCCACGAAGAATATGCCGGCCCCTGCAGGGGATGTGGAAGGGCGTATGAACCCCTTTTCGAGGTTCTCGTCGATATAGGATTTTAGGGTGCCCAACTCCAATTCGGTCAAGGGGAATATCCTTCCGAACAGGATTTCTGCTCCAGGTAAAAGTTTGATTGGGCAGTCATAGGACCTATGTGGTGGTAAAGTCTCTGCTCCTTTTTTGCTAAATACGTCCAAAAAACTGTGGTAGGCTTCCGGAACTAGCTGGCGGTTTTCCACTTCAGATTCTGAACACAGCAGGGGGGACAAGGTGTCCGCAGGTTCCTGGAGGCAATGTTGGCGGCAGTAAGAGGACGGGAAACAGATTTTTCCAGACTCCCAATCAATCTGAGGGTTGTGGGCTTTCAACCATGGCATGCCCAAGATTACAGGAAATATTGGGGACACGATTATGTCCAGGCAGAGCAATTCCCAATGATTGTTGGAGATGAGTGCATACAAGGGGATTGTTTCGTGCGTGACAGGACCGGACCTGATGGCTGATCCATCGGCTAAGTGAACGGCGAGCTCCTGGCGCCTAGGTTGTAGGGGGATTCCATGACAGGTGGCAAAGGAGGCGTCCATGAAGCCGCTGCAGGCGCCAGAATCAATAATGGGGGAACCTGGACGTTCCTTCCTGGGAGCTGCAGAGAGATGGAGACAGCCAGGTGAGTATCATTATTACATAAGGCAGAGAAAAGGACAGGTGGACGGACTGAGCACTTACGCACGAGCGCCACGCACACGGCCGCGCGCATCGCGCACACTGACGCCCGCATGCGCGCGCAAACGGGCGCCAGCGCGCGTGCGTCGGGATTGGCTGGATCTTCCACCATGACACAGAAAGAATAATGTAACCTTAACCTCCCTGGCGGTATGATTCTTTCAGATTTTAGGTGCTTAAAGCGGTACCATTATTTGCAAGGGAATTTGGCGTTTTATACTGTAGGCTTGTAATTCTTAGGAATAACTCACTGAAATCTATCCAAACAAGAGTCTAATAGGCATCCCGGGTATGATTTTTTTTTTTTTTTATTATTAAAAATTATAATATAATAAATAATTATAAAAAATTATAACAAATAATAATATAATTATAGTAAAAATTATTCAATAATGTAATCAAATCAAAATCACTGAAATTTGCTCAGTTGCAGAATTTTTGCTGTCATTATTTTTTTTTTTTATGACGAATTTCCCCACAAATCGCTATCGCTAAATTCTGCAAGTGATTCTGATTTATTATCGCTGTTTTTTAGCTGCTCTAAAACAATTTTTGCCGTAAAGGGACACTTTTGGTTGCTATGGGCAATCTACAGTTTGCAGGGAGAAAGAACAGTTTTTATTATATAAAAGGACATGTAGTGTACAGGGCAGACCACTAGGGACATGGGGGGTGTGTATTTTTTACATACAGTACTGTAATCTATAAGATTACAGTGTACTGTATGTATAGTGTTTGTTTACATTTTTGAATTTGGCGCCGTTCCCCCCCCTACGTTGCGACGCTCGCAGGGAAGGGAATCGGCGGTACACACAGCATCAGGCGGACATCCGGCCGCCGTGTACTGGGGGGATTCATCGCTGGATCGCAGAGAAAAGGTAAGTAAACTTTTTTTCTGCATCCAGCGAGGCAAGTCCGTGTGGGGCACGGGGTTACCGATCTTAGCTTAAAAATCTCACCCCGTGCCACACACGGTAAGACCGCCAGGGAGGTTAAATCCCGCTCTTTCCTTTTTCATTCTACCAGTATTAGCATTGTATTGCATCTGCCATCCCCACCTGTCTTTTGACACATTTACCATACAATCATTTTCTGAAGTCACATTCTAAAATAACTCAGTCTCCACTCATACTGCCTGCTGTTTTCAGGACACGGGGCATAGCTTTACTGGGGCAGCGCCCCCTAGATGAACTATTGCCAGAAATATTCCAGCTTTATTACTTTAAACTGAGTTGAGACTTTAATATGTATCAAACACAGCTTGAAAAACCTTATAGGAATACAGTGAATATCCTCAGAATAAGTCAGAATACATAAATAAACACAACCAAATCCAGAACCCTGAATCTCTTTGCAGTGCGGCTTTGCATATCTTCTCTTTCCTGCCAATTTTAATCAGGAACCAATTCAGCCCCCAGACTCAAAGACTGGGTACCTAACCTTAAATCCAAGTTAATGGCCAACATAGGATTGTGCCAATGCTACTAATAAACGCTATAGTAACACAACTCCATCAGCCACGTCACCTTAGCCCACAAAGGGATACTGCCACAGTCAAGAGCTTGGTGATTCCTTAAATTCCACTACACAAATGCTAACTCAAAATGTTCCTGAAAAAGCAGATTAAACACATCGCACCTTGCTTAGATGAACACTTTCCATGAAAAAGTAAAAACATTTTCCCTCCAAATTCACATTGGTCTATTAAGGAGTTAGTTCTTATTGATAGGAGAAAGGCAGCCCCCCGGCTCTCCCCTCCCCCTGTACCATTCTCAACTTAACAAAACTCCCTCCCCAGCATCGAAAATAAACAGGCAGGAGAGGGAGCACAATTCCAGGGTGACCATGACCAGCAGAAAGACAAGCAAGTAAAACATTGGATCGTAAATCCTAACGAGTGAGGAAGGAACTCAAGTCTGCCGTGCCGTGTCACAATTGAATGTTTTCTTACCCGCTCTGCTCTGCTCTCGGCTCTGCTCTCCGCCCCTGGCTCTCTGCCCACACTCTGCACCACTCTCCACCTACACTCCGCCCCGCTCTCCGCCTGTCTCTCCACCCACACTCCGCTCCGCCTCGCTCTCTGCCCATACTCCGCCCGTTTCTCCGCTCACACTCCTCACAGCTCTCCGCCTACACTCCGCCCGTCTCTCTGCCCACACTCCGACCGTCTCTCCGCCCGCACTCCGCCCCACTCTCTACAAGTACTCAACACAAATGCTTGGTATCGGTCCCGATACCAATACTAGTATAGGGACAACCCTAATTTAAAGACTGCCCAGTTAACTTAAATCCACACGCCAGACCAGATTAACACCTGACCAGATTAAAATAACATTGGGATAAGCAGCCAAAAAAGACAAACAGGTCATATTGAATTGTTCTGATAAGGACTATAATGGGAAAAACCCCAATATCTTTCTCCCAGACATGAAGGATTAGAATGGGGGGCTCTTCAAAAGCCACTCAATTAAGAAGCATGAGAGTAATCTTTGTCTGAAGAAGCTCCAGGACACCAAGAGAAATCAGCTTAAAGCGGATGTTCCACCCAAAAATATCGCTTTCGCTTTTTGGAATTCTCCTCCCCTCCAGTGTCACATTCGGCACCTTTCAGGGGGAGGGGGAGCAGATACCCGTCTAATTCATATATCGCCACAGGTTTAAATTTTGTGATACATATACTGTGTTAAAAAAAAATTATATACAATTATACACACACACACACACATATATATATATATATATATATATATATATATGTTTTTCTGGTTCCTCATGTTTTTAAGAAGCTAAACATTTAAAATACTGTTTCTTGAAAAAACTGCTTGTAACATTGTTACACCATGAAAAAGTCTACTCTGTTTTCTCTACAGTGGATAAAGTTTAGCCCATTTTTCATTATTATAAATATGTATTGCTTGGATATTTTAGCATATACCCATCTCAGTAAAGAACCTAGTTAAAATGTTTTTTTAAAAGGTATTGCTGTTTGGTTTATTGATTCAATAAAGATCAGTCAGGAAGAAAAGTTAGTATGATCCTATAGCCGACCAATGACCTATGTAGAATGAGCTGATGGTCCCAGGTCAGTCAGTGGCCAGTTGATGTTCCCATGAATGTCTCAACAACACTGAATTCATGACAATTCCAGCACTGAGGTCAGAGTTTCAGTAGCCATGACAAATAGCTTTAAACACTTGAGTCAGTCAAAGTTGAAACACACACGAGAATATATTCATTTTGATTGAACAATGTATTGACTGAGGCAATTCGGGATTTACAAGATAATATCCCAGAAGGTATTTTAAAGGTTAGAAGGAATGTATAGTGTATTTGTACATATTTTCATTATTGTTTTCTTTAATATACTTAGCATGTAAATATTCAGTTGTCTACAGAGCTTAGCCCATTAAATATGAGGTTATAAAACAGCTTTAGCTGCAATATTTAACCACTTGTCATCTGCCCACCGTCAAATGACGGCGGGCAGACGACTCCATTGTTCTGACATCACGTCATATGACGTGATGTCCCTTTAAAGCCGCGGGCGCGCGCGCGCGCGCGTCGCCGGCGGCGCGCGCGCGCGCGCACCCGCCGCTCTGCGGGGATCCCGTGCGAGTGCTAGGCGGCAACGATCGCCGCTGGGCACACGCGATTGCTCAGTAACTGAGCTGGGACGTGCAGCTCTGTGTGTAAACACAGAGCTGCACGTCCCTGTCAGGGAGAGAGGAGAGCGGTTGTGTCCCTTGTACATAGGGACACAATCGGTCACCTCCCCCAGTCACCCCCCCCCCTCCCCCTACAGTTAGAACACTCATAGGACACACATTTAACCCCTTCCCCGCCCCCTAGTGGTTAACCCCTTCACTGCCAGTCACAATTATACAGTAATCAATGCATATTTATAGCATTTTTCACTGTATAAATGTAAATGGTCCCAAAAATGTCAGAAAAGTGTCTGAAATGTCCGCCATAACGTCGCAGTCCCAATAAAAAAATCGCAGATCGCCGCCATTAATAGTAAAAAAAAAAAAAAATGCCATAAACTATCCCCTATTTTGTAAACGCTATAAATTTTGCGCAAACCAATCGATAAACGCTTATTGCATTTTTTTTTACCAAAAATATGTAGAAGAATACGTATCGGCCTAAACTGAGGGAAAAAATATTTTTTTTATATATTTTTTGGGTTATTTATTATAGCAAAAAGGAAAAAATATTGAATTTTTTTAAAAATTGTCGCTCTATTTTTGTTTATAGCGCAAAAAATAAAAACCGCAGAGGTGATCAAATACCACCAAAAGAAAGCTCTATTTGTGGGAAAAAAAGGACGCCAATTTTGTTTGGGAGCCACGTCGCACGACCGCGCAATTGTCAGTTAAAGCGACGCAGTGCCGGAAGCTTATATTTTGTCTGGGCAGGAAGGGGGTGTAGGTGCACAGTAGGTAAGTGGTTTTAAATAGGCATATTACCCACTGACTTCTGCAAGATTTACCTCCCTTCATGACCAGGCCATTTTTTGCAAAAAAATGAAAACAATATTTGTACTCTCTGCTATAAAACATATCCAATAAAATAAAAAATTGAATTTCTTCATAAATTTAGGCCAATGTGTATTCTGCTACATATATTTTCTAAAAAATCCCAATGAACGAATATTGATTGGTTTGTGCAAAAGTGTATAGCCTCTACAAACTATAGTATACATATATATATATATATATTATTTTATTATACTAGTAATGGCGGTGATCAGCGCTTATAGTGACTTATTGCAGGATGGTCATATTGACGCGAATACTCTGACACTAACTGACACGTTTGACTCTGTGGGAACCAGTGACACCATTACAGTGATCAGTGCTAACAATATGTTTGTCACTGGCTTGGAAGGGGTTAAATATCTAGAGGATCAAAGGGCTAAATGCGTGCCTAACCAGTGTTTTTGTATGCATTGTGTGCTGCTTTTACTAAGGGATGTGATGTATGTTATTCCCTGCCTCTGTCAGAACAGAGCTCTGCATTGTTTACATATGTAAAGCAGGGTGAACAAATATCTGCGCTAACAATAATAAGTAAAGAATAAAACTGAATAAAGCAGCCAGCACAGTTTGTAGATAATTCAAACACAAAATATAATAGTCCAAAGTACAGCGCTTAAAATAGTGATAAATATGTGATAGTCCAAAAAAAAATAAAAAATTCCAATGAAGAGTGAAGAGTAAAGACTTCCACCAGACTTCAGGGTGCACAGAAGCAAAGCACACCAACACCCAGTGCAATCGATCTGCTTACCAGATAGATATGAAAACAAGCAAGTAATCATATGATGCTGAGGTTCAGTGATGGATGGCAAAACTTCAAAACTTAATATGCAGGATTGGGTTAATCCAAAATCACTGGTACCAGAAGAACATCAGAACTCACATAAATGGATGGATGTGTGTTGCAGTCATCAACAGGGCATTAACCAATATGAAGAGGAAAGCAAATAGTGAAGCTGTAAGGTAAAAACACAAGATTTATTGGTAATCTACTTACAGGTACAAAAAGACATCATAGCTCATAAAAACTCTGCGGCTCTCAGCATGCTTGCATCGGCCAGCCTGACATGTTTCATCCTAAATGGATATCATCAGAGGCGTGGCCAATGATGCAAGCACGCCCACTTATATACAGGATGTTCCAAGCTATAATGCCCTGTGATAGGGCAGCATAACAAGATAGTCAGCTGATTCAGGTTAAAACCATCTAAAGATGTCAGCCGCACATAGACAAAAACCGAAAAACCGGCACAGTATGCGGGTATGCTATTGAAAAAAAAACCAGGAAGAAGAAAACAAAATCCTTATATAACTTCTGGATGGGTGTAATAACCTCGTCCTCACCCGGAAGTGACAAGAGCGCACAGCCAGACAACAGGAGCGCCTCCACAGCCAATGATTAATATTTGGTAAGCAGAAAAAAACACCTGTAACCAGAAATGGCATCACTGACCATGCATTCCATGCTTGTAAGCAAGGAAATAAAATAGCATAACAAAAAATAAAATAGACAATACAAATGCAATAAAACTGAATGAAAAGCAGAGCCAATAAAGCACCCACTATACATTATATGTCCTAAAAATTATCAAGAAAAATGATGTACACATATATGACATGTGTCCACAAAAATACATGATTCAAAAGACATACAGCACAACATGAGAAAAAATAGGAAAAAAAATACACTGAAGGGAGGATATACAGGAGGCTCCCGACAATGTAAACCTAATAATCACATAAGTGCTAAGTTTTGAGATGGAATATACCAATAAATAAATAAATATATATAAGATAGGGTAAAACTTGCGTACACATATGCGGAGACTGTCCACACAGATGCACATAAAATAACAAAATTAACTATTATTAATAAAACAATTAATATACCAGTCGACATTCATGCCGAAAGGAGTATAGCACTTGAGGTCATAAAGCCACAGAGTTTCACGTTTCAAAATTTCCTGTTTGGACAAACTCCCCCACCAGTGTGGATTAAACCTATCAATGGCCGCAAAAATTGTTTCTTTAGGATTCTTGTTATGGCACTCCAAATAGTGTGTTTGGGAAATCCCTTCTTGATATTCGTAATATGTTCACTGACTCGAACATGCATAGCCTGTATCGTGCGGCCAACGTATTGGAGCCCACATGGGCAAATCAATAAGTATACCACATTTAAAGAGGTACAAGTGATAAAGGTGTTAATATCAAAAACCCTACCAGTGGTGTGAGATTAAAACTGGCAGATTTTTTTTGCTCTTATTCTTATTGATTGCACAGACCCTACAGTTATAACAGGGAGAATAGCCTTTGCACACCCTGTTAGGGGCATTCAAAACATTAGGTGTCAATTGGAGTCTAAGAGGAGGAACTCCTCTAAAAACAATTTGTGGCCTACCTGGAAGGACAGGACCCAGAAATATGTCATTTTTTAATACTCCCCAGTGTTTCATCATAATTTTCTTAATGTCAAAATGTTGTTGAGAACAAGTGGTCACAATTTAAAAATTGTAGTTGGTTTACCCATCGGCTCCACGCTTTTGAGGAGCTCTGTTTGGGAGAGGATCTGATCCGGGGATCCTTGTCTGCCTCATACAAATCATTGTTGGATCTCCATGCCACAGGAGACCCTTTGTTCTTAGCCAAATGGGACAGAGACCTTTAAGTAACCTTTACTGAAACTCAAAAGGAGAGAATACTTTTTTTGCTCAGAAATCCTCACTATGCAGTAGGTACCAGGAAACCACATACAAAATGTTGACACATTAGTTTTGGCAAAAATATTCCCTGGGCAATCAGACCATTGCTGGCGTTGTGGCCTCCACTCTGGTACCCTTCTGCAAATTTTCTTGGAGTGTCCTACACTTGCCACTTTCTGGCAACCAGTGCTTAAGCTTATACATAAGCTCACAGACATCTCACTGCAAGATAACCCAGCTGCGGTCCTGCTTAACCCAACCTCACTGTCAAGAAAACGTTACCACAAATCCCTTCTCAAACATCTCCTTATTGCAGCACAGGCTTGTATTCGACCTTTGTGGAAACAACAGTCTGCCCCAACGGTGGCCCAGTGGTTCGCGAGGGTGAAGGATATAAGGCGGATTGAAGATCTGACAGCGACATTGCAGGATAAGTCTGAGGAACAGAAGTCCAAATGGATACATTGGGACCTCTTCCGCTTTTCGGACGAGTTCCTCCAATATACTTAATTAAGATCTTTTAGCGGAGGTTTCTGCTGCCTGACTGACGCTGCTGATGCCATCCCCTGGAAGGCAACCCCTCCACCCCCCCTTTTTTTTGCCTTCTTTTCCTCTTCTCTTTTCCTAGCCCTTCACTCTTTTTCTGTTTCTTTTCTAATTCTTTTCAAATCAAAAAATGAAAATATGGTGTGTACAGGTTAGCATTTTCTACCCCATTTTGGACTTCCCTCTATGATGTGAAGGATTTCAATAGCAATCTAGAGGTGTGTCCCGTCCGTCCCCCGTCCCCGGACGGGCTCGCCCTCGGTGTGACCTGCCTGAGGAGTTTTCTACATGAAGCCAAGAATGTTTTGTAATTTTGACTACCTGTAATATTTGTTTTGATATTTCATAATATAGTATGGAGTAATGGTTGTACTTCAAACGTTTTGTATTGATTGCTTGTTCTGAGAAGTTGCCTTCTTAATTGTACCTGTAACGCATCATTAAATAAAGAATAAAAAAAAAAGCAAAATTGTAGTTGGTTTCATTAGGAACTGTTTTTTTCTTAATCTGAAGAACAGAAGCTCTATCCAAACAAGGCATGGACATGGCAAGAAAGGGAAGGCATCTTTGCCAGAGCGAAAGAATCCACCCATACAGGCTCAGATCCCAAATGTCAGCCTGGATGGTAAGAAAAACCTTCCCATGCAGTGCAAGATCAAAAGACTTGCCTCAATTGGTGCCTGTGGGTCTTTCTGAAAGCACCTTACATGCAAGCATTCACTTGTGATTTTGGTTCTCAGTTTTATGTGAACCACCCATGATGTGTTTTTTTTCCTTTTTTACTTTCTCATACATGTTTTTTGAGTATCTGTTCTTTCATTCATGCTTAGTTTTTCCCTTCACTTGACACCTGGTGTATGGGTTTTTCACACTTCTCATCAATAATATTATAGATTAAACATATACTACTGGTTTTAATCCACAGAAATGTTAGCTCACTATCACCTGTACTTGCACATTGTCTTTGGGGAATCCACAGTGCTCCTGGCTTGTCCATGTGTCTTTACGTATGCTCCCATACCAGACATCTCAAACAGCTCCAATCATCTTTTCACATCTATGCAGTTTATGTGAGTATTTATAGTGATGTCCATTCTGTCCCTTACACCCATTAATTACTCCTATTATCTAGCTACAACATTATACTTCATGGTTATGTCTCTTTATATATTACCATTGCATTCGCCCTGAAGAGTTGATATACCCCAACAAAACACGTCGGCCTGCCCTGCATAGATGCATGTTGTCCATACAGATACCATCCAACCATTCCAGCAGCCTATGTTGTGTTGGACGTGTCTTCATCCCATGATATGCCATAGTACCATGGCGTCAATGGGGCCAGATTCAGGTAGAGTTACTCTGGAGTATCAGTGATACTCCAGCCTAACTCTCACTTTGAGCCGGCGTTTCTGTTTTCTGTAGTCAGAAAACAAGAAACGCCGGGTTGGAGTTCCTATACGAGCGGAATAATTGTATTTCGCCGTCGTATCGGAACTGCAATTTTAAAAATGGCGCTCGGGGCGTTCCTGCTGATTAACGCTGAGAATATGCTAATCAGCGAGAATCGGCAAATCACGATCGTATTCGGGCCCGACGCAGTGACTTTCCGACGTTTCCGTAAGAGATGCGCGGCGTAAAGAAAAAACAGCCCCCTAGTGGAGTATCCTATGTTAAGTATGGCCGTCGTCATCGCGCCAAATTTAAATTTTTTTGCGTCGTTTGCGTAAAACGTCCGTGAATGTGGATTGACGTCATTGACGTTCCCTGACAGAATTTGGAGCATGCGCACTGACAGTCGACGCATGCGCAGTACGTTCGCCGTGGGATCGTGCCTAGTTATAATAATACACGCCCCCTACCCGCCCAATTTGAATTCCGCCGACTCATTTTCGCTACGCCACCGCAACTTTAGGAGCAAGTGCTTTGTGAATACAGTACTTTCTCCTAAAGTTTCGGCGGAGTAACGTAAATGAGAAACGTTACTCTAAAATAAAGATTCGCCCATCTACCTGAATCTGGCCCAATATGTATATGTGGTTTTTATCATGCCTTGCGTTTATGCGATTTTGGGTATGCACTTTTTTTTTTCATTGCTGTATATGATCTCACAAGGCACGGTAAAATGTTCTCTGCAAAGACAGCTTTTTTGTATACATCTCTAATTTAAAGTTTAAAAAAAAAAAAATGTCAGATATTATGTAATAAACTCATACAAGTAATACTGTGCTTTATATACTATGGGCCAGATTCACAGAGCCATTACTCCGGTCTATCTCCTGAATCCTCAAACCATGATATGACGGCTTTGGGCTTCGATCCGACAGGCTTACGTCTTCGTACGCCGTCGGATCTATGCTGCAATCTTTTTCCGCCCGCTGGGTGGAGTTCGCGTCGTTTTCCGCTTCGGGTATGCAAATTAGCTTTTTCCGGCGATCCACGAAGTTACGATCGTCCCTCGCATTCTCTTACGGCATCTGTAGTCATCTTTTTGCTGCGTAAAGTTAGGGAAGCAAAAATCTGGTCTATAGTTAGACAGCCCATGTTAAGTATGGCCGTCGTTCCCGCGTCGAATTTCAATTTTTTTTTTTTTTGCGTAAGTCGTCCGGGAATAGGAATGTACGTAAATGATGCTACTCCAAAAAAAATCTGACGTAACGACGTAATTTCGCGCAATGCACGGTGGGAAACTTCTGAACGGAACATGCGCAGTTCGATCGCCACGGGGACGTGCCTAATTTAAATGCTTCACGCCCCCTAATCGCGTATTTCGATTCCGCCGCGAAAAATACACTACGCCGCCGTACCTTATGGGCCGAAATCTACCTGAATTCGGCTTAGAGCCAGGTAAAATACGGCGGCGTAGTGTATCTCTGATACTCTGCGCCAGGGCAATTGTACCTGAATCTGGCCCTATGTACTTACTCTATATAGTGATTGGCCTCATTCAAAGTCCCCCTGACCAAAATTCTCTTTCTTTCTGTCAGAGAAGTAACTCTTCCCCTTGAAGGCTCCATGTCAGTAAAATAACTATTCCCCCCTCTCATCTTCTCTAGGCTCTAAGGCTCTATTCAGCAGAGTAACTGAAACCTTTCTCTCATCTTCCCTTTGTGAGACTCCATGTCAGGGCAGTGACTCATTCCTATTGCTCCCATGTCTTCTGCAAGAATCCATCGGATGGCACAAGGCTTGATTTACTAAAGCAGTATAGGATGTACCTGTACGTGCCTGCATTGACGTGGGTCGGGGGTCTGATCCGGACCCCCCCCCCGGTACATGCGGCTGTCCGGTTTGCTGTGGGAGCGATCCGAGATGAGGGGGAGGCTGTTCGTTTTTGGCCACCGCCTCGCGATCGCTCCCAGCGAATCAGCTGCCTTCTCTGGCTTCCTCTGCCTGTGTAATGTAAACACAGGCAGAGGAAGTGATGTCATCTCTCCTCTTTTCGTCTGGCGAGAGGAGAGAAGACATCATAAGTAAGTTGCACCTAACAGTACATTGACACCAGTGATACATAGGCACATTTAACCCCCCCAGTCATCCCCCGATCACCCCCCCCCCCCAGCCCCCTGTTTATAGCATCAGGGCACCCGCCGTATATAACCCAATAAAGGTTTAACCCCCTGATCACCCGGCGGTGATATCAATTACATTTTAGCGTCAGTTAGGGTCTGCGTCGCCCTGCGTCGCCCCAGGTTAGTGCCAGTATTGCTTACACCCACGCGCAAAGCATACACCCCCCCTTAGTGGTATAGTATCTGAACGGATCAATACCTGATCTGATCAGATCTATACTAGCGTACCAAGCAGTTTGGGGTACCCAAAAACGTATTGTTAGTGGAATCAGCCACATACCCACTAGCACCTCCGTTTTGCCCCTACGCCCAGCCCTACCCACCCAAGTGCAGTATCGATCGATCACTATCACTTACAAAACACACATAACTGCAGCGTTCACAGAGACAGGCCTGATCCCTGGGATCGCTAACAGTTTTATTGGAAGCGTTTTCTAAGTAAAAAATAAAAACACAAAAAAATAAAAAAAATACAAAAAACAAAAATAGTTGTCGTTTTATTGTTCTCTCCCTCTCTATTCTCTCTCTATTGTTCTGCTCTTTTTTTACTGTATTCTATTCTGCAAAGTTTTATTGTTATTATGTTTTTTCATGCTTTCTTTTCAGGTATGTAATTTACTTTACTGTTTTCAGGTACGCCATTCAGCTGTTGCGCGGATTTATTTATCTTGACAGCAACAGCGTTTGCTCCCACGATATATAAAGCCGTGACTCCAGTGCTGTAGGAGCAGGGGGGCATTAGGGGCGGAGGATCGATTTTGCTCCTAATGCCGCTTACATACGGTCGACATTCCTACGGAGGCTTGCCGTGAAAAAGTCTGACCGTGTGTACGCGGCATAACTTTTTTTGTGGGAGTATGCCCCCATGCTTCGGCATATATATATATTTTAGGCACAGGTTGCGTTACATTTTTTTTATTTTTTACTATGTTTTTTTTTTTGGTATTTGCTTTGCAGGTATGGTATGGTCTTACTGATATACTGTAATGTTACCTTGTTTTAATGTTAACCATCATTTGCTTAGCAGGTACGCCATTTAGTTGCAGCGCGGATTTATTTAGCGTGGCAGCAACAGCGTTTGCTCCCACGATATATAAAGCTGCGACTCCAACGCTGTAGGAGCATATATGCCGAAGCATGGGGGCATTAGGTGCGGACGAGCGATTTTGCTTCAAATGCCGCGTACATATGGTTGACATTCCTATAGAGGCTTGCCCGTGGAAAAGTCAGACCGTGTGTACGCGGCATAACTTTTTTGCGGGAGGATGCCCCCATGCTTCGGCATATATAAATGGTGCATGTATGCCCATCATTAGAAGTTGGTGGATGAAGGGAGGTATTCTAATGGTGGACATATCCACCGATCAATGTTTTTTTTTCATTCAGCCAACAGGCTGCATGAAAAAAAAGATTACAATACATGTCCAACAAGAACCATCAACGTACTGGTATGTTGCTGGACTTTGAATGATTATACCAGAATGATACCTGCAGGTTTAGATATCATATTGGTATCATTCTTTTCAGCCAGCGGTCGGCTTTAATTTAAAAGTAGTCCTAGCGGCTAATTCGCCTCTAGACTGCTTTTACATTCAGTGGGAGGGAATGTCCCTCCCCCGAATATAAACAGCGCCATTGGGAAATTGGGAAAGCATTTTATCACACCGATCTTGGTGTGGTCAGATGCTTTGAGGGCAGAGGAAAGATCTAGGGTCTAATAGACCCTATTTTAAAAAAAAGAGTACCTGTCACTAACTATTGCTATCATAAGGGATATTTACATTCCCTGAAATAACAATAAAAATTGTAAAAAATAAATAAAACGGAAGGAACAGTTTACAAATAAAATATATATACATATATATATATAAAAAGCATCCCTGTCCCCCCCTGCTCTTGCGCAAAGGCGAACGCAAGCCTCGGTCTGGAATCATATGTAAACAGCATGCGAGGTATCACTGCAAAGAACAGATCCAGGTCAGTAATTTTAGCAGTAGACCTCCTCTGTAAATTTAATTTGGTTACCTGTAAAGGCTTTTTAAGGCTTTTAAAAATGTATGTAGTTTGTCGCCACTGCGCGTTTGTGCGCAGTTTTAAAGTATGTCGTGTTTGGTATCCATGTACTCGGCCTAAGATCATCTTTTTTATTTCATCAATAATTTGGGCAATATAGTGTGTTTTAGTGCTTTAAAATATATTTTTTTTTTTTTTTCCTAAAAAATGCGTTTGAAAAATCGCTGCGCAAATACTGTGCGGAAAAAAATGCAACACCCACCATTTTAATCTGTAGGGCCTTTGCTTTAAAATAATATATAATGTTTGGGGGTTCAACTTAACTTTCTTGCAAAAAAAAATGTAAACAAAGTGTCAGAAAGGGCTTTGTCTTTAAGTGGTTAGAAGAGTGGGTGATGTATGACATAAGCTTCTAAATGTTGTGCATAAAATGCCAGGACAATTCAAAACCCCCCCAAATGACCTCATTTTGGAAAGTAGACACCCAAGCTATTTGCTGAGAGGCATGTCGAGTCCATGGAATATTTTATATTTTGACACAAGTTGCGGGAAAAATAAATATTTTTTTGTCACTAAATGATATGTTGCTCAAACATACCATGGGCATATGTAAAAATTACACCCCAAAATACATTCTGCTGCTTCTCCTGAGTACGGGGATACCACATGTGTGAGACTTTTTGGGAGTCTATTTGCGTACGGGACCCCAAAAATCAATCACTGCCTTCAGGCTTTCTAAGGGTGTACATTTTTGATTTCACTCCTCACTACCTATTACAATTTCGGAGGCCATGGAATGCCCAGATGACACAACCCCCCCCCCCCCCAAAATGACCCCATTTTGGAAAGTAGACACCCCAAGCTATTTGCTGAGAGGTATGGTGAGTATTTTGCAGATCTCGCTTTTTGTCACAAAGTTTTGAAAATATTAAAAAGAAAAAAAAATATTTTCTTTCTTCATTTAAAAAAATAAATGAGAGCTGTAAAATACTCACTTTGGCATTTTATGGCCTTCGAAACTGTGATAGGTAGTGAGGAGTGAAATTCTGAAGGCGGTGCTTGGCTTTTGGGGCCCCATACGCGGCTAGGCTCCCAAAAAGTCCCAAACATGTGGTATCCCCGTACTCAGGAGAAGCAGCAGAATGTATTTTGGGGTGCAATTCCACATATAACTATGGCATGTGTGAGCAATATATCATTTAGTGACAACTTTTTGTAAATTTTTATTTATTTTTTGTCATTATTCAATCACTTGGGACAAAAAAAAAATATTAATGGACTCAACATGCCTCTCAGCAGTTTCCTTGGGGTGTCAACTTTCCAAAATGGGGTCATTTGGGTGGGTTTTGTACTGCCCTGCCATTTTAGCACCTCAAGAAATGAGATAGGCAGGTATAAATTAAAAGCTGTGTAAATTCCATAAAATGTACCCTGGTTTGTAGACGCTATGGGCCAGATTCACGTACATCGGCGCATTTTTTGACTGGCGTAGCGCACCTCCTTTACGTTAGACTGCCGCAATGTAGCGGCGCAATCACCGTATTCTCGATTGATTTGTGCAGAAATTAGCGCCTGTGCAACGTAATTTCAGAGGCGTAAGGCGGAGTAATTCTAATTGGGAAGGACGTGGGCGTGTTACATTGAAATGAGCCGTGACCCCATGCAAATGAAGGGCCAGCCGGCTCGCACATGCGCACATTAAGCAGACCATGGTCAGCACCTCTGTGCGCATGCTCACAACTCGGGAACAGCGCAATCAGTGAAATTGGAAGTGGACCCGGGCAACTTTGTGAACTACGCAGACAGCATGAATAGACAGACACAAACGCACTTCCTTTGCAAAAGTACATTCCTTTGCATACCTCCCTATACGGCAAGGTGCTTTTGTTCTGTTGTTTGTTGCGTTGTGACTTGTCTTTGTTATATTTGTGCACTGTTTGATCTAGTGTTTTGTAGAAGATATTTGAAAGTGTTTTTTGGTGACTGCTTGTGAGACTTTTTGGTTGATAGATTTTTGTTTGTTTGTTTTCTTGCTTGATTTTTCCTGCTTGTTTTTGTGAGTGATTTTTGCTGATTGTTTGGGAGAGAGTTTTTGTATGAGTATGACTGAGAGGAAGAGGAAGCTAAATTTTACTTTGGGGGAGAAACAAATAATTGCCCGGGCCATTACCCAATATGGGCGTTTCCTCCACGGCCCGGAGAGTGCCAACACCACCCCGGCCAGGAGGCGTGAGATCTTGCAGCACATTACTGACCAGGTGAATTCAGCGGGGGGGAGACCCAGACACGGCCGGGGATTGAAAAGAAAATCAATGACCTCCGGCGTCTGGTCAGAAAGAAGCTGGCCAAAATGGCAGCCCATGCCAGGGGCACAGGAGGGGGCCCACTATGCCCTGTTAGGCTGACAGCGGAGGAGCGTGCAGTGGCCCACACCTTTCATAGACAACAGGTGGAGGGCCTGCCTGGCTCTGACTCCAGTCATGAAGGCCTGATGCCAGGTAAGGTTTTTTTGCCCTATCAGGTGTGTTGCATGTGGGGGGTGGGTGAAAGGGAATATGTGGCAAGTGTGTGGATCCTCCAACCTGTGAATGTTTTGTGTCATCCACAGATGTGCAGGAGGGTGCTGGGCCATCTGGGCTGACCGCACCATCCCAGGGACAACAGCCTGATGAAGACCCCCAGACAATGCCGGAGTCCTCGGAGGAGGTTGAGGAGGAGGAGGATGTCATGTCAGCCAGTGGATTGTTGTTTTTGGAGGAGTCTTCCTCTCTGGCTGGCAGCAGCCAGCCCTCCATAAGGGCTAGCCCCTCCCACTCCTCCCCCAACAGGGCTCCTCTCCCAAGGGCCTCCCCTTCTCCCCGGCCACAAGCCTCAGCTGGAGGAAGGAAGTCGTCCCAGAAGACCAGGGGGGTGGCCGAGGTTCTGCCCGCCAATCTGAGAAGGGACCAGGCCCTTCAGACCCGCCATCTGGGACAGGTCAGCCAGACTTTGGGGCGGATGGAGGAGAGCCTGTCCTCCATAAAGGATACGCTTGGGGACCTGGACTGCGACTCCCGGGCTCTTACAAACTGCCTAAACGTACTTCAGACTACAACAGCAGACGTTGAGCAGGATGTGAGGGCCCTCACCCAGGCTATCCAGGCCAACACGGCAACATTAGGTGCTGGCCTGAACAGAATTGCCGTGGCCTTGGAGGGCAGGCCGCCAGGTGGGCAGATACCAGGGGCTGCTCCTCCTTCCCCGGATTACCCCCCCCATCCCCATGAGTCTCCCCTGAGGAGCCGGGGCCGTGGCCGTGGGCGCCCCAGGCGTGGCTCACGCCAGCGGCATTAATTTGTTTTCCCTCTTTTTTTTCATGTTTTTTTTTTTTTTATTTTTTTTTTTTTGCTGGACATTTTTTTTTTGGTGTTGTGAATGTTTTTGGAATGTGGGGGTGATATTCCTGCCGGAAAAGGGATGTCACCCTCAGTTTTGGTGGAGTAGTGATCCCCAGGTCCGTGTGAATGGTGTATGAATGTACAGTGACATAATTGGAGCCGTGGCGTGGCATTGCTGCTCACAAGTCCAGCATGGTGGGCTTGTGCTAATCCAATTTGATGAGGATGTGATGTGTCTGTGCTAGGGACCACAGTGGTGTGCATGCATGCATTCTCATTGTGCCATGATTAATGTGTGTGTTTAACATGCAAAGATGCCTAATGTGAGCTGTCTCCTGGCTGCTCTTCCCTCAGAAGACGGGGTAGCCTCGGTTAGGGGGGGATTGTCTGGTTCAGGGGTCAGGTCATCACTTATGTCAATCTGCAGGCCCTTTCTCACTGCGAAGTTGTGCAGCAGGCAACATGCACCGATGATCTGGCACACGAAGTTTGGGGAATACAACAGGGTCCCCCCAGACTTATCCAGGCATCGGAAACGTGACTTCAGGAGGCCAAAGGTGCGCTCCACCACTGCACGTGTTTGGGCATGGGCTTCATTGTATCTTTCCTCTCCTGAGGTTTGGGGGTTCCGGATAGGAGTCATGAGATGGGGTCCCAGTGCATATGCAGAGTCACCTGTAAGGGAAAAGACAGGAGGATGTTAGTCATGCATGTGCCCCTTGTGATGTGTGCATCATGGGGGGGGACAGTCATGCCTGCCACCCATGTCACTCACCAACCAGCCAGGTGTCCCTATACACGTTCTGTTTGAATTCCATTCGGATGGGGCTCTGATTGTAGATGTAGCTGTCATGGCTGGATCCGTGCCATTTGAGGCCTTGGGCATCAACTATCACCTGTACGTTGATGGAATGCCAATGCTTCCGATTGCGGTATATGTACTCTGTCTCATGGGGGGGCTGGAGTGCCACATGTGTGCAATCAATGGCCCCCACGGTGCGGCGGAATCTGGCAATTCTGTAGAAATCTGTCATTGCCTTCAGCCGCAGCTACTCAGTGGTGGGTTTAATGATTTGGTTGGCCATGCGTCTGAGGATTGCAGGGACAACCTGGTGCACACATCTGCTCATGGAGGATTGTGACATCCCAGCCACCACTCCACTTGTTCTTTGAAAAGAGCCACTGGCAAGGAAATGGAGTGTTGCCATGACCTTGACCAGTGGCTTCACTGCATGTGAGCGGTGTGTTGGGCTGGTGATGTCCTCCTGCAGGGTTGTGGTTAATTCCAGGATGGCATGAGGGGTGAATCTGAAGATGCGATACACCTCAGAATCACTCATGCCAAACAGGTCTATGCGTGTGCGGTATATCCTCTCCCGTGCCCTCCTCCATGCCCTCCTCCGTGCCCTCCTCCTTCTTTGCTCCTCTAAAGTCAGCTATGAGCAAGGATGTCCCTGGCATGTTGGCATACAGATTGTTGTGCAACACGTGTGACTGCTCTTCTCCTCACTAACAGTGTTGCTTTCTCTGACATGTAGACGGATTGTCAAATTTTATACCACCTTTTATATGGTCTAATCTTAGACAGGCCGTGCAGCTGTTGCACACAGCGCGTAGCCTGCGCTGCAACAACGTTCTTTTGTGGATCCCCGTAACTCCCTCATTAGTATATTTGAATAGCAAATCAATGGTGTGTCTAGCGCAGTTTTGCGCGGACGGATGCGCCTGTCTATCGAAATTACGCCGGACAAAAAAAAGTAGATTTCTTGCGTATCTCGTTTTTGGGGATGCGGCGCATCGAAACGCAATGCGCAAATTTAGACTTACGCCGCGCATCTCCTGTAACGCCGGCGTAATTGCTCTGTGAATCTGGCCCTCTAACTTTTGCGAAAATCAATATATATACGCTTATTGTGATTTTTTTTTTACTAAAGACATGTGGCTGAATACATTTTGGCCTAAATGTTTGACTAAAATTTAATTTATTCGATTTTCCTTATAACAAAAAGTAGAAAATATCTTTTTTTTTTCGAAAATTTTGGTCTTTTTCCGCTTATATCGCAAAAAATAAAAATCGCAGAGGCAATCAAATACCATCAAAAGAAAGCTCTATTTGTGGGAAGAAAAGGACGCAAATTTTGTTTCGATATAACATTGCATGACTCCGCAATTACCAGTTAAAGCAGCGCAGTGCCAAATTGTAAAAACACCTTGGGTCCTTTTGCTGCATAAAGGTCCGGGTCTTAAGTGGATACCTTGGGCCAGATTCACAGAGCGATTACACCAGGAGAAACGGGAGATGCGCGGCGTAAGTCTAAATGTGCGCGTGCGTTTCGATGCACGGCATCCCCAAAACGAGATACGCAAGAAATCTACTTTTTTTTGTCCAGCGTAATTTCGTTAGACAGGCGCATCCGTCCGCGCAAAACTGCGCTAGACACACCATTGATTTGCTATTCAAATATGCTAATGAGGGAGTTACAGGGATCCACAAAAGAACGTTGGTGCAGCGCAGGCTACGCGCTGTGCGCAACAGCTAAATGTCCTGTCTAAAATTAGACCATATAAAAGCTGGTCTAAAATTAGAAAATTCGTCTACATGTCAGATAAAGCAACAATGTTAGTGAGGAGCTGAGCAGTCACACATGTTGCCCAACAAACTGTATGCCAACATGCCAGTGTCATCCATGCTCATAGCTATACTACTGACTTTAGATGAGCAAAGAAGGAGGAGGGCACTGAGGAGGGCACTGAGGAGGGCACAGTATTTTTTTTTTTCTAAAACATTTTTGGCTTATATAAACTTTACAATTTAATCTAATCTAATACAATATTCTTAGCTGATACAAGCCCCTCAATCTTCACTCTTCACTCTTCACGGGAAAGGATATATCACACACGCCTAGACATCTATGGCATGGGTGATTCTGAGGTGTCTCGCATCTTCAGATTCACCCCTCATATGCCATCATGGAATTAACCACAACCCTGCAGGAGGACATCACCAGCCCAACACATGACACTACCGATGACACCCATGACAGCTACATATACAATCAGAGCCCCATCCCCACAGATTGCGAACAGAACATGTATGGGGACAGCTGGCTGGTTGGTGAGTGACATGGGTGGCAGGCATGACTGTCCCCCCCATGATGCACACATCACAAGGGGCACATGCACTACCAACATCCACCTGTCTTTTCCCTTCAAGGTGACTCTGCATATGCACTGGAACCCCATCTCATGACCCCATCTCATGCCAGCTCACATTATGCATCTTTGCACGTTAAACACACACATTAATCATGGCACAATGATAATGCATGCATGCACACCACTGTGGTCCCTAGCACACACACCCCACATCCTCATCAAATTGGATTGGCACCAGTCCACCATGCAGGACTTGTGAGTAGCAACGCCACGCCATGGCTCCAATTATGTCACTGTACATTCATACACCATTCACACAGACCTGGGGATCACTTCTCCTTGGTCCTGGGGAACCCTTCTCCACCAAAATTGAGGGTGACACCCCTTTTCCGGCAGGAATGTCACCCCCACATTCAAACAGCATTCACAACCCAAAAAAAAAAAAATGCCCAGCAAAAACAAAAATTTTCCAGCACCAAAAAAAAAAATGGGAAAAACAAATTAATGCCATGGCCCCAGCTCCTCAGGGGAGACTCATGGGGGAGGGGGTAAACCGGGGAAGGAGGAGGAGCCCCTGGTCTCTGCCCACCTGGCCGCCTGCCCTCCAAGGCCACGGCAATTCTGTGTAGGCCAGCACTAATTGATGCCGTATTGGCCTGGATAGCCTGGGTGAGGGCCCTCACATCCTGCCCAACGCCTGCTGTTGTAGTCTGCAGGTGGTTTAGGCAGTTTGTAAGAGCCAGGGAGTGGCAGTCCAGGTCCCCAAGCGTATCCTTTATGGAGGACAGGCTCTCCTCCATCCGCCCCAAAGTCTTGCTGACCTCTCCCAGATGGCGGGTCTGACGGAACTGGTCCTTTCTCAGAGTGGCGGGCAGGAGATCGGCCAGCCACCTGGTCTTCTGGGTCGCCTTCCTGCCTCCAGCTGAGGCTTGTGGACGGGGAGAAGGGGAGCCCCTTGGGAGGGGAGCCCTGTTGGGGGAGGAGTGGGGGGGCTACCCCTTATGGAGGGCTGGCTGCTGCCAGCCAGAGGGGAAGAGTCCTCCAAAAACAAAAATCCAGTGCCTGACATGGACTCCTCCTCCTCAAACTCCTCCTCCTCCACTTCAACCTCCTCCTCTTCAACCTCCTCCTCCTCAACCTCCTCCTCTTCAACCTCCTCCGAGGACTCCGGCCTTGTCAGGGGGTCCTCATCAGGCTGGGATGGTGCGGTCAGCCCAGATGGCCCAGCACCCTCCTGCTCATCTGTGGATGACACAAAACATTCACAGGTTGGAGGATCCACACACTTGCCATATATTCCCTTTCACCCCCTCCTCCACACATGCTACACACCTGATAGGGTCAAAAAACCTTACCTGGCATCACGCCTTCATGACTTGAGTCATAGCCGGGCAGGCCCTCCATTTCTTGCCTATGAAAGGTCAGGGCCACCGCACGCTCCTCCGCTGTCAGCCTAACAGGGCATGGTGTGCCCCTGGCATGGGCTAGCATTTTGGCCAGCTTCTTTTTGACCAGACGCCGGAGGTCATTGATTTTCTTTTCAATCCCCGACCGTGTGCGGGTCTCTTCTCCCCCCCCCCCCCCCGATGCATTCACCTGGTCAGTAATCCTGTCCAAAATCTCTCTCCTCCTGGCTGGGGGGGTGTTGGCACTCTCCGGGCCGTGGAGAAAACACCCATATTCGGAAATGGCCCGGGCAAGAATTCCTTTCCCCCCCCAAAGTAAAATTTAATTTCCTCTTCCTCTCAGTCATACTCATACAAAAACTCACTCCCAAACAGTCAGCAAAAATCACTCAGAAAAAGAAGCAGGAAAAATCAGTCACAAAAACAAACAGGAAAAATCAGTCACAAAAACAAACAGGAAAAATCAAGCAAGAAAACAAACAAACCAAAAAGTAACAACCAAAAAATATCACAAGCAGTCACCAAAAATCACTTACAAATATCTTCTACCAAACACAAGATCACACAGTCCACAAATATCACAAAGACAAAACACAACGCAACTAACAACAGAACAAAAGCACCTTGCTGTATAGGGAGGGATACAAAGGGATGTACTTTTGCAAAGGAAGTGCGTTTGTGTCTGTCTATTTATGCTGTCTGCGTAGTTCAGAACGTTGCCCTAGTCCACTTCCAATTTCACTGATTGCGCTGTTCCCGAGTTGGGAGCATGCGCACAGAGGTGCTGACATGGTCTGCTTCAAGCGCACATGCGCGAGCCGGCCGGCCCTTCATTTGCATGGGGTCACGGCTCATTTCAATGGAACACGCCCACGTCCTTCCCAATTTGTATTACTCCGCCTTGCGCCTCAGAAATAACGTTGTGCAGGCGCAAATTTCTGCGTAAAAGCGACGAGAATAGGGTGATTGCGCCGCTACATTGCGCCAGTCTAATGTAAAGGCGGTGCGCTACGCCAGTCAAATAATGCGCAGATGTACCTGAATCTGGACCCTTGTTTTTTCAGGACAAATTGGGCATTCATTTGGTGGCAAATGATAATGGATAACTCCTGTGTTTAATTATCAAAGAAAACCTGGCCCAAAATTGTACAAAAGTATATATCTTTTAAATTTAGCTGTACATTTCTTGCTACTACCATCACTTATGACCAAAGGACAACCTAAAATAAATTCTCCTGCTCCTGATGATCACATTGATACCACATACAGGATATGTATATTATTTGTTGCTTGTACCCAAAGTAGGGCCCAGAAACAGTAGTGTACATTTTGATTTTTTTTCCCTACCAAACACACACTGATACTGATATTAATTTAAAAAAATGTTTTTGCTTTTTTTAAATCCTACCTATACTGACCCTGTCATTTAATCCTGATCTTGACCTTTGACCCTTACCTTGACTCAATCTCTATCCTTGACACCGACCTTGATCTAAATTTGATCTAATTTTCTTCTTTAATATAACATTTTTATTATTATATATTTTTTTACACACATTTATTTGTTTACATTTTTCACCCCTAGCAAGGAGAGAAAGATACAAAGGGCCAGATTCAGGTAGAAGTTACGCGGCTTATCTGAGGATAAGCCGCGTAACTTCTAACCTACGCCGTCGTATCTGTTTTCTGTAGTCAGAAAACAAGATACGCCGGGATTGAGTTCAGATACGAGCGGCGTAATTGTATTTCGCCGTCGTATCGGAACTGCAATTTTAAAATGGCCATTCGGGGTGTTCCCGCTGATTTACGCCAAGAATATGTAAATCAGCGAGAGACGGCAATTCACGATCGTACGCGGGCCCGACGCAGTGACTTTCCGACGTTTCCGTAAGAGATAAGCGGCGTAAAGAAAAACATGCCCCCTAGGTGGAGTATCTGTGACGCCTACGCCGTTAGTTAAACTAAATTGAGAATAGTCAGTAACAATGGAGAATTCTCAGTATTAAACCACCAGTTAACTCTATATTTGTACAGAGAGTGAGGGGTTAAATCATCACATTCTCCTGGAGACTATCTCGCATCAGTGGTATCGTGAATGTACTATAGGTGGAAGGTGATATCTGGAAACTCACAGTACAGTCACTAAACATAAGATACTGGGAACAAGATCCTATAGTAATAGCATACACAGCTTATATAGCTAATGTGAGTTCTAGCTTGAAATGACTGATTGCTATGATACTTGCGGTTTTGAAGGCTGTGAGCTTGATAAATCTTCCAGGAGAGTGAGAGCAGGGATTCAGGATGATAATAGAAGCTGTAGAGTGTCAGCTCTGTGGTCTAGGCCTCGGGATCCGGATGGACAGAGTCCTGGCGTTGCAAACTACTGTCCTCTAGCAGGCAGGAGGTGAAGAGGGTCTTTAGTGGAGTTGTTCGGATCACAGATGGCGGCGGGTGTCGAGTTCAAAACCCAAACACCCAGCCGCCATCAGAGAGGGTTTAAATAGCCCGCCCAACATGGGAAACGAGCGAGCGCGCTTCCGCGTTCCAGCTTGGAACGCAGGGACGCAGGGCGCACCGGAAGTGACGCTGACAAGGCACTGGATGGAGCGCAGCTGTCTGAAAAAGGTACAGCTGCGCTCGTTTTATGTACAATAACGCCGATGGCGTTACAGTATCCTATGTTAAGTATGGCCGTCGTGATCGCGTCGAATTGAAAAAGTTTCACGTCGTTTGCGTAACTCGTCCGTGAAAGGGGATTGACGTCATTGACGTTGACGACGAAAACACTGACAGAATTTGGAGCATGCGCACTGGGATACATTGACAGCCGACACATGCGCAGTACGTTCGTCGCGGGATCGCGCCTAGTTTAAATACTACACGCCCCCTACTCGCCCAATTTGAATTCCGCCGACTCATTTTCGCTACGCCGTCGCAACTTTAGGAGCAAGTTCTTTGTGAATACAATACTTGCTCCTAAAGTTTCGGCGGAGTAACGTAAATGACGAACGTTACGCCAGAATAAAGATCCGCTATCCTACCTGAATCTGGCCCAATGTATATTTCTCCCAATTCAGAGGAGAGGAAAAAAAACACTGGGGCAGGCTGTCCAGTGACTGATCACTTTACCAGAGGACCCTTACCAGATGAGTAGGACCTCGGGTATCAAGGTCTAGAAGCGCTTCTGCAGATATAAACCTCTGCATCGGTTATATGGTGAAGCGGATCATCCAAACGCCAAACCACCTCAGGATCTACTCCTCTGGAATTAGCAGTAGGGATGGTATCACCTCCTCCAAAAAGGGACCAATCCGTGGGTCATATACGTTGGTAAGAAATAAAAGGCAGCAATGTGCATTACCTCTTAAAAATGTAATAATTTATTTGTAAAGCTCACAGGCATTTACCGGCAAAAACATTTGAAAATTAAAAAAGCCGGCATAAGCTAAAAAAAGATACGAGCGCCCGTGCTTCCGGGGTCACGTGGGAGCGTGGTGACGTCAATGCGTAGAAAAATAACTCTTGGGCTGCTTTGGGAACTCTTTGTTATGTATTAAATTATATAATTTATATATATATATATATACATACAGAGAGAGAGAGAGAGAGAGAGAGAGAGAGAGAGAGAGAGGCTTACAAACAAAATAACATTTATGCCAAACCATTATAGTATCCATCCAAAACAAAAATATCTGACAAAACCTTTTTTAACTGCAGAAAAGTTTTATTTGGCATGCAATATTTTTTTCAACTTGTAATGAAATTAGCAAGTATCCAGTTTGACTTTCAAAGTTGCTCTGTCCTTGGTTGCTGTGTAGGCCCATGCTAGTGTCAAACAAAGAATAATTATGTCATATCAACCATTCATCCAAGTTTTTCCAACATTGGCTTGGCTTTAATTACCTCCTCCTTTAGGCTGTATATTTCATGATCTTACGCTAAAACAATTTCACAGTAGAACGGCTGCACAATTATCAGGTTCTGTTTTTGCATAAATTATAAAGGATCACACCAGCATTACCTACAAGGTGAACTGTAAATGACATGCACCAGAAAGATAATATAATAAATATAAATTAGGTAAACTACATTTTTGTAAAATACTAATAATGAGACTCCACAATTTCCAGTGATTGAGTATTAATTGAAATGTGTTTGTGGCAAACTTTAAGGCCTCGTACACACAAGGCAATTCATTTGTTCAAATCGGTCGGACCGACCGATTTGAACAAATCTGTCTCTTTGGATTTTGGTTTGCTCGCGTGTACACACGAGCAAACCAAAATCCCCGCCAGCAGACGGCGCGCTGACGTGTCGGTGACGTGGCGGTGACGTTGACGCCGCCACGTTACCGCACCAGGAAGTAAAACACTTCCACGCATGCGCCGAATCCATTCGGCGCCGGTGCGAGACGACATGTCTGCTGGTAAGTGTACTAACCAGCAGACATGTCGGGCGGACAGGTTCCCACCCGATAGATTTCAAAGCATGCTTTGAAATCTGTCGGGTGGCCAAATCCGTCGGCTCGCCCGTACACACGATCGGATCTGTCTGCTGGGACAGTCTAGCAGACCGTTTCCAGCAGACAGATTTGATCGTGTGTACGCGGCCTCAGACTACTTTCACACTGGGGCGTCGCGGGCGGCAGCAGAAAAGTGCTGATATTTTTAGCGGCGATTTACGTAGTTTTTGCGACGATTTTCGGCCGCTAGCGGGACGCTTTTAACCACTTGATACCCGCCCGCCGTCAAATGATGGCGGGCGGGTAACTCTCTGTTCCTGAAAGCACGTCATATGACGTCCTGTCATTTAGATCGGCTAGGGGCGCGCGCGCCCGTCGCGTCACTGAGAAGCCCGTGCGCGTGCCCGGCGGACGCGATGGCCATCAGGCACACGCGATTGCCGACAATTGAGCTGGGACGTCGAGCTCTGTGTGTAAACACAGAGCTGCATGTCCCTGTCAGGGAGAGAGGAGACCGATTGTGTCCCTTGTACATAGGGACACAATCGGTCACCTCCCCCAGTCACCCCCCCTCCCCCTACAGTTAGAACACACCTAGGATACACATTTAACCCCTTCCCCGCCCCTAGTGGTTAACCCCATCCCTGCCAGTTACATTTATACAGTTATCAATGCATATTTATAGCATTGTTCACTGTATAAATGTAAATGGTCCCAAAAATGTGTCCCAGTCCCGAAAAAAAAAATCGCAGATCGCCACCATTCCTAGTAAAAAATAAATAAAAAATAAATCATAATGATGTCCCCTATTTATTTTGTAGGCAATATAACTTTTGCGCAAACCAGTCACTATACGGTTATTGCGATTTTTTTTACCAAAAATATGTAGAAGAATACGTATCTGCCTAAACTGAGATAATTTTTTTTTTTTTTTTTAAATTGGATATTTATTATAGCAAAAAGCAAAAAATATTGGGCCAGATTCACAGAGCGATTACGCCTGCGTAACAGGAGATGCGCGGCGTAAGTCTAAATGTGCGTGTGCGTTTCGATGCACGGCATCCCCAAAACGAGATACGCAAGAAATCTACTTTTTTTTTGTCCAGCGTAATTTCGTTAAGCTAGACTTTTTCAAAATTGTCGCTCTTTTTTTGTTTATAGCGCAAAAAAAAAACGCACGGGCGATCAAATACCACCAAAAGAAATCTCTATTTGTGGGGAAAAAAAGGACGTCAATTTTGTTTGGGAGCCACATCGCAGGACCGCGCAATTGTCAGTTAAAGCGACGCAGTGCCGGAAGCTAAAATGTTGCTAGTGGGCGCGAAAGGGTTAAAAAGGCTGCAGCGGCACTTTTTGATTGACAACACATGGCATAGCTACTTACTATTGAGTCAAAAAGTGGATTTTGAATTTGCCCTTTACTGTCACCTGTCAATCAAAAGTAAAGCAAACCTGGTGGGGAACCAGTGGCCAATCAGGCTCCATCCGCCCAACCGATGCTTCAGCCTTGAAGACTAGATCCCCATCACGTTCAGCTCCTTTTTGTAGGCGCATTTTCCCAAATATGGACATTGACATGTTTGTGTAATTACCTTACCAGTATTCCCAGCCCCTTGGTTTTGGCCATGGAATCTCTCAGCTGAAAGCTAAATGGGGCAGGTGATAGAGCCCAATGAGGGAACCGGTCAGATTTATGACAACTTCCCAGTACAGAGATGCCTTAAGCCCTGTACACACGCTCGGTTTTCTCGGCAGTAAAAAGTCAGTCGAAAAAACCAAGGGGAAAGCCGAGAACCTGGCAGGAAAACTGCCATGGAGCTTTGGCTGGGAATCCTGGCGGTGTGTATGCTCCATCGGCACTGCCTCGCAGTTTTTTCCATAGGTAAGTAGTAGATCTGGCAGGAAAAAAAAAACGCTGGGAATCCTGACAGGAAATTAGAGAACAGGTTCTCTATTTGCCCGCTGGGATTCCCAGCTGTTTTCCTGATGGGAAAACTGAGAGGAAGCACACACATCCGGTTTTCCAAGCCAAAAGCCCTCCTGGCAGTTTTCCTAGGAAAACCGGTCGTGTGCATGAGGCTTAATACTGTGCAGTTGCAATACCTCTGTATACCAGCTTAGAGTTGGTCTCAAGTTCTGTCAGTTTATTAAATCCGATAACTATTGATAATTCTCTGTGAATCTGTTATTGGCAGAGTGACAGGTACTTACAGTGGCGGTAGTAAAAGCTACCTGAATTTTCTGCATGTGTCAGTACTACGAAACTGGCGCAAATGCTTGCCTGAATTATATTCAGGTCGTTTTAAAGGAACTGCTGCCTAAAAAAGAGGCAAATGCGTTATTAAATTTCCTTGTATGCGATAACTTCCTTAGGGTTTATGTACATCTTTGTAACAGGCTTACATTTAAGATGTCTTATGTGAGCTACTTCCGACTTGCTTCCAGTTGCATTTGTTTAAAAAGAAAAAAAAAAAAAATTTGCTAATTATTCAAGCAGACTTAACAGGCAGATAACAGTTTACTAGCATCATTGGCACCTCATGCACTTAACAAACTTTACTATGCAAAAGTGTGAGTTGCAGCTTTACCATGGAGACTAATGAGAGATCAATCTACCAGCTATCACTTAGCACCTATGACTTTCATATTTTTTTTTCCTATTTGCTAAATTCCATTATGATTCAGTAATGGATCTTTACTTAGATTTGCAAGATTCTTTCCCAGGTTCCCAACAAGCTAACGCAGATATACTGTGGCAGAATGGCTCCCCTGGGCGAAATCTCCAAAGGGTACTTCCTTCCCTTTTTCGGCCACCAGAGGGCGCGCATGCCCACTACCTGACAGGGGACCCAATGTGTGTTGCCAGCGGGCACAATCGTCACTGGCCACGAGCATCAGCACCAGCAAATTTGTGTGTGTAAACACACAAATCCCTGCACTGTCAGGGAAGAAGAGCCATATCGTTTGTTCTTACTAAGTATGAAAAACTATATGTCTCGTCTCCTAGTCAATCTTATCCCCATGCGGTTAGAACACACTGAGGGAACACACAATTAACCCCTTGATCTCCCCCTAGTGTTAACCCCTCCCCTGCCAGTGACATTTACACAGTAATCAGTGCATTTTTATAGCACTGATCGCTGTATAAATGCCAATGGTCCCAAAGAAGTGTCAAAAGTCTCCAATATGTCCGTTGCTATGTCGCAGCACCATTAAAAATCGCAGATCACCACCATTACTAGTAAAAAAAATTTTTTTTATAAAAATGTCATAAATCTTTCCCATAGTTTGTAGACACATAGGCCCGGATTCACGTAGAGAGGCGTATCTTTGTGCGGGGGTATCATATCTTGTTTAAGCTACGCCGGCGCAACGTTGAGAGGCAAGCATGGTATTCTCAAAGAATATGCGCTGAACGTTGCGCCGGCGTAGCCTATAGTTGTCGGCGTAAGCCGACGTAAGTCAAAGTAGGTGGAAGCGGGCTGGAAGTGGGCGTGATATATTATAATGATGCGTGACCCCATGCAAATGATGGCCACAGCTTCAAAAAACGAACTGCGCATGCGTCGTCTCTTGGACGGATCCCAGTGCGCATGCTTACAGTTACGTCGAAATAGCTGACTAAGATACGTTGAACACTGCCTACGACGTGAACGTAACCTACGCACAGCCCTATTAACGTAGTACTACGTAAACAGCGCACACGACGTCAAATTTGACGTCGTTCCCTGGCCCATACCTTTGCATGACTTATCCCTACTTTATGAGGGGTACGTTTTGGCTGGACGTACGACTTACGTAAACCGCGTATATTAATGCGCCGGGCGCAAGTACGTTCAGGAAACGGCGTATCTTACTAATTTGGATATTTAACATGGGTACGCCGAATGCGTCCAGCGTAACAATGCGCCCACGATACGGCGGCGTAGGCAAATTACGTCGGGCGGCTGAAGCCTTGTTTTACGGCGTATCTAGCTTTGCGAATCGGCATAACAATACGACGGCGCACATTTGTACTTACGACTGCGTATCTCTAGATACGCCGGCGTAAAACTTTTGTGAATCCGGGCCTATAACTTTTGCACAAACCAATCAATATATATTTATTAAATATTAATTAAAAAAATATTATAGTAAAACATATTGTTTTTCTTTCAAAAATGTTGCTCTTTTTTTGCTTATAGCACAAAGAATAAAAACCGCAGAGGTGATCAAATACCACCAAAAGAAAGCTCTATTTGTGGGAAAAAAGGATGCAAATTTTGTTTGGGTACATCGTAGAACAACCGCGCAATTGTCAGTTAAAACGACAAAGTGCCAAATTGGAAAAAGTGCTCTGGTCAGAAAGGGGGTAAAATCTTCCGGGGCAGAAGTGGTTAATTTCTTGTTTTATCCATGAAAAATATAAGCGATCTATACCTGTATAATGATTTATATTTTATTCTAAATCCAGCCAAAAATAAAAAGATAAAATTAATAGTTAATTAAATGTGAAAACAACTAAATTAGCCTTTGCTGCAATATTCATCTTTTTTTCTGCTGCTAAATGGCTGGCCAGCATCATTCAACCCAGTTCCTATGAGCCCAGGTCATCTTGGACCTGCCCTATCCCTTCCTGCACAGTAAAACAAGAAGCAGCACAATGGTGAACTCATCTCTTTTTCACTCTGCTTTCTCTTCCTTTCAGCATGCTTTTTTTCAGTACATATACTGATTGGCCCCTTGTATGGCTACAGTGCCTTGAAAAAGTATTCATACCCCTTGAAATTTTCCACATTTTGTCATGTTACAAATAAAAAAACCTAAATGTATTTTATAGTGATTTTATGTGATGGATCAACACAAAGTGACACATAATTAAGTAAGTATTATTTCTACGAAAAAAAAAAATCTCTTTTAATGATTACAATTAAAAATAAATTTGTGCTTTTATGTCTGCCTAGAGTTTAACTTTAATTGTAATAGGGGAATAAGATAATTTCAGATTTCAGACTCTGTCTTGAAATAATATGGTATCTACTGTATATTGTCCTCCTGTAATCTAAATGGGGTTCTAACTTCAATCACTTAAGTTCTCATTTTCTTCCTTCCTCCAGGATATAAGGCTCTAAGTGTTATTATCAACTAGTGGGGTGTCCTCTACAATGCATACAGAATCACACTTTTACTTATCTTTTTTTTTTCTGTTGCCTCTAAACTTAATAAAAGCTACACATATTCAGTGAAGAATTAGGAAACGGTAATACTGATATCTATCTATCAGATACTGGACACAATCAAAGCTGGTATTCTTATAGGAATTATGTTTTTGGTTTCATTGTACTAGTTGAAATTGTATGTGTTTAGCCAGTTCCCTACCGAGCCATAGTAATATGACGTCGGCAGGAACTGTCTCTCCCTCCGGGTGGACGTCATATGACGTCCTTTGCTTCGCGGGCGCTAGGAGGCTCGCGTCCGCGGCATCGCTCACGACCCGGTGCGCGTGCCCGGTGGCCGCGATGGCCGCCGGGCACCAGTAATTGCCTGTGATCACGGCAGAAGTGTGGATCTGTGTGTGTAAACACACAGATCCACCTCCTGTCAGAGGTGAGGAGACCGATGTGTGTTTCCAGTACAGAGAAACACACATCAGTCTCCTCCCCTTGTGAGTCCCCCTCCCCCTACAGTAGACGCTATAACGTTTGTGCAAACCAATCAATATACGCTTATTGTGATTTCTGTAACCAAAAATATGTAGAAGAATATGTAAACTGAGGAAAAAAATTGATATTTATTAAATCAAAAAGTAAAAAATATTGTGTTTTTTCAAAATTGTCGCTTTTCTTTTGTCTATAGTGCAAAAAATAAAAATCACAGAAGTGATCAAATACCACCAAAAGAAAGCTCTATTTGTGGGAAAAAAACATAAAGATTTCATTTGGGTACAAGGTTGCATGACCGTGCAATTGTCATTCAAAGTGCGACAGCGCTGAAAACGAAAAATTGGTCTGGGCAGGAAGGGGATGAAAATGCCCTGTATTGAAGTTCTTAAAGATTAAATCAGAAGTCCTCTTTTTGATATAGAAATCAAAGAAGGGACTCAAAGACCTTTGTTCTAGTGCAGAAATAGTTTTATTTGCTATGCCACCATGTTCACATATCCAGTCATATTGTTTCTATGACAATAACATGTCACTCCTATTTTACTACTACTTTTGTGTTTTGTTTTTTTCGAATTTTCTTAAAATAAATGATGGTATATTGTTTTGCGTTCACATCCGTTCTGTCACCATCTTATAAAGGCAAATGATGCCGCTATAATTATTTCAAGCCCCATACACACTATCAGTTTTCCTGACGGTTTTCTCTTCAGGTTTACCAAAACCATCTAATATGAGGTCAAACCTCAAAATTTTCAATTTGTATGCATTCAGGCAGGCCCTTGCACTACATGGTTTTGGTAAACCTGATGAGAAAACCGTCAGGAAAACTGATAGTGTGTAAGGCGGCGTACACACGACCGATTTTCTCGGCAGAATCCAGCAAGAACCTCGATGGGAGACGTATTCTGCCGAGAAAACCAGTCGTGTGTACACTTTTCATCGAGCAACCTGTCGAGGAACTCGTCGAGCCAAAAAGAAAGCAGGTTCTCTATTTTCTCGTTGTTCAATGGGAAAATTTGGCTCGACAAGCTTTTTGACTGCCGAACTAGGAACTCGATGGGCAGAACGATGAGTTTCACCCGACGAGTTTTTCGGTCATGTGTACGCCACCTATGGGGCTTAATACTTTGTTGTTATGCATGTGTATCGTCTCTAAAATTTGTAACCAATGCCACCTTTCTTTCTGAGTCTCAATTTACCCTGCTTCCTATAGTCCAAATGTGATAATGGTGTGTGTGTGCATGGTTTTAGTGAAGGAAACACTACAGTCATATAAAATATTACTTAAAAAAAAAAATGTGGTTACACACACAGAAAAGTATTTTGTAAAAAGGTATTTCATGAAAATCTGTTTTAAATGTTTTATTTATTTTTTCCATTGGATGAAGGCGACCATATGCACAGCTGTATGCAATGGGTTAATGTTGTAACACTTGAGTTTTTTTTTCTATCGGCAGCAAACAGGTTAATTAGTATGTACACAACTTGGGTTTTGTTCACCTATACTCTGTCATTATATTTCAGTCGTGGGCGTGTAACGTGCTATTTACAAGTGCAATCAGGAAAGCATTGGCGCTCGGTGCTGCAAGTACCTGCGCACTTCACCCCCTGTCTCCCCAACCATAATGAATGCAGAAATGTTAGTAGCAATAGACAGATTGAAATGAAAAGCCTCCTTGATCTTGGCATGTGAGAGATTTGCAATCACATTTTGATTTTCAGAGTGCCGCTTGATTGGAGATTAATGCATGGGTGAAATGACCTTTCTCGCTAGAACTGTTGTTTTTGCACCAAAAGTGTGAAAAACAAATTTCATGTAGCTGGCCTTTTGCACCTTTCTTGTGATTCATATTATCACCCCAGTAAGGTGTCTGTGTATTAATGGCAGTTTCTTTATTAAACCCACCAGGGGTTCCTTCCTCTTTTCTTTTTTTTTTTTTTTTATCGTGAGGAGGTGGATTGTGTTACCAGTGGCAAGGTCACTTGCAATTTTTTCTTTGTGCTGTCACTAAACATGAAGTTTCCTTGACTGACTTGTTTTTTTTTTGTTTTTTTTTCAGGGCTGAGCAGCAGAAATCACTGATGAAAATTATTAGCCAGCACAGTAAATACAAGTGTTTTTTTTGCAACAGCCAGGGATATGAGTCAGTGAGTCAGTGAGACAGTGAGCATAGCTATATAGAAAAAAGCCTGGATTTGGACAAAATTAGCAAGACGTTTATTGTCTTTGTGCTTAGATTTCAATTTTAGGATCGAGTTCATGTGTCACCAGCAATAACAATATATGGCACGCTTCTAGTGACTGGTTCATATAATACACACAGGGAAAACGGATATAAAGGAAAGAAGGATTTTAGTCATTAAAGCAGGACCGCGCTGCTGAGTAAATTAAGATGTACAGGCTTCAGCCAACAAAATACGCACAACAGGGAATATTTAGAAGAGCCTCATGCAGAAGGGCCAGTGCTTTTTATATCAATATTTTATCTTTCTCTGCATGGTAATCAAATACATTCAGTTCTACTCTGGGTCAGGGAGCACACAATGGGAACAAAAAGACAGTGATGCATGCTTCTGCTTTTAGATTTTACACAATAGAAAAAAGGCATTGCATTTTAGTTTTTATCAATTCTGTTGCCTAAACCAATTGTTCGGGGGCTGAACTATATTTTGGCATCTTACGATATATACAATTGTAATAATCCTCAAATGTAGTATTCAATCATGTTACAACTTTATTTTTTATAATATAAAGTGTACATTGTATGTAACTGTCATCATTCAGCTTTAGAGTTGTTGGAGCTTCAGAGATAATTCACAGTAGTAAATAAAAATATGTTGCTCTAAAATTTCTGCTAACAATATATTTAATAAAATATCAGCAGCCAGCACAATATTGAGTACATTCAATAAGAAAGTGTATATAGTAAAGGTGTGGTGCTTAAAGCGGAGTTCCACCCAATTGGCACTGGTGACACAATTGGCACCTTCCGGGGTGAGGGGGGACAGGATACCTGTGAATGACAGGTATTCCTTCCCACTTCTGGGAGTCCCTGCCGCGGAGCTGTGACATCACCACGGGGCTAACTCCTTCTCCCCTGGCCACCGGGACAATAGGAGAGAGGAGCAGGGCCTCGCGCACTTGCAGTAGGGTTCCCGGCATGAAGCTGAAAGGCTGCACTGCTGGGTTCCCCTACCAGCAATGGCGGAAGAGCACCCAACATCGATGGACTCCAGGACAGGTGAGTGTCCATTTATTAAAAGCCAGCAGCTACATTATGCGTAGCTGCTGGCTTTTATTTTTTTTTCAAGGCCGGAACACCACTTTAAATTAATAGTCCCAAGAAATTATTCAGGAACCAGTGTTAAAATGATGGTTCAATCTGTGGTAAGCAGAAGATAGGGAGACCCGTCACCAGCACCCAACAATACAGACGCTTACCCTATTAAATGGACCCTCATCACGAAGGTCACATCAGCACATATGACGTATACAGGAATGAAATGGAGGAAATTTTGTCACAGGCAAACGATAAGGTAGATAGATTCCACAAGACTTGGCAACCATGGCTGATCTTAAAATATTCAAGAGCCTATGAGGACAGCTTGACATCTCTGAACACCTAGAAAACATACACGAGTAATCCGGCAGACATTTTACCTGGTCTCATGAATTTCAACAAGGTTATCTATGCTTACAGAGATATGACTGATGCCACCCTTTTCCTTTTCTACTACTTACATTCTCACCTTCCTCTTCCTCCCTTTTCTCCTATTCACAGCTAGCAACAGCAAATTAGGCTGCATGTTGGGACCAACAAAGATTATTAAAACTGAATAATCCCACCCTCATAGAAATCCTATATATACACAACTCTAAAAGTCTAATGTCGTGTATACACGATCGGACATCAAATGTTCGATGGGAGCTTGTTGTCGGAAATTCCAACTGTGTGTAGGCTACATCGGACGTTTGCTGTCGGAATTTACGACAACAAAAATTTGAGAGCTGGTTCTCAAATTTCCCGACAACAAGTTTTGTTGTCGGAAATTCCGAATGTGTGTACACAATTCTGATGCGCAAAATTCCACGCATGCTCATAATCAAGCAGAAGAGCAGCCCTGGCTATTGAATTTTGCTTGGCTCATCGTAAGTGTTGTACGTCACCGCGTTCTTGACGTTCGGAATTACCGACAACATTTGTGTGACGTGTGTATGCAAGACAAGTTTGAGCTAACATCTGTCGGAAAAAAAATCCACAGTTTTGTTGTCGGAATGTCCGATCGTTTGTACGCAGCATAACTGTTTAGACAGATGAGCAAAGAATTGTTATCTGACTATGATGATTTTGTTAACAGTTAAGCCCCGTACACATGCTTGGTTTACTTGGCAAGAACCAGCAAGGAAACTGCTGTCAGAGCTTTCTTGCCGATTAAACTGTGCATGTGTACGAGGCTTTCAGGTTTCTCGACAAAAAAACTGCAGAGGAATCTAGACGAGAAAAATAAAGAACAAGTTCTCTATTTTCTCGTCGTGAGATTCTCTGCAGTTTTCCTGCCGAGAAACCTGAAGCCCCGTACCCACGGCCGAGGTTCTTGGCAGAAACCAGCGAGAACCTCGCTGGGAGCCGCATTCTGTCGAGAACCTCGGCCGCGTGTACGCTCTCGGCAAGCCCCGCCCGTCGGGAAACCCGTCGAGCAAATAGAGAACAGGTTCTCTATTTGCTAGACGGCCCGTCAGGATGAATGGCTGGTTGCCTTTCCCGACGGGCGGGTCGCCGATTCTGACGGCCGGCAGAGAACCTCGACGGGCGGAACGATGTGTTCTGCCCGTCGAGGTTCTCTGCCGTGTGTACGGGGCCTGAGAGTGTGTATACTTACCTAGCACCGTGGAAACCCGTGCATGCTCGAAATGACTTTGACGCATGCGCGCTAGCTTCTTAGACATAGGTAGGGTGCAGCAAGATGGCGGCGACGGCATCGAATGTGACAAGCACATGCTCGTTGTACTCAATGACGTCGCTGTGTTCTTTCCTTGCAAGAGAACCGCAGTTCTTTTAAAAAAAGGAGAGTTAGTACACTCGGGCGGCAAGAGATTCTTGCCAAGAATCTCATCAGGGAAAACAATGTTTTTTTCCTGACGAGATTCTTGCCCGTGTGTACAGGGCTTCACAGTGTGATTCTTATTATAGTGAGGTTTTCCGATATATGTACTTAACACCATATTGCAATGCAAGCAGTTGCATCGGCAAATAACTTGTTATTCAAGTAAGACTTTAATAAACATGGAATGATAAAAAATAAAAAAAATATAGCATATATATATCTATAGCAGCATACCAGAAAGTGGATGCAGCAAACCCGGGTATAACTCTCCTTATTCATGCTTCACCCCAGAAGCACTCCAGCGGTAATCACCACACTTACAGCATCCCAAACAGCTGCTAGTAAGTGGACTAAGTATGTGGTCAAAACATCAGTGTAAAAGAGAAGGAAACCAAACAAAATTTACTTATATTATACAATTAATTTCTTTTTTTTTTTCAATTTCTTTATTCGATTTATTTTTTATTCTAGACAAATATTCAAACAGAACAAATTCAGGCAGGACCGGGCTGCCGCTACCGGCCCCAAAAATGAAAAATGGAAACAGTCTAAAATTAATACCACCCTCCCCCCGGAAGAAAATCCCACCCCCACCAGGATGTCTCCAAATACCAGTCTTTTGTTCCAACCTTCTCAGACTTTCTCCTCTACCCTTCCCTCTACCATCCTTTTCAGCGTATCTCAGTGATTGCCTGTACATTAATCAATCTTTCCATCTCCTTACGAAACCTTCTTCTCCTGTTTTGCCGCCAAACCTTAAAAATTCCATATTGTAAATGTTATTGATATTACATAACTCTTCAGCGAAGGGCTCTAAGTATCTTTCCACTGTCTAGGGATTGCACTTTTTGCTGCATTTAGGAGATGGGGAAGCAATGTTCTCTTATACTGTTTAATGGACATACTGACCTTGTGAAACAGACAAACCCATCAGGTATTTTAGTGCCAGTAATTTCTTCTATTGTTATTAATACTTCTTTCCATATTATACAATTAATATCCTACACAGTCAGAATCTTCCAAAGGCAACGACTGTGCAATTGTCAGTTAAAGCGACGCAGTGTCGAATCACAAAACGTGGCCTGGTCATTTGGAAGTCAAATCCTCCGGGGCCGAAGTGGTCAAATCTTCCAGCTGCAGTGGAGGTGGAGAAGATAGCTGTGATTAAAGATTGGGAGTGGCTTTTAAAGGGCCTCTGACCGCCTAAATTGTTGGATTATTTTGAAGGCAGTTTAAAGTGACCATTAATGATGGAGTTAGAAGTGGGGGGGGGTGTTAAAATGCCACTGACCACCAATGATTTAGGAATTGTTTTTAGGTGCTTTAAAATGCCACTGACCACCAATGTTATGGAATTATTTGGGGGTGGCTTTTAAGTTCTGCCAATCACCAATGGTGGAGATGGGTAGGGAGTTTTGCCAGTGATTGTGGGATTGTTTCGGTGGGTTTTGAAGTTCCACTTGCCACCAATAATTGTGGGATTGCTTTGCCTGATAGAGTAATTATCATTTAAAATGGATGTAAACCCAATTCATGAAATTTGAGATGGGCACATATATCTGCTGTGTTTTCTCATCTCTCTCCAAAGCACTCCGTCCCATAGCTGTCTCTTGCTCCATAGTCCTGTTATCAGCCTAATAACTTCTCACACATTCTATGAGATGGGATATCGAAGTGTGTGTCAGGGGAGGTTGCTATAAATAGATCAGTCAGCTTGCGGACCTCTGCACATTCCTTTCTTCCTTTGCCTATTAGGAGAGGGTTTGTGTCTTTCCTCCAATCAGCTATCTTGGCTGTATGCCAGTAATCCACTCCCAGTGCTATCCAAGAAGAGAAAAACACTAAACTATATATACAGATGAAGACAGCAGCTATACATGTAAAACTTATGTAGGGAGATGTGTTTCATCTCTGTGTATCATCTGAGGCTGTTCACTTCATAGGTATATGTGAGAGTTTACATCCACTTTAAACTATCAAAACACTGAAAACTGAAAAATGGCCTGGATACAAAGAAGGTGTAACATGCCAGTTCTGATTATCATTTTTGTAAAACCATGACCGGAGCTGCTAAGGGAACAAAGTGAATAACTTCAGTACTTCTGACACTAATTTTGTGGATGAATTGCTTGACAATTCCTGCAACTATGGAAGTCAGTAAGAGCTTGTTTTAATTATTTACTGCTTGATACAAATATGTAAAAATGTGTTAGTCCATAACCTGCCCACAGGTTACTTCTAAAGCCCTATACACATGGAACAATTCTTGGAAGGAGATTGTCTGTTGACAGACTGTTGTCCTAAATTCTTACCATTAGTAAGCTTCTTTTGACAAATGTTGTCCAATTTTTGGCCAACAAATGTTGGATAACAGGCTAGTAAATTTTTGGAGGACAATGGCTCCACGTCTGATTTCTGTATGGTCAGTACACAAATTCATCAACCAAAGGTCGAAAAGTAAAAACACGCATGCTCAGCATCAGTGCTCACCAAACATGAAATTAGCAGAATGGCCCAAAGAGTGGCGCTCAAGAGCTGAAACACCTTGTAGTATGTCACTACGTTTGTGTTTGTTGCATGACAATTATATGCAAGACACATGCCCTTTTGATAAAAATCAGACGCTCGTTTGGCCAACAATCAAACCGTGTGTACGAGGCTTTATGCATTACTAATTCTTGTACTTTTTCTCAGCATAGGAAAGGTCCAGCACCTGACTCCCAGCACCAAAACGCTCTGAACCAGTACAGAACGATGTAAATGCATCTCTGTTCATTACGTATTTCCTAAAACTGATACTACATGACTTTTTCTTATATTTAGTAGATAAAAAAAAAAAAAAGGATAGCATACGTATTGTTCTTTCAACAATCTGTGTGCATATACAGTAGAACATTATACAGAAGAATACGGAAAGTTTGCTCTTCAGCATAACAGCATGCCTACGCTTTCAATATGAGAGCAACTATTTCATGTCAAAACAGTACCGACAGGATAGACACTTTGTTCTCTGTTCCCCTACTGTGGATGTATTCTGAAGCTCTTCACTTTTTATCTTTTTATAGCCTGCTTGCAAAGCTAAGCCTTTGATTTCTAGATGGCCCCTTACTGAATCGAGATCCAGGCTCCAGACTGTTAGCAGGTAAATGGGATGAAGCCCTTTATGTTTTTGTCATTGCGATGCAGTGCAAAAGAAAGCATTACATACATGGCAAGTTCATAGAGCCAACTCAGTAGCTGCATTGAAGAGGTATTTTTTTTTCTTTTCAATTAAAGGCTCAGACACAATAGAGCTTTAATAAGCTCCATTGATTTAAAGCTCATTTGCACTTGGCTAGAAGGCCAAGGTCTGTAGAACAAGCTGAGGACTTTTAAATGACTGTGGCTGAAAAAACATCAGTATATATTGCTTTGTTGTGTACAGGAATGACTGCTTTCTCAATCACCATACTAATTAACAACAGACAATACATTAAAAATACAATTAATCATATTTACAGCTTAAGCATTCGCTGCATAGTACAGATTGTTTTTATAATTTTAATTAGAAAAATTGTTATTTGTTACATTGCTTAGTTTCTTATGACCTATTATGGTGTATTTTAAAGTTGAGAAAAAAATAATTGCTTTTTTTTTATCTGCTGAGGACTGAATGTTGCATTTGACCAAAACCTTGGACATAAAGGGATAGGAGGGTTTAGTTCCACTTTAAAGCCTAGTACACGTGATTAGGAAAACTGTGAGGAGAGCTTTTGGCCAGGAATTCCGGCCGTGGGTATGCTCCTCGCAGTTTTTCTGATGGGAAAACTGCCCAAAAACCACCGGACAAAAAAAGAGAATTTCCTTTTTTCCCGCCAGGAAAACCGTCTGACTTTTGACAGGCGTTTTTTGGCAGTTTTCCTATGGGATTCCCGGCCAAAGCTCCATCGGTAAAAATGGCTGTGTGTAGGGGAAAGACTGAACCGAGCAGGTTCTCGGCTTTCCCCCTAAGGATTTCCGACAGGAACTTTTCCATTCGGAAATCCCATACATGTGTACTAGGCATAGGAAGCCATAGCAACCTCAGAATCTCAGAATCATCTGCTGATAGTTTAAAGGTGTTGTAAAGGTACAATTTTTTTTCTCCAAAATAGCCTCCTTTACCTTAGTGCAGTCCTCCTTCACTTACCTCATCCTTTGATTTTGCTTTTAAATGTCCTTATTTCTTCTGAGAGATCCTCACTTCCTGTTCTTCTGTCTGTAACTAGTGTTGAGCAGAATACGCCATATTCGATTTCGCGATATTGCGCGAATATATAGAAGAATATTCGCAAATATTCGCTAATATCGAATATTCGTGATATTTTATCCAAAAAAAAATTTGCGAAATTTCGCTAATGCGAAATTTCGCTAATGCGAAAATGATTGCGAAATTCTCATAAACGGAGATCATTTCCTGTATTTCTAAACTAATATGCACTAAACACTAAGGGCCAGATTCTCATATATTTTCGGCGGCGTAGCGTAAGCCATTTACACTACGCCGCCGCTGCGTACTAGAGCAAGTGCTTTATTCTCAAAGCACTTGCTCCGTAGTTTTCGCTGGCGTCTCGTAAATCGCCAAGCGTAAACCCGCGCAATTCAAATGGGGCGGCTTGTATTTAAATTAAGCGCGCCCCCGCGTCGAACGAACTGCGCATGCGCCGGCCGGGGAAAAAGCCCAGTGCGCATGCTCCAGCTCACGTCGGGAAGCGTCGTTGAAACCGACGTCAAAACGACGTGAGCGTCATTTACGCAAGTCCCTATTCGCGAACGAGTTAGTAAAACGACGTAAGCGACGGAAAAAGCCGACGCTGACCCGACGCCATACTTAACATGGCGTCCGACGGGACCCGACGGCATCCGACGGAACTTCGTAAGGTTACTCCACATAGAAGCTGGGGTAACCTTACGAGTCCGTAAACGACGTACGCGACGACGGGGCGGCGTAAAAGCGTTCTAGCCTCATTTGCATATGCAAATGAAAAAACAACGTGAAGGCCACCTAGTGGCCGGAGTTGTCATTACACCTACGATCCGAAAGTGTAAAGCTTTTACACTTGTCGGATGTAGAAGCGTATCTATGCAAAAGTGATGCTAAGCATCACTCGCATAGATACGAGGACAAAAAAAAGGCGATACGACGGGGTATCTGAGATACTCCGTCGTAACGCCTCTGAGAATCTGGCCCTAACTCTACACTAACTCTACTTAAAAGAAAGGAGAATAAGGGGGCAAAAGAAGGGCGGAGAAGATAATCGCGCAATATTCCTATTGCGCGATTTTCTTCTCCGCCCTTCTTTTGCATCAGAGCCAATCAGAATAACTCGAATATTCGGCAAAAGGAATATCGCGCAATATTCCTTTTGCCGAATATTCGAGTTATTCTGATTGGCTCTGATGCAAAAGAAGGGCCGAGTAGCTGATGCGATTCTTTTATGTTGCCGACAATTCGCAATGCGAATTTTCGGCAACATAAAAGAGTCGCATCAGCTACTCGGCCCAGGGTCTCTCTCTAATCATACCAGCAATGCTTTTAGACGTCGATGGAGATCACTAGGATGTGATCTGTTTTAAAAATAAATTAGAAAAAATACGAATATTCGCCATAGCGAATATTCGCCGCAATATTCGAGTTATTCGCGAATACTCGAATATGCAATATTCGTAGCGAATATTCGCAATGCGAATATTCGTGAGCAACACTATCTGTAACTCCACACAGTAATGCAAGGCTTTCTCCCTGGTGTGGAGTGTTGTGCTTGCCCCATCCCTTGGACTACGGGAGAGTCTGGAGAGTCTGGACGCTCTCTACTTTGCAGATAGAGAAAAGAGCTGTGCGTTAGTGGGTGTCCTGACTCTCCTGTAGTCCAAGGGTGGGGGCGAGCACGACACTCCACAATGTGCTTACTCTATTACGAACGGTAGTTTTACCAGAACGAGTGCTCCTGTCTTATAACTTGCTTCTGAGCATGCATGTTTTTTTCACGTCAATAAAGCCCACACACGACCATTTTTTACAACCTTAAAAACGATAACGTTAAAAACGTTGTGAAAAAATAGAGCATGTTCGAAATTTTTAATGCCCATTTTTTAAATCGTGAAAAATGCTCTGAGGCCCACACACTATCGTTTTATTGACATTAAAAAAAACTTAATTTTTTAGAACTCGAAAACGGTCGTGTGTACGTGGCATTAGGCTAGGAGTAGAAGAAGCCTAGACGCAGGGCCAGCATGACTGGGTAAAAAGGGTTTTGTTATCAAGGAGTTGTGGGAGATCAAAAGTAATTAAGAGACGGCATACTCATCAGATTGGTCGAAAGGATGGAGCAGGTGGGGCTTCAGGAGTTGGGAACGTAGGAAGGCGTTGGGGGGAGTAAGTTGGATAAGAGCCTGGGTGGGACAACTTCCCACCTACCCTCCCTCCCTTAGAGTTAAAGGTTTCTTAATATTGTTTTGGTCTTATTTTAGTAATTTGCAGGTTATAGGGTCTGGGTAACTTTGTCATAGCAGCTGGCGGGGCACAAGGTCCTTGGGCGTGTTATGATTAGAGCCAAAAAGGTACATTTGTAGAGACCCGGTGTCAGGACCTGGACTTGAACCTGGGACCTCGGCTGTGTCTGGCAATGAACCTTCCCACTGAGCTATCTGAGATGCTGGACAGCGCCTTGTAGACAACCCTGCCTTGTACCTTGATTTTAGCTGAACCTTGAACTCTTTGCTCCTCCCACGAACTTCCTGATATAAGCCATGTCTCTGCACTTCCTCCTTGCCAGAATATTGTGGTATCTCCAGCCAGTATCTCGCTTCTGTCTTCCCTGCTGCCGTCCATATTTTCTACTGCTCGTTATCGACCCTTGGCTTGTTCCTCGACTACGCTTCTGCCTGATTCCAACCTGCAACTACTCATTACTGACCTTTTGGCTTGTTTACCGACCACGCTTCTGTTTAATCCTTACCTGTTCATCCACTACTGAACCCAGGCTTGCTCACCTCCTAGAGGGGCGATCCTGAGGCCCACAGCCTGGTGCTAACATGCAGCAAAATCCATCTCCACCATCAGGAGTTCTGGTAAACACTGGTTAGTACTTAGACTCCGCACCCCAGGTGAGCCTGTGTCATCTGTCAGATGTGACTGCCTGTATACCTGCCCTGCCACTGCTATTGCATTTGGCCTTCCTGCCCGAAGCCTGATCGTGACACCCAGCTTAGGTACAGCTCGCATTATTCTGGCTGTTGGTTTCTGTGATACTGGTTTATCTCTGAGCCAGTGTTTCTGCAGCTAAAGGCCTAAATAGTGGTTTACTTAGGTACTTGAAGTGCATGCCCACGAGGACTTTGGGGCTCCTGGAATACTGTCTGTTTGTCCATATTTTCATATGTTTAATATGTTATTTATATTTGGTTAATAAAAGGCTGCTATGACCATTCAAATTTGAGTCATGTCTGGTTAATCTAATACAGTCATCAGTGGAGTGGTGGTCAGGCAGTCTGGGGAAAAAACATCTTTTGTACACTAGTCATGATTCCCCCATTCTATTCCATTCTGACAACTGCAGCCGGAAAAATATTATAACAAACCTGTGCTAATTGGTGGAGGACCCGGCGGCTGGACCTTAAAGAGCAACATTAACATTCTGACGGAGGACCAAATGCATAATACACAGACAAAGAAAGTGCAGTTTGACTTCCTTTTAACATTGAGAAGCCAACTACATCCAGTGAGTATGCCAGGGTTACGGGGGTTACGGAAGAGAGAAAACATGTTTTTTCACAATGCATATCTGTTTTTGGATTATGCGTGGAGCACTTTATTCAAGTTGGTATTAGTAGTCCGCACGAAAACTATTGAGGACATTGTTAGACACATATGTACACAATAGTACCAAAAGTATTGGGACTCCTGCCTTTACACACACATGAACTTTCATGGTATCCCAGTCTTAGTCCATAGGGTTCAATATTGAGTTGGCCCTCCCTTTGCAGCTATAACAGCTTCAATTCTTCTGGGAAGGCTGTCCACAAAGTTTAGGAGTGTGTCTATGTGAATGTTTGACCATTCTTCCAAAAGAGCATTGAGGTCAGGCATTGATGTTGGCCAAGAAGGCCTGACTCTAATTCATCTCAAAGGTGTTCTATTGGTTGACTCTGTGCAGGCCATAATATATATATATATATATATATATATATATATATATATATATATATATATATATATATATATACACACACACTCAATATATATACAGTATATATATATATCTATATCTATATATATCTATATATATACCTGTATATATCCTCGAAGTTAAATGGAGTGTCCACCCTGTGAAATTTATATTATTTGTCTATTAAAATAAATGTTTTTTAACAACATTTGTTTAGTAGGAATATCATTCAAAGAGGTATTTTGGCCTTGCCAACAAAAAGATAAAAGTTTTTAGTTATGACCAGTTCTTGTGTGTATATTCCAGGTGCAGATAACATTTAACACATTTCTACATTTAGCATGTGTCAGTGAATAGTTTCTTCACATCTCCACATTAAATATTTGTATCATGGAAACAAAACATTCCTCACCACTGCTAGACATTCATTTTAGTCTTTTATTAACAATTAACCCTCTGCACGCTGTCATTCAACCATATTTGCTCTTAAGTCTGCATTTAAACAGGGATTGTTGAATCCTACTTATATCAGTTTGCATTTAAAGTGGAACTTTGTTAAAAAAAAATGATGTACCACTGGTTAGCTTCTTCCCCCAGCCTGTAATTGAGTTACATTTTTTTTAGGCAGGGGGGAGATTTTATCGATACCCACCCTGCAGTTCTCGCCACCCTTCCCCTCGCATAGCACCCTGGCTATGTCACATGTCCCAGGAGGCTGTGGGACTTTTCATATAGTGCCACACAGGTTTGTGCATACACAGTGGAATGCCTATCCAAGAAAGCAGTGCCAGGGACCAGGGGGCAGGGTAGGAAAACATCACTGGACTCCAGGGACTGCTGAGTACCTGATTTTTAAAAGTCAGCAGCTGCAGGATTTGTAGCTGCTGATAAAAATACATAAATAAATAACTGAAGTTCCACTTTAAGCTGATGAATAGTGTCCAAGTGACCCCCTTGTCAGTCCATTCCTATGTCCACTGTCAACATTAGGGATGAGCTTGGAAGCATTGAGCTTCGTTTTTTCAGCACGTCGTTGTGTTCTACGTCACCGCGTTCTGGTCTGATCGGATTTTTGGTCCGATGGTGTGTACACACATCAAACTTAAGACCACTTCAGCCTGGTCCGATGAAAACGGTCCGTCGGAACAGTTTCATCAGACCGGTCTGATCACGTGTACGTGGCCTAACACTAAGGGGCAATCAAGTGGTTAACGGTGTTCCTCGTGTGTGTTCTAACTGTGGGGGATGGGACTGACTATAGAAGATGAAAGATTGTGGTTCCCAGCTCTTAGGAACTCATGATCTCTCTCTCCTCTCCTCACAGAACTGGGATCAGTCACAAGCATCGGAATCCCCTGCTTAAAGGGACAGACGTAAGGTTACGTTCGTGGGATCGTGCCGACCTGCCACAATATAATGACAGCGGCTGGTCGGTGAGTGGATAAAGGTTTCAATCATGTCATGTTTTATCCCTCACACCTTTCTCTATTTACAAAAACTGCAGTATCCAGCGTTGTCTCCATCTTTGTCTGTATATTTACCGGTCTTTGGTCCCCGATGCCAGCATATTAACTGTGGGCAGCCAGATGTGACCGCTTGCGGCTTCACAGCTGGCTGCCCCACCGCACATGCATGAGCCAAACTGCGCATTGCGAATGGTTCCGCAGCCTTTTGGGACTTGTGGCATGTCTCAGAAGGTTGTGGCGATTTGACTGGAAGCAGAAGCTGGTACCCGTCAAAACTCTCCCATCCCAAAAAAATGATGTACCAAATATGTCAGAGGAGGAAATAGAACTTCCTTTTGGGTGAAGTTCCTCTTTAAAATGATGCAAAATTCAGATAAAAACACTAAGGGCTCGTACACACGGGAAAGAATCTGATAAGGGAAAAAACATTATTTTTCCCGACGAGATTCTTGCCCACAGAGTGTACACACAGACCTTTCAAAAGAACCGCAGTTCTCTTGAAAGGCAAGAATCCGTCGCCGCCATCTTGCTTCACCCTACCTATGCCGTGAAAGCTACCGCGCATGCGTCAAAGTCATTTCGAGCATGCGTGGGTTTCCACGGCAACAGGTAAGTATACACATTCTCAGGTTTCTCGTCAGGAAACAGGTCGACAAGGATCTCGACGAGAAAATAGAGAGCAGGTTCTCTATTTTTCTCGAGATTCTGGTCAGATTTCCAGACAAGAAACCTGAAAGCCTCATACACAAAAACCAAGCTTGTGTACGAGACTTCAGACCAAGCTGTGCTTTACTTTTGCTTCTTTTGTTGCTAGAACACAAGAAAAAGATCCAAGCACTTAGACTGAGAAAACATCTGAATAAAACACGTCTAGATCTTTTCCTCTGGGATTTTGGATACATTATGTTTTTTTGTTTTTTACAAAAAATAAAAAAATAATACATTGGTATAATGCAGTCCATAAATGTGCTGTCAAATGAGATCATTTGCAGATCACATCCTTAAAAAAAAAAATTATTTCAAGGAATCTGTCACATAAAAAACAACACTTGGGCATGCAGATATTCTATAAGTCAATACATTTCCACTGATTTGGTCAGAGACCTATGTTACAACATAACACTAAAGTAGATTCTGAGGGCAATATTGAGAGCTCTGTTTCAGTGGTGCATATTTCTGTAATGCTTAAAAAGGAAGTAAACCCTCAAAACAAATATAGCATACTAGCTCATTATGAATTACTTACCTGAGATCGAAGCCCCTGCATCAGTCCTCGATCACCTCCTCCGCCATCCTTCCCAGAGTGACTTCCGGATATTGCTGCTCCGGCGCTGTGAGTCACAGCGCCGAAGCAGCAATGACGTCAGCCCCGCGCATGCACGCGGGAGTCGACAGTGACGGCATGATTGCCTTTGCTAACGGCACGCTCAGTGCGCCTGCGCCATTGTCTACGGCGCGAATGCACCGTAGACATCGCTGTAGTTTTTTGGAAAATATCTCCTTAACCATGTAGGTTAAAGCGGAGTTCCACCCAAAAATGGAACTTCCGCTTATCCCGCTCCTCACCCCCTTACATGCCACATTTGGCATGTAATTTTTTTTGGGGGGGGAGTGGGGGCTTCAGGAGGAGTGGGACTTCCTGTCCCACTTCCTCCTTCCACCGAGGGGCTGGTTAGGCGATTAAGCTTAATCGCCTACAGCAGCCCCTCCCTGTAGGCGATCGCATGGGACACATGACAGGTCCCATGTGATCGCCTGTCCAATCAGCGGTGGGCCGTGCCGCTCGCGCATGCGCAAGTGCCGCTCGCGCAAGCGCAGTGGGTGCCCGGCCGTGAAGCCGAAGGCTGTCACGGCCGGGTGCCCACAGTTACGATGAGGAAGCCGGCCGGGGAGGGGGGGGAAGCGGAGCCCCCTCAGGCGCGTCGCTGGAACCCTGGAGCAGGTAAGTGATTGTTTATTAAAAGCCAGCAGCTACACTTTTTGTAGCTGCTGACTTTTAATAAACATAAAACAAGGCTGGAACACCCCTTTAAGGAGATATTTATTGCACCTACAGGTAAGCTTTAATCTAGGCTTACCTGTAGGTTAAAGTGGTCTGTAAGGGTTTACAACCACTTTAACTGCAGGCTAATATTTAAAGTGTTACTAAACCCACAACAGTAAAATGCAGTAAAGCATGCTTGTTATACTCACTGTGGGGAGTTTAATCCTTTGCATTGTGTAAAAAGTCTGTTTAATCCTGTCTTCTTTAATACTCCCCTTCTTCCACAATCCCCAATCTATCTCCCGATAAAACAGAACCTTGTACATGTTCAGTTTGGTGTGTATGGCTAGAGAATTGTTTTTTTTCTTGGGAAGGTGCATGTGATCGGCACAGGGCCAATCAGCACTGTCCAGAAAGGGGGTCAGGGTTCCTGCAGCCTCATAGCCAGAGGAAAATGAAAACACCTCCTACAAGCTTCAACCAGTCATTGACAGAAGTCACAATACTGCTATATACTGCTGATGAGAAAAGGTATTTAGCAATTTATATTTACTAAAATAATTGCATTTCCATGTTCTGTGTACTGTGGGAGACCAGATATAGTGAATGCAGAGTTCTGGGTTTCGTAACACTTTAAAGCGGGGGATGGAATCAGGAAGTGAAGCCTTGCGTCTTCACTGCCCGGTTCGCTACTGTGCATGCACGAGTAACGTGGCACTTTTCCAGTGGTCCCTGCTGTCTCCTGAAAGACAGCGGGGTGGGTGGGTGAGGGGGGTGGGTGAGGGGGGGAGGGGAGTGACTCCAGTTTCTCAGTCTCTCTTTAAAGTGAGTAACAAGGAGAGACACTGCAGAAAGGGGTTGATCTGGGTTTGTGAACACAATTAAAAAAATGCACAGGCACTAGGATTTATATCACTGAAGGATCTCTGAGTTAGCACCTAATGTCCACATGATCAGAAAATCATACCAAAAATATAGTTTTTGAAGCGATCGTACAAAAATTTGTTCATTAGTACACAGCTTTCGAGAGCTGATCACATCAATTCATGTACAATTTTATCCGATGGGACAAGCACGAAAATATTTAGCAAAATTAAGGAAAAACCTTCTGGACAGCCGCACTCCAAAAATAAATTGCTTTTATTGTAAAAAAAAAAAAAAAAAAAAAAAACACACAAAAAAGCATGCCACAGCAGATGGGGTAAAAAGCTGACGCGTTTCACACCAAACTTTAGTGCTTATTCATAGCTTGAATAAGCACTAAAGTTTGGTGTGAAATGCATCAGCTTTTTACCCCGTCTGCTGTGGCATGCTTTTTTGTGTGTTTTTTGATTTTACAATAAAAGCAATTTATTTTTGGAGTGTGGCTGTCTAGAACGTTTTTCCTTCAGTTTGCATCATTCCATGCATTGCCAGTACCCCTGGCTTTGGATCAGGTGGGGAGACTTTCTGATTAGTATATCAGTGCGGTGATTCCTCTTTTTCACAAAAATATTTTATTCTGTTATGCGAGAATTTTTGTAACTTTAGTAAGCTTTTAATTTTCAATATGAGACTAGCATGCAAAAACAAAAAAATACAAAGGACGATCATTCGTACGATAACCCCATTGTGTGTACCAGTCATTAGTCCTGCAAGTATAGGATACTGGGTTATGTCTGAATAAAGATGACTCTATTCTGGAGTGAAAATTAGATGGAGCCATTGTCTAGGAAGATAATAAATACCTGTAAACTCCATTTGAGTGCCTAAATCAATCTTGTTATTAGCCTCTTGTGATCGTATGTATAGTAAAACTAGGCTGGATAGGATGTCAGCACACTGAGCCCATCAGGTGAGCTGCCTGCATCTGTGCTGATAAAGAATACGCTGACAAAGGGATAGAAATGACCTCAATGGTTGCAATTCCTTTGTCCATTTCTGGGCTGGGGGGCAGGGAAGTGACCTAGCTATATTGCTTAACCGCACTAGAAAAAAGTCAGGTCGCCGATATTACTTTGCTGTTTGGAAGGACTAAGAAAATTATAGATACTTTTACAGGTTAAACAGGTCCCATGTATGTATTTAAAATCTGAATATTTATTTTCCTATGCTGATCACTTGATTATGGCACCATAAATGTAAACAAATGCTGTAGTTCCTCGCCCTGCACTAGAATACCTCAATGTTGCCTTACATGTGACAGATAAGCTTATATGTCGCAACTTAGCATGGTGTGTCCCATGGTAGTAGACAATGTCTGCTGCAGGCTGACATCACTGAAAAGACTTCCATAAATGTAATCCTGAAGTGGATCTACAGCTATAAAGCTCATTTTATGTTAGATCAGAGTATTTGCCATTGCTATTTACACTTTGGTAATGCAGTGGTCATAGGCGTACGCACAGGGTGTGCCAGGTGTGCCCAGGCACACCCTGATCACCCTTTACAGCACAGATTCCCCCTACTTCCCTGGCTCCCTCCTTCCCTCTGCAGTGCTGCCAGCTTTCGTTCTCTCCCGCCAGCTGTTGCTGCAAGGATGTTTTGGGATGAGTGGAGGAAGGGGCTGGTAAATATGTAATTGACCAACCCCTTCCCTTTCTGAATGAACATCGTGAGTGATCAGTAGTGTGTGTTTGAGCTTTGGGGTGCACACCCTAATGCAGTAGACTGCACACACCTATGGGAGTGATTATAAAGAATCTGCTAGTAACATGTGGTTTAAAACTTTTAACAGCCATTGTTGTTCACTTAATAGCATATATTCTATATTTACAGAACCACTTGTGAATTAACAATATGATTCTGTAACTCTTTTTTTTTTTTTGTTGGGGGGTTGTGAGAAATGATCCTCTCCAAACAGGATATACTGTAGTGCGCTCAGGGCCAGATTAAGAACATCATGGGCCTGGTGCTGTGGATTTTGGTGGGGCCTTTTATAAATAATAAATAAATGCGTGGGAATCACAGTGCAGCAATGGAGGGCCCAGTCTGAAAATGTAAGTGTACCCTAATGTGCTAATATGCTGTGCATATTTGTACATTGTGGCATAACCTACCCCAGGGCCTCTAAAAAGTAGTAATGTCAGGAAAGTAGCTGAGATCCCCGATGTTCCTCTGTACATCACAGTAGTAATCACAACATTAAAAAAGTTCTAATAATGGGACAGAACAAATATGAGAACTGAGATTTCCTTTAGTTGAACTAACAAGTGTGTCCATTCTAGAGCTGGTAACATTGAGGGTATTCAGTATCATTTTAAAGAACTGTTTTTGTGGGTAAGCGACATAGGGGAGGAGTACGGACGGTATATAAGTGGGAAGTATGTGCAGGTGAGTGAGAGGAATGTGGAGGGTCTAACATTGGGCACTATGTACAGGAGAAGAGTGCAAAGGGTATGGCAAAAGGCACAATGTACAGGAGAGAAGTGTGGAGGGTATGACAGTGGGCATCATGTACAGGAGAGAAGTGTATGACAGCAGGCACCATGTACAGGAGAGGAGTGTGGAGGGTATGACAGTGGGCACTATGTATAGGAGAGGAGTGTGGATGGTATGATAGTGGGCACTATGTATAGAAGAGGAGTGTGGAGGGTATGACAGTGGGCAGTATGTACAGGAGAGTAGTGTGGACGGTATGATAGTGGGCACTATGTATAGGAGAGGAGTGTGGAGGGTATAACAGTGGGCAGTATGTACAGGAGAGGAATGTGGAGGGTATGACAGTGGGCAGTATGTACAGGATAGAAGTGTATGACAGCAGGTACTATGTACAGGAGAGGAGTGTGAAGGGTATGACAGTGGGCAGTTTGTACAGGAGAGGAGTGTGAAGAGTATGACAGTGGGAAGTATGTACAGGAGGAGTGTGGGGGTATGACAGAGGGTAGTATGTACCAGAGAGAAGTGTGGAGGGTATGATGGGGCAGTATGTACAGGAGAGAAGTGTGGAGGGTATGACAGTGGGCAGTATGTACAAGAGAGGAATGGGGATGGTATGATAGTGGGCACTATGTATAGGAGAGGAGTGTGGAGGGTGCGACAGTGGGAAGTATGTACAGAAGAGGAGTCTATGACAGCAGGCAGTATGTACAGGAGAGGAGTGTGGAGGGTATGATAATGGGCACTATGTACAGGAGAGGAGTGTGGAGAGTATGACAGTGGTCACTATGTACAGGAGAGGAGTGTGGAGAGTATGACAGTGGGCACTATATATAGGAGAGGAGTGTGGAGGGTATGACAGTGGGCACTATGTACAGGAGAGGAGTGTGGAGGGTATGACAGTGGGCACAATGTATAGGAGTGGAGTGGAAGGATGTTTAGGGACTGCGTAGTGGTTAAGCAGGTCATACATGAATTGAAATTACACCAATTATGCAGAGACCAGCCATAGTCGATCTATGTATGGGCTAGCTGGTTTTACACAAGTCAATCTATTAATCGACTTGAGTACAACCAGCCTGTTTTTCCAAAAACAATCAGTGCTGCCAGTTATAGATAGCAACACTGATCATTGTACTCACAGGCAGAACACAATAACACTAGAGGAGTGATTCCCCCATCTACAGGTCAGCAGGTGAGAGGGTGTGTGGGGACAGGCTGGGGAGAGATACCAGTCAGTGGCTGGGTAGGCACTGGCTAGTATCAGAGCCAGATACACACAGGTTACATACGTCGCGATCATTCGAGCGAGAGCAATAATTCTAGCACTAGACTTCCTCTGTAACTCTAAACATCTAACCTAAAAAATGTTTAAAGTATCGCTTAGGATACCAAAAAAAAAAAAAAATCGTGCTAACTTTAGTGTTTTTTTAATGTATGAAACAGTTTATTTCCAAAAAAAACATGTTTGAAAAATTGCTGCGCAAATACAGTACCATGCTAGAGCTGCACAATTAACCGTTAAAATTGTGATCTTGATTCAACCCCCCTGACATCTCCAATGCAGAGTTTGCTGATTCTTTCATATAACAAATGGAGAGACTTTCAGCTGTCAAAAGAAAATATCTGGACAGTCTGCCAAGTTCTTAGCAGGAAACAGGAAACATTGTAACTAACGCATTCTTCTTATATCAAAGGGATAAACTTCTGTGTGTAAAGAAAATATCCGACTGTCGGCCAAGTTTGTAAACAACATGAAACATTGTAACCAACTTCCTTTTTAGATCAAACTTCTGTGTGTAAATACAAGAAATGTAACCACTTAAAGTCCAACACTTGTTTAAGTTAAAAAGCAATATTTTTTGCTAGAAAATTACTTGGATCCGCCAAACATTATATATATTTTAGCAGAGACAAAAATAGCAATTGCTGCAATATTTTATGTCACACTGCATTTGCCTACTTCAATGAATAATAAAAACCATAAAAACAAAACAGTAAAGTTAGCCCATTTTTTTTTTCATTTTAATGTGAAAGACGATGTTATGTCGTACGAATCGTGAGAGAATCGTCATCTGTCTTCTAAGCAAAAAAATTGCAGTTGTCGTTTTAGCCAGAATCGTGCAGCTCTATACCGTGCACCATAAAAAGTTGCAAAGACCACCATAGAGTAATTTTCTAGCAAAAAACAAATTATGATTTGTTTTCTCATGTAAAAAGCAAACAAAAGGACAGGCGCCAATAAATAAAACTGCTGAACTTTTAATGATAAATAACACAAAAGCACTCACATGATAAATGAAGTTCACAGGCATAAAGTGAAATGAGGGTCTGCATGGATCGTCACACCAGCCGAAGATGAGAAGTGTCCCAGAGAAAAAACACCCAGCTGGCATCCGCTGTGCGGGGAAAAGTAATACCAGCAGCGCTGAATCCGGAAGTACCTAATGAGGTATTGCGTGATGACGTCATCCCCCCTCGCCAAGCCGCAACTATAGCTTCTTAGCTTGTGCTCCAGAGTGCGTTCCAGCTCCTTTGCTGGTATACTTGCATGCCAGCGCCGGCACACTTCCGGATTCAGCGCTGCTGGTATTACTTTTCCCCGCACAGCGGATGCCAGCTGGATGTTTTTTCTCTGGGACACTTCTCATCTTCGGCTGGTGTGACGATCCATGCAGACCCTCATTTCACTCTATGCCTGTGAACTTCATTTACCATGTGAGTGCTTTTGTGTTATTTATCATTAAAAGTTCAGCAGTTTTATTTATTGGCGCCTGTCCTTTTGTTTGCTTTTTACATGTTTATTGGAGCATTGCTTCGGCTCCCCACACAAGGCTGCCTCTCATCCAAAAACTGGGACTCACCATCAAGCTTGTTACAGCTTATAGGACTTTATACTGAGGACAGACTACATGACAGTAGGTTCTTGTTTGCGCCAGCATTGTGTATATTTGTATATGATTTTTTTTCTCAGTCTGCTGCAGTGTGTCAGCTTGTATTTATAATGGCTGCTCTGTATGTAGCTTCTGACAGGCTGTGCAAGCAGGCCCGTATCTCCGGAACCATAAATGATAGCCATCCCATATTTTGACCGGTTGTGGGGTAAGTCTTCAACTGACTATCCCCCAAATGTGGGGTTTCTGTGACCTCTGGTCATCGAGCTACAACCCCTGAAGTCGATCTAAAAAAAAAAAAAAAAAAAAAAAACTTTTATTTTTTATTTTTATTTTTTTGGAGCAAATGGGCCTATCTTGAGAAAGGGGCCTGGAGCTGCAGCTCCATCAGCCCCTCTGTTAATCCGGCCCTGAGTGCGCTTAACCTGTAGGTAAATAAAAGAACAAGAACCATCACTAAGTGGAAGAGTGGGTTTCATAATAAAACTGGCAGTGTCTTCACCTAGTACAGACAGGGTTCCCTTCCTGTTAAATCAATGAGTACCATATATATATATATATATATATATATATTCGAGTATAAGCAGAGTTTTTCAGCCCTTTTTTTTGGAATGAAAATTACCCCCTCAGCTTATACTCGAGTCAGTACCTGCCAGTCCATTGCCGCCTGACCTCACGCTGCCCATTGCAGAATCCGATCTGTGTACCCGAGTCTGTGACATAGACGGCGCCCATGCAGTTTTAAAAAATTGCACTCCTCCTCGTGCTGTTCCGTAATAGGCGGAACACTCGGTTTCCCAGCAAACACTGTGTTCAGTGTTCCGCCTATCACGATCACCCTCTCGTCCTCTCGTCTATCATGAACGAGAGGGTGATCGAGTGTTCCGCCTATCATGGAACAGCACAAGGAGGAGCGCAATTTTTTAAAACTGCACGGCCGCCGTCTATGTCACAGACTTGGGTACACAGATTGGATTCTGCAATGGGCATGGTGAGGTCAGGCTGCAAATGGGCACAGTGAGGTCTGGCTGCAAAAGGGCACAGTGAGGTCAGGCTGCAAAAGGACACAGTGAGGTCAGGCTGCAAATGGGCACAGTGAGGTCAGGCTGCAAATGGGCACAGTGAGGTCAGGCTGCAAATGGGCACAGTGAGGTCAGGCTGCAAATGGGCATTGTTGACCCTTATTTCCGCTTACAGTAGCTGCTGCATTCTCACCCTTGGCTTATACTCGAGTCATTACGTTTTCACAGTTTTTTGTGGTAACATTAGGTCCTCGGTTTATACTCGGGTCGGCTTATACTTGCGTATATACGGTAATCTAATTAAAGTAATTGGAAGCAGGACCAGAATATAACATTAACCATAAGCATATAAATGCACACCAGTGTAGAAATAATACAAGCTTAATATAAGAAAATATTAAGAATAGTACATACAGTGCATTTAGTGTACAAACAGATATTATCATCAAAGGGCCCAATAGGAGTCCTGGTGGAATAGCACACATATACCTGGATAAATAATTATATATAGAGATACCTCTAGATGAATGTTACAGCCAAGTCCCATTGCAGGGGCCCCTGAGGACGATGCAGCATCTTTGTGTAGAAGACCTAAAGACTAGATCTACAGTGATAAGGAGACCCTCCAGCCATTACCCATCCAGTCTGGAATATAGTCCTAGTTATCTGGCACTGTACATGTGAGAAAGTAATAGGGCGGAGTAAAGGAGATTCAATTGGCGGCTCTTCTGACAGAGGGGGGTATGTGCTGATTGTTTATCAGCGCAGCCCCCGCAGATGCCCACCCAGGACCATCAGGGATGCCGCCAAGACCACCAGGGATGACAGCATTCTGTATAAGGATACAAAAAACACAATAAAAAACACAATAAATCCTAAATATTTTGGATTTATTGTGTTTTTTTGTATCCTTGTACAGTCTTATGCATTTTGGGACTGATTTGTATATCCCCTGATGAAGCTATAAGGCGAAACATGTTGGGATTATATATGAAATCTCTATTTAAGTGGGACAATTGCCTTATGACCACTGTCATGATGAAAGTATTGAACACCTTTGAATAAACCAGCTTTGCTCTGTTTTTAACGTTATTCTCATTAAATTTATATAATTTTAAATACCTGTATTTATCGGCGTATAACACGCACCCCAACTTTAACCACTTAAGACCCGGACCTTTAGGCAGGTAAAGGACCTGGCCGGTTTTTGCGATTCGGCACTGCGTCGCTTTCACAGACAATTGCGTGGTGGTGGCTCCCAAACAAAATTGGCCTCAGTTTAGGCCGATACGTATTCTTCTACCTATTTTTGGTAAAAAAAATCGCAATAAGTGTTTATTGATTAGTTTGGGGAAAATGTATAGCGTTTATAAAATAGGGAATAGTTTTATTGCATTTTTTTTTTTACTACTAATGGCGGCGATCAGCGATTTTTTTTTGTGACTGTGACATTATGGCGGACACTTCGGACAATTTTGACAAATTTTTGGGACCATTGTAATTTTCACAGCAAAAAATGCATTGTTTACTGTGAAAATGACAATTGCAGTTTGGGAGTTAACCACAAGGGGGGCTGAAGGGGTTAAGTGTGACCTCATCTGTGTTTCTAACTGTAGGGGGGTGTGGATGTAGGTGTGACGTCATTGATTGTGTTTTCCTATATTAGGGAACACACTATCGATGACGGCTTCACAGTGAAGAACGGGGAAGCTGTGTTTACACACAGCTCTCCCCGTTCTTCAGCTCCGGGGACCAGTCGCGGGACTCCAGCAGCGGTCGGGTCCACGGGTCCCGCAGTCACGGAGCTTCGGACCGGGTCGCGGGCACACACCGTGACCCACGGCTGGGCACTTAAAGAGGATGTACCTGTACGTGCTTGCGCCCAGCCGTGCCATTCTGCCAATGTATATGTGCAGGGGGCGGTCCTTAAAGCGGAGTTCCACCCAAAAATGGAACTTCTGCTTAATCCACTCCACACCGCCTTACATGCCACATTTGGCATGTAATTTTTTTTTGGGGGGGGGAGTGGGGGCTTCAGGAGGAGTGGGACTTCCTGTCCCACTTCCTCCTTCCGCCGAGGGGCTGTTAAGGCGATTAAGCTTAATTGCCTTATTGCAGCCCCTCCCCTAGGCGATCACCAAGGACACTGACAGGTCCTAGACGATCGCCTGTCCAATCAGTGGCGGGCCGCGCCGCGGGCGCATGCGCAGTACCGCTCGCGCATGCGCAGTGGGTGCCCGGCCGTGAAGCCGAAGGCTGTCATGGCTGGGTGCCCACAGCTAGAATGAAGATGCCGGCCAGGGAGGGGGGGAGAGGAACGGACCCCCGGCCGGCGCGTTGCTGGAACGTGGAGCAGGTAAGTGAATGTTAATTAAAAGCCAGCAGCTACACTTTTTGTAGCTGCTGATTTTTAATAAACATACATTTTGGCTGGAACTCCCCTTTAAGTGGTTTAGAGGGAAGTTTCAGGGAAAAACTTTCCACAGCCCCCTGCGTATAACACGCAGCCACAGTTTACCCTCTAATTTTAGGGTAAAAAAGTGAGTGTTATACACCAATAAATACAGTACATGGCTCTCATTATTATTGGTTAGCACCGTAAAAATCCCCTCTCTTCTTCCCACCTTACATATATAATGCCACTATAAATTTGGTGTAAAGACTTCACCTTCCCTGCAGAGTAATTGCAGCATTAAACACTGGAGCAATGGCAACTGTAAAATCATTGGTTTCTTACAGTAAGTAAACAATAATATGGACAATTTTTGATATGAACAATGGTACCATAAATAGCTGTTTTAACCACTTAAGGACCGCCTCACAACTATTTACGTCGACAGAATGGCACAGGCAGGCAAATGGGCATACCGCGGGTCCCAGGAACTCGATGTTCCCGGGCGACCAGCGATTGCACTTGGTAAGGGCAGAACAGGGGAATTGGTTGTTCTGCTAGCTGGTTGGTAAGTAGGCTTGGTTATTCCCTGGCATTCCCCAAGGTATTTGTTGTTATCAGAACAGGGGAATGCCTTTGTAAACAAGGCATTCCCCTATTCTGCCTAGTGGCACTGTCACTGATGACTGTTCCCCGTGATCGGAACAGTCTTCAGTGACGTGTCACATGTAGCCACGCCCTCTAACAGTAAGAATCACTCCCTAGGAAACACTTAACCCCTTCAGCGCCACCTAGTGGTTAACCTCTTCACTGCCAATGTCATTTTTACAGTAATAAGTGCATTTTTATAGCACTATTGTTGTAAAAATGGTGTCAAACTGTCCGATGTGTCCTCCATAATATCGGAGTCATGATAAAAATCGATGATCACCGCCATAACTAGTAAACAAAATATTAATAAAAATGCCATAAAACTATCTCCTATTTTGTAGAAGCTATAACGTTTGCGCAAATGAATAAACGCTTATTGCGATTTTTTACCAAAAATATGTAGAAGAATACGTATCGGCCTAAACTGAGGGGAAAAAAATTATATATTTTTTGGGGATATTTATTATAGCAAAAAGTAAAAAATATAGATTTTTTTTTCAAAATTGTCGCTCTATTTTTGTTTATAGCGCAAAAAATAAAAACCGCAGAGGTGATCAAATACCACTTAAAGAAAGCTCTATTTATGGGAAAAGAAAAGATGTAAATTTTGTATGGGAGCCACATCGCAAGACCGCGCAATTGTCAGTTAAAGCAACGCAGTGCCGAATCACAAGTGGCCTGGTCTTTGACCACCAAAATGGTCCGGGGCTGAAGTGGTTAAAAGCGTACATATACATCTGCATTAAACACAAGCTAAGCTATGTCAGATAATATTGCAACAAGGCTTTGAAATATACAAGATGAGCATACTTAGGGGGTCTATGATAAATAAAAATAAAAATATGTGAATCATGGGTTGAAGCTGTGTTAACACTGCACAAAAAAAAACATTTATAGACAAACTTCTTAGTGCATGGGTCTTCAAACTATGGCCCTCCAGTTGTTCAGGAACTACAATTCCCATCATGCCTAGTCATGTCTGTGAATGTCAGAGTTTTACAATGCCTCATGGGATGTGTAGTTCCGGAACAGCTGGAGGGCCGTAGTTTGAGGATCCCTGCCTTAGTGAGACCAATCATTAACAATGGGTCTAAGTGACATCTGCTGAAAATATTACAGCTTCACGGATAGATTTTTCAGCTATATTTTCTATTTTCTATTAATAACAAATAGGGTTTATACGTAAAATAGTATTTGCTCTAAAATGTAGTGTTTTTCTGGTTCTGAAAAGCTTTTGGGAGCATGAGACAACTGACATTTTTCTTTCTTCATGATTTTGTCTGGTTAGTAATCGATTGTTACAGTATATTCAGGTGCCGCTATACTTTTTAACATGGCATTTTTGAAGACTTGTCATGGACGAGCAGATGTATCAAAAAAAGAATGACAGGCATTGAAACAAACTACTACTACAACATACTAGACACTACTGTACTCACGACTGAAGATGAAAAAAACAAAAGCAAAGGGAGAGAAAAAAGATATACGACTAGAGAATTAAAAAAGATTTGTCTCAGATACTGCCTGACCAACATTCCTTAATACTTAACTAACCCACAAAGCAAACAGGTTGGTGTTTATTGGCAATAGCAGCCTTTTATTAACATAATATCGAAATAGCAGAATAACTTTTAATACAACTGGAAGGATCCCCCATGTGTTTTTTTTTTTTAAATAACAAACATGTTATACTTACCTGTGCAGGTGGTTTTGCACAGAGCAGCTTGGGTCCCACTTCACTGCTCTTAGCCCTTCCCTCCTTTGAGTGCCCCTCAGCCAGCCCGACCCGGCCCCATCCTCTCTTTCCCCTGATTGGCTTAATGACTTTGATTGACCACCACGTTAGCCAATGGCACCACTGCTCTGTCTCAGCCAATCAGGAGGAGTGTCCTGGATGGCTGAGGGGATCGTGGACATCGCTGGAGAGAGAAGGGTCTCGGGTAGGTAATTAGGTGGTGCTAGACACAAAAGATTTTTTTATTTTAATGCATAAAATCTTTTAAGAGGGTTTCAGCTCCCACTTCCTCCCTGGGCACCGCCGCACTGGAAGGAAGGTCACCTCTCCCCGCTCCTTCTTGGCAATCATCGGGGACACATCACAGGTCCCAGATGATTGCTCAGCCAATCACAGTGCGCAGCGCGGCTCCATCTGATGTGGTCCACCTGTCCCCCTGCCCAGCCCCGCATTCACTTCCCAGACATTTCAAAACAATGAACAGACGGTTGCTTTGTTTTTTTGTTCTTTTATTGAGGGAATTTCATTTGGATGGGGTATGGGAAATATGGGATGCCCAATAGAATAACAGCAAAATTGATAAAGATGACTATATACACTCATTGTACACTCCTCCTGCACAACTCTTGCTTGCAGACTATTGCTTTCTGTCTCTCTAGGAGCAACTAGCACATGGTTAGGCCTAAAACTGGCTCAGCCAGGCCTTATGAATTTTCCCTTTGCAGGCAGTGACTGTGGGCCCATATGGTGTAGCAGAAAATATGGAGAGTCTTATTAGTCCTAGCTGTTCTCCTGGTGGACTACCTCTCCCAGTCAGTCCTCTTCAGGACCTGCCAGCCCTCCTGGTCGCAGCTGCTTGACTTCACTGCCCATGACATTGCAATCCTCTCTACTGGCTCCTCACCCAGCTCTAAATGCTTCCTCTCAGTCCTCTCTGGCATGCCTCTCCAGTCCTCCCAACTGCACATGTCACTCACCAGCCCTCCTGGCTGCAACCAGTGGTTCCCTCTTGAAGACTTACCTGGCAGTACTAGCTCATGATGTTCTCTCTGACTCCTCCTGCCCACTGTCCAGATCCTTCATGCTTTCTTGAAAGGATCCTGCACCCAAGTCCCAGGCCCAAGGTCACACCCCCTAGACTGGGGAGCTCCCTCAAAGGCCTGACAGCCTAGAACTCCATCCTCAGTTCTTCCACCCGACAACCCCTCCCCAGCTGGGCTGACCATGGGTATTTCAAGGAGGTCTGTTCCCTGCCAATCCTAGTTGGGAATTGGTCAAGGATCCCTGAGACACCCCAGACAGATCCACCCCTCTTCTTCTCCTCTTCTAGAATCCTCCAGAAGAAATGGGGAGGTAACAATGGAGTGATGATGTCTGTAAAACAGATGCTACTCTCAGCCACTCCCAGCCCACACAGATCAAAACAAACATTACAAACCATTATTTATGGTTAGCTCTAAACTGACAAGCTGTAAATAATGAGCTGTACATTATCAAATGTTGCCTAGAATTAAAGTGGTTGTAAAGGCTAAAGGTTTTTTGCCCTAATGAATTCTCTGCATTAAGCTAAAAACTTTTCCAGATTAGCTCCCCCCAGCCCCCCTGAATGCTAACCTGAACCTAAACCCGATTCAGCACTGTGCCCAAGAGCAGCATCACTGCCCTCGCTCTCCTCACTGGACATGGCAGTAGCGGAAACCATTGGCTCCTGCTGCTGTCAATAAAATCCAGTGAGGAGGGAGCAGGGGATGGGTTCGAGCTGCGCTGCACTATGTGTGTACAGTATATAGACTCTGAAAGACCTGCTCAGGAGTGAGTCTGCACATCTACCCCCATAGCCAGTTTCTGAGGGGGAAAACATTAAAAAGGAGGAGCGGACAGCACAGGTGAGGGACCCAATGAAGAGGAGGTCTGAGGTCGATCTGTGCAATAGCAAGTATAACATGTTTGTTATTTTAATACAAAAAATAGACTTAAAGCGTTGCCTACGGAAATTTTAGGTATCATAACTTGTTGCAGTAATTTTGCCATATTTTGTATCTATAGTTGACTCAGTCTCATCTTTTACAGAAAATGTAAAGATTTTATTGTGTTTGTGTTCATTAAATTACATTTGAGTGTAATTACTGAAAATGTTGGTTTGACAAACAGTCATGCAAATATTTTGAGACACTAAAAAAATACCTCTGTGTTTTAGATTATGTTTTAATGTGTTAATAAATTGGTGGATTGAGATAAAATGAGAGATTGATAAAATTGAGATTTTTTTTACCTTCTTGAAGACCTACATCAGGTAAACTAACCACTTAAGGACCGCCGCATGTACATATACGTCGGCAGAATGGCACGTACAGGCACATTGGCGTACCTGTACGTCCCTGCCTAGACGTGGGTCGGGGGTCCAATCGGGACCCCCCCGGTACCTGCGGCGGTCCCCGTGGCTGTCCGAGCGATCCGGGATGAGGGGGCAGCTGTTCGTTTTTGTCCGCCCCCTCCGGATCGCTCCCAGCCAATACGCGTCCTCCCCGTGTGTCACTTCCTCTGCCTGTGTAAACACAGGAAGGGGGAAGTGATGTAATCTCTCCTCTCGGCGGTATTTTCAACCACCACTGAGGAGAGCAGACATCACACAGTGAGTCTGCACAACACTACACTGACACCAGGACACATAGGCACATTAAACCCCCCCGATCACCCCTCCACCCCCCTGTCACAGTGTCACTGAATGCAGTGATCATATATGTACTGATCACTGCATTTAGTGTCAGTGTGACAGGCAGTGTGACAGGCAGTTAGTGTTAGGTTCAAGGTAGCCCCCGTACCCCCCCTAATAAAGTTTTAACCCCTTGATCACCCCCCTAGTTAACCCTTTCACTCACTATTGCCAGTGTCACTAAGTGATCATTTTTCTGATCGCTGTATTAGTGTCACTGTTGCCGCTAGGTAGCTATTTTTTTTATTGCAATTTTTTTTTTACTAAAGACATGTGGCTGAATAAATTTTGGCCTAAATGTTTGACTAAAATTTAGTTTATTCGATTTTTCTTATAACAAAAAGTAAAAAATATTGTTTTTTTTTTCAAAGGTGTCGCTCTATTTTTGTATATATCGCAAAAAATAAAAATCGCAGAGGCGATCAAATACCATCAAAAGAAAGCTCTATTTGTGGGAAGAAAAGGACGCACATTTTGTTTGGGAGCCACGTTGCACGACCGCGCAATTGTCTGTTAAAGCGACGCAGTCCTGAATTGTAAAAATGCCTCTGGGCATTTAGCAGCATATTGGTCCGGTCCTTAAGTGGTTAATGACAAATGTGTTCATTAATAAATGGGTCATTTCAGGGACTTTTGTGCTTTCACAATTTTTTGCTGATGTGGCTTTTGCATAGATCCATCAGGACTACAATGTAAAAATTATCTGTTTGACTTTCTGAGTTCTCGGATAACAGCAATAGGTCATATGTTCCATAATATCAAAAAGGGAAATTTTCAGGCCACAGTGCCAAACAATTTGGCTGAATGATTGATCTTGGCCTATCAACACTCACTTATCTATCAACCAAGATAGGTTACATTTTGCAAATGCTGGCAAACAAAATACTACAATATAATTAAAATATAAAAAGAAAAAAAACGTACTCTTATTTAAAAGCCATGTACATTTTGCTTTTAAATATATATCCTGTATATTTTATCAAAGTAATTATTTTGTTTTTCCTCTTGTGTTTGTATGTGTAGTAATGGCTTAGGAAATGTAGTCTTTAAAAGGTTACATGTATCTTTTAGAAAGTTATTTTCACAGTACATAAAATGCTATAGAATTGCTTTTGTTGGACATCCTGCTTTTACATATTCATAGCTAAATGATAACATGCTGTTGTTGTATTCTATATTGAGGAAGGGTGGAGGTTGTGGAGCAGTGATACACCACTAATGGATTTCGAGAGGATGCTAATGCAATGTACGAGTGTAGGAGTGAGGGAAGTGAGCTCTTATATGTAAAGAAGGATTAGGAACTCTAATTGTAACACCGTAATACAGACAGGGACAAGAAAATTCTTTGCATGAATGGCTTTAGCAGAATAAAACGCTTATTGTCATAAGGTACGTAGCCAATTGCACACTGACTGATATAAACAGATGAATATTCTATTCTGCTTTATATATATGGAGCTTGATAAAACAAAGACACAGTTTAATATTATGTGCATGTTTTCCATATGTGTTTCTCTACTTAACAAAGAGTTGCAAGTCATTTTACTGCATGCCGTTAAAAAAACGTGGGTAGAAAATTAGCATCTCATGGGGCAAATAATATTAATGTTGTGCCATGGTAAGTAATTTTACATTCAACTTAAAATGACTTTAAAGCCTGAAGGTTTTTTTTTAACTTTTGTGCATTCTAAGCATGAAGGTAAAAAACCTTCAGTGTGCACCTCCCTCTTCAGCCATTACTTATACTCACCTGAGCTTGACCCTGATACAGAGATGTGCCCAAGAATAGAAGCTCTTCTGGGTCTCTACCTCCTCATTCGGTGAAACACAGCAGCAGGAGCCATTGGCTCCCTCTGCTGTCAATCACAGCCAGCTGCAGAGGGATGCAAAAATACGAAAGGGAATTTGGACAGCCGCACTCCAAAAATGTTCCTTTTATTAAAATAGGTCACAAAAAAATACATGCCATAGCAAAAATTAGAACAAAGTTGACGCGTTTCGCACTGTAGCTCAGTGCTTAGTCATAGCTAGAGCTGCAGAGGGAGCTGGGGGCGGGGCTACGTTGTGCTCAGTGGGGTTGGTTTATTTAAACTAAAGAGTGAAAAATCTGGTGCAGCTGTGCATGGTAGCCATTCAGCTTCTAACTTCAGCTTGTTCAATTAAGCTTTTACAAAAAAAGCTGGAAGCTTATTGGTTTCTATGCAGAGCTGCACCAGATTTTACATTCTCCAGTGTTAGTAAATCCACTCCCGTGTGTCTCAGGGCTGCTCTTTGCAAAACAATTGTACAGAACAGGTACAGTGCTTTGCAGAAGATTTACCCCCCGTGGCTTCTTACCTATTTTGTTACATTCCAGCTTTTAGTTCAATGTTTTTCATTTTTTTTATTTTTTTTTATCTGAATTATATGTGATGGACCAGAACACAGTAGTCTAAGTTGGTCAAGTAAAATTAGAAAATATATACATGAAACTCTTTTTCAGAAATATGTGTGCATATGTATTCACCCCCTTTGTTATGAAGCCCATAAAAAGCTCTGGTGCAACCAATTACCTTCAGAAGTCACATAATTTGTGAAATGATGTCCACCTGTGTGCAATCTACGTGTCACATGATCTGTCATTACATATACACACTTTTTTGAAAGGCCCCAGAGGCTGCAACACCTAAGCAAGAGGCACCACTAACCAACACTGCCATGAAGGAACTCTCCAAACAAGTAAAGGACAATGTTACAAACAGACAAATTTCTAAGCACTGATTGTAAGTGCGAAACGCGTCGGCCATACTGTATTTTGTTGGTTGCAGTGACTGTGTGTACAGTTGAAAAATAAAAGACAACTTATTTTAAGTGATTTCGGAGTGCGGCTGTCCAGTTTTCGTCCTTCAATTTGCTAAAGGACAATGTTGTTGAGAAGTACAAGTCAGCGTTAGGTTATAAAAAACAAACAAATCTTTCATGATCCCTAGGAGCACCATCAAATCTATCATAACCAAATGGAAAGAACATGGCAAAACAAACCTGCCAAAAGATGGCCACACACCAAAACTCACGGACCGGGCAAAGAGGGCATTAATCAGAGAGGCAGTACAGGGACCTAAGGTAACCCTGGAATAGCTACAGAGTTCTGCTCCTGCAGAGACTGCAGTATCTGTACATAGGATGACAATAAGCCGTACACTCCATAGAGTTGGGCTTTATGGCAGAGTGGCCAGAAGAAATACATTACTTTCAGCAGAAAAACAAAATGGCATGTTTTGAGTTTATGAAAAGGCATGTGGGAGACTCCCAAAATGTCTGGAGGAAGGTGCTCTGGTCTGATGAGACTAAAATGTTACTTTTTGGCCATCAAAGAAAACGATATGTCTGGCGCAAACTCAACACATCACATCACCCAAAAAACGTCATGTTTTTCAGCAGTCAGGAGCGGGAAACTGGTTAGAGTTGAGGGAAAGATGGATGGTGCTAAATACAGGGATATTCTTGAGCAAAACCTGTACCACTCTGTGTGTGATTTAAGGCTAGGACAGATGTTCACCTTCCAGCAGAACAATGACCCCACACACACTGCCAAAGAAACACTTAAGTGGTTTAAGGGGAAACGTGTAAATGTGTTGGAATAGCCTAGTCAAAGCCCAGACCTCAATCCAATAGAAAAACTGTTGTCAGACTTAAAGATTGCTCTTCACAAGCACCAACTATCCAACTTGAAGGAGCTGGAGCAGTTTTGCAAGGAGGAATGGGCAAAAATCCCAGAGGTAAGATGTGGCAAGCTCATAGAGACTTGGAGCTGTGATAGCCGCAAAATGTGGCTCTACAAAGTATTGACTTTAGGGAGGTGAATAGTTATGCACATTGATTTTTTCTGTTATTTTGTCCTATTTGTTGTTTGCTTCACAATAAAAAAAAAATCTTCAAAGTTGTGGGCATGTTCTGTAAATTAAATGATGCAAATCCTCAAACAATCCACGTTAATTCCAGGTTGTGAGGCAACAAAACACGAAAAATGCCAAGGGGCGTGAATAATTTTGCAAGGAACTGTACACAACACCATCCACCGGTGACCCGCTAAGTGACCACAGTATTATACTGTTATATGCCTATTGATCTTTATATTAGTGTGAGTAGCCATTAGGCTGATTTTAATTACATATACCATTCGTTGCATCTTCTGCTGCACCCTGTTTTTCTCCTATTTAGGTGTTTGCCTGATGTTACACTTTTAATGATATTATTACAATCGTGCTACAGATTGTTGAAATATTGTTTATTGTAGTGCTTATTGGAGCTAAATGCAGTTGAATGTAAAATAAAGTTTCCTTAGAAGCATGCCAAGCGCTCACAATGGCAAGATTTAATTATAAAATACAGTATCAACATATCTTTTGTTAAATGTATATTTGTTGCCTTAATTGCCTTCCAGTGTCTCAGCAAAAGCCTAGGTTGAAACAACTTAGTGTTCGGGCTAAATTTCCACTGTGTATTTCCCAAGGTTCTGAAACAGAATACTGATTGTGTTTCTGAAAAAGGATAGAGTACTTTGTGCTGCCTAGGGAGCTAACATTTCAAGGCACTTGAAGTGAATCATAAATTATAAAGTTTGATATGGCTATGTAGACAAGTATATAGTATATGGACTGCAAGATGCAAACAAATACACTATCGCATTCCATGGAGAGCCTACTTCCCTCCACAGTTCTTTATATTCATGTCATCTCTGAACACAGGTTACTGTAAAGTTTACACGCATGTACCCTAGAGGACCATAGAAAATAATGATTGAATTCAGAAATTATGTTTGGAGCAGCTATTATTTACCTTTGGACAGGCAGAATACATGTGTGTTATTTTTTAAAGTTGATCCCTAGGCAGATATAAAAAATAAGCAATTCTTCCCCCTTTCCTTAAACTTTACATCAGCATGCACATTTGTATGCTGATATGAAATTAAGTAACAGTTTTTAAATATTTTTTTGCATACTTCCATTTTTTCTCTTGCACTTCCCGTTTTTCCTGAAGGCAGTAATGAAATAGGCCCAACCACAAAGATGCTCCCTGGGAAAGTAACGTCACCGTACCTAAACTACAAGATCTCATGAGGTCCCCTGTAACGCAGTTTTATATTCATAAATAGAAAAAGGAAGAACCCCCAATTGGGCCTTTAAGGGCAACAACAAAGTATATGAATAGTAGTGTTTATTAACAAATTATACAAAATTTACAAACTTCCAGCATTAAAAACATGATACGTGCGTGGATTCCCAGAAGGGGGTCCAGAAAGCCTGACACGTTTCAGGACACTGTCCATACCTTCGTCAGGAGCTAGTATACGGATGGGATCACTCTGTACAACACAAATAAAATCATTTTAGCAAAACATATATTTCAACATTTATTGTCTAAACACAAGAGCAAGAGCACAACAATAACTTAGCGCAAGAGTCATACCCAATCATATCATTGTAAAAATTTAAGGTTGGACGGGCGAGTCCCCAGGAGTAGCACAAATGTACCTCCTGCGTCCAAAGGACACACAAGCAAGGCAGGTCCCCAACACTCCCAACAGATCCAAACACACCACCAGGGCACGGACACAGCAGCCACGATAATATAGTCCTTCAAGTTCTAATTAATATTCATAAATACATCAATAAAAACATTTTTTAATGCCAGCAGTGTAAGTACCTGAATTTGACTTGGGTTCAGACTTTTGCAATTGCCTGCACAGTAGAACTCTGGGAGAAGGAGAAACAGCATAGGGAGACAGTCAGCTGTGCTGAGGCCTATGTGTTTACAAGGAATATTCTGATAGGAAGAGAGAGTAGAATGACAGAGAGAGTTGAGTTTATTAGTCTGCTGCTTATCTTTCACTGTCCAGTCACAAGCTGAGGGAACACAAGGCCTAGTATTAGGTATTATTAAGGATGGCTATACACAGTTCAAATCTCAGGAAACAGCTGAGATTCACACCGTTAATGAGCAGGCTGAATGTACCAAGTTGATCAATCGATCAACTTGGTTACAACTAGCCTGCCACATTTTCTTGTGATTATCGCTAGTGGCTGCTATAGCTGACAACGATAATCATTGTCTTCTCCCAGCGGAGATGGCTTACCCTGCCCCCCCCCCCCCCAGAGGGCTTCCTCTGCACTGTCTGTGTAGATGGTGAAACCAATTTTCTTCCCTGCAACCAAATTTGCACTGTGTATGGCTGGCCTATGTGCTATATGGCAGAGCTATGTATATCCAAGATCCTTGTAGCAGATAAGACAATGCCCATATACTGTATGTATTACATCTGTATATTTAGTGGTTTATTTGGAGTTCAGCTCAATTCTATTCTCAGATCTTTTTAGAAAGTTTTTTTTTTATACATCTATCTTCGCCCTCTACTGGCGGTGATCGCAAATCTGGGACTTCGATTTCAGTCCTATGCGGATGACACCCAGTTGTTCTCCAGAATCTCGACCAATGAGCCAGAGGCGGAGGCCAAGTTGGTTGCAGGTTTAGAGATCATAAAAAGCTGGATGGCAGCTAATTACCTGCAGCTAAACCAGGCCAAAACCGAGGTTCTAAGGTCGGGGAATATTCCTGAGGGTCACTGGGTGTTATCGTGGCCCGATGAGGCAGGGGTGTGCCCCCGGCCGGCTGACACGGTGGGGACACTAAGGGTCCTGATTGACAGCAACTTGACGTTAATCCCCTATGTCGGTCTGGTTGTCAAGACCTGCCATTGTAAAATGCGGCTTCTTTACCGCATTTTGCCTTTTCTATCGGATCTGGAAAGGATTTCGGTGGTGCGCACTCTGGTCCTTCCGCATCTGGACTATTGTAATGGTCTCCTGGCTGGACTGCCTCAAGTCCAGATTGGGAGACTTCAAAAGGTCCAGAATCAGGCGGTAAGGCTTGCATTAAACCTCAGAGGCCACTGCTAGATATGTGCATTCCCGTTCGTACGAATGTTATTTTCGTACGAAAATGTTCATTTTCGTACCCGCAGGATAATGTGTACATATGAAAAAATTAAAGCACCAAAATATGAAAACTACGAGATTACGAATGAGCCGCATAACGAACAACCGCAAATACGAACGAATGATCCGACGAAAAAAAAACGGCAAAACGAAAACGGCAAAAGAACAAAAATTACATCTATAACAAAAGATTTACATTCTGTATTTTGTTTGAATCCTTTTTCTGTTTGTTTTCAGTCCTATGTTCATTGTTCATATGACATCTATAACAACAGATTTGCATGCTGTATTTTGAATCCAAAATACGAACAGAAAAAAGGAATTTAAAATACAGAATGCAAATCTTTTGTTATAGATGTCATATGAACATACGACTGAAAATAGCAAAAGAAAAGGGTTTCAAGATACTGAAAATCATTGACGAAAATTCACGAAAATTATTGTCTAACAAGTAACGAACATGAATTAAACAGAATAACGAACCATCCCGCATGTACGAAAATAAAACAGTAACGAAAATACGAAACGATCGGAATACGAAAAAATCGCGTCATACAAAAAATGAACGGGAACAAACAGGAAAACGGGCGTCTTACGAAAACGAACGAAAACTAAAAAACGGAACGATACGAAACAGAACAACATTTTTTTTTTTTTTTTTTTTTGTGCACATGTCTAGCCACTGCCCCACCTCGAGACATCAGGCTGCCCTGCATTGGCTGCCAGTTGGTCAGAGGGTGTGTTTTAAAATTGTAACACTTGTTTTTAACACTTGTTTTTAAAGCGTTTCATGGGCTAGGAGCCGCCTATCTCTGTGCGAAATTGAATAGACATGTTACTGGCCGCTCCCTTAGATGGAGCTGCCAATTCCGCCTTGAACAGCCAGAGAGGCGGCTGAAAAAATGGGGGGGGGCGGGCTTTTTCTGTGCTCGGCCCTAGAGAATGGAATTTACTTCCCCTAAGTCTTAGACAGAGTCCGGACCTACCCACATTTAGGAGGGATCTTAAAACCTGCCTGTGGGCAGAGGCAGAATGATAGGAGGATTGAGGTTAGGGTAATTTTGGAGGGAAGTACTGCTGAATCTGTTTTATGGGGAATTGTGTGTTGTCTCTCCTTTGGTCTTATGTGATTTTTATGGTTTTATATTATATTGTATTGGTTTTATGGTGCTATAGTGTTGTTTTATTAGGTGATTTTAATCGTGGTACATATTGTATATTGTTACTATGTTAATTGATGCCTGTAACACCCGGTCTCGTTGTGAATTGTTAAGGTCTGGAAGCGTTTCGATACCTTCGGGTGATTCTACGCTATACAAGCAATAAACAATAAACATAGCCACATAAAAGCTATTGAAATCAAAGTTTAAAAAAACAGTTGTCATTAATTAAGTAAAATAGGTGGTAAATTAGGTGGACTATATAACTGTGAAGGTGTTTAGAATTAGTATGTTGCTTTCAGTCATTGTCCCTAGAAGAAGATGGCACCAGCAAAGAAGGGAGGTTAAAAGAAAAAGGGCTGCTCTGCCATCAATGAGGTAGTTACTAGGGAATACACCATCAATGTTCACAAGCAGATCCATGGCATTGGCTTCAAGAAATGTCCTCCCTGTGCTCTGAAGGAAATCCGCAAATTCGCAGCGAAAGAGATGCGTACTCCTGATGTGTGTATTGACACCAGGCTGAACAAAGCTGCGTGGGCCAAAGGAATCAGGAATGTTCCATGCCCTATTTTTGTGCATGTGTCCAGGAAGCGTAATGAGGATGAAGACTCTCCCAACAAACTGTACACACTGGTCACATATGTGCCAGTTACTACATACAAAGGTCTACAGACAGTCTTCATTTGTTGATATAAAAATATATAAAACTGAAAAAATAAATATTATGTTTTGCATTCCTTGGTTCATCTCTCACCCTTATGAACATACTAATAACAATTATAAATGAAACCTTTTCATTTCCATTCCAAATGTTATTTTAGACCCAGTGATGGCATGCTGTGCTTCTCTATCAATGCAGGTTCATCATGGCAGGTACATCACAGCAGACAGCCTTAGGTAATGCTCACGTGTGGTGCTTAATGATTGATAGAACTGAAATCTAATGAATGAAAGAGGTGGGCCAGGGACAGACAGGATGGGGAATAAATAGCTAGATGATGCTGGATGTCCATTAGCCAGGAAATAAAGCATACTATATCTAACTTGCTGCAGAAGCTCACACTGTGCAGTGAAATCAGAAAAAATAATTCAATACAGGAGAGGAGCTTGTACAAATGTTCTAGACTGAAGGTAAGGCTGGAGTTCAGCTTTAGGTTTCTGTAACACAGCAACAATGATAATACTATTATTATTACTATTGCTGATTAATATTGTGCCATCATTTCCCATTCTCCAAAATAAGAAATCCTAAAATAGAGATAATATAAGTTATAGTTAAATAAAACAAAAGCTAGACCCGCAGCAAAGAAAAAGAATAAATAGATAAAAAGGCTAAATGACTAAGGCCTCGTACACACGATAGGTTAGCCAGAGGACAACGGTCTGATCATGTGTAGGCCCCATAGGTTATTTAACCTTAGGTTAAAAAAAAAAGCCAACTTGCTTTAAAATTAACCTATGGATTCCTAACCCATAGGTCAAAACCGATCGTTAGTAGGCACGACCATCGGTTAAAAATCCATGCATGCGCAGAATCAAGTCGACGCATGCTTGGAAGCATTGAACTTCATTTTTTTCAGCATGTCGTTGTGTTTTACATCACTGCGTTCTGATACAATTGTTTTTTTAACTGATGGCGTGTAGGCACATCAGACCATCAGTCAGCTTCATCGGTTTACCTATGACAACGGTCCTTCAGGCCGTTCTCATCGGATGGACTGATCGTGTACAAGGCTTTAGGGGAGGAATTGGTAAAGAAAAGTTAATATGTAAATTTCTATGCCTAGTCCCGTCAGGAAATCTGCCGTGTTTCCTTTGGTCGGGAAAACCAGACGTGTGTATGCTCCTTAGCAAGAGGAAAACTGTTAAATTAAAAAAATTAGAACATTTTCTCTTTTTTCTCGCTGCAAATCGCTGCATTTTTTCCCTGCAGTTTTCCTATGGGAAAACCGTCCGTGTGTACAGGGGAAAAGGGACCGAGCCGATCTTTTGACCATCGGGAAAACTGATCGTGTGTACTAGGCATTAGTGTTTTACGATGAGGTCTTACCTGATTAGAATTTGTTGGTCAGATGCTAGGGAGAAGCCACAAGAGGTGGTGTTGGGAACATCATTCCTAGAAGGTCAATGTATAAAGAAGCTGCACCACCCAACCAAATTATTTTATCATTATATAAATTGGGTTAGGTAGGAGTAGGATCAGTACAGCAGCTTTGTGGGTTAGGGGGCCTTTATGGGCCATGCAAGAATTGTCTTCTCTAAAAAAAAGACATTTGAACTGTTACTAGCAAATAGCAGAGGAACTAATGAGATGAGCAGCACTTCAGTAATGAAAAAGAGAGGAAAATAAAAATTCAGAATAGCGATTGGTGGTGGTGTTAAAGCGGAACTAAATCTCTAAAACTTCACTGAAACTAAGGGGCCAAGCTCAACCCCTGATACAAGCTTTATGTTGAAATGATCCATTGAAAACACCTTGCAGTAAAAATTGAACTATGTAGCTTCCTTGACTGACTAGGGAAAAGGGGATGTGATGTTCGCTGTCGGGTCTGTTTGTGTTCTATTGTCATGGAAATGCAAAAGCTCAGCGGCAACTTCATTTCCTGTAATAACGTACACACTGGATATGCCCACCAGCAAGTCCAAGTATCGCTGTTAAAGTTAGAGCAACCATGTGACCTGCACATTGCAGCTGGAAAAAGGAATGAAGGTTAAAACAAGCAAGCACGCAGTCATGACAGCCATTAATTTGGCTTACAACTACTTGTTGTAAAGTGATTCATATCACTGCCTCTTACGTTAATTTGCACAAAGTGCAAGGTCAAATATGGGTATTTCTTTAGCTTTTAGCTTTTCTGGATTACATTTCTTTTTATTTAGTGAAATACTACATGTTTACCATTGCAACACTGAGATTAATCATGTTTTTATGTTCTGGTACTGACAGGAGGGAAGCACACAAACACTTAAATAGAGTGCTATAGAAGTCTTTATTGTAATTCACAATTAGGATATAGTTTTTCTACGCTGTAGCCAGATACACTTCGCTGAAGCAAATAAAATTATAAATAAAAAGGCCAGTCCAAATAAAATCCCTTTCCAGTGGCACTGCTAGATGCGCCAGATAAGTAGTATGTTTCTCCATTTACTCCTATTAGTATGGATCCAGCTGGACCAGTGATTTGTTCTTTTGAAGATTTTTCTACTGTTATTTCAGTCCTTCGTATTTAGAACTCCATCCTCCAATTGAAACCTTCTTTGGACAATGTATTTTTACCTCTGAGCACTTTACAAATATTACTAATGTGACACATGGTTCTCCCAAGCCTAGTATTCCTTCCAATATAGGCGACAGTTCTCACCCTTTGTTTGTCACCACACCCCTTCTCCTTCCTAATATTCTTGGTATCAAACAAAAATGGAATTGTATTTTTGCACTAGCAGTAAAGTCCTCCCAGACAAGTCCTCGCTTTCCACAGTCAAGGGACCCTGTTTCCACCTACCCATAAGGGCAAAAGCTCCCACTTGGTACTCATTTTAACAAAATTAAATACAACCACAATTAGGCCTTGTACACATGATCAGTCCAAACTGATGAAAACGGACTGAAGTTCAGTTTCATCAGTTCACAGACTGATGGTCTGATGTGCGTATACACCATCAGTTCAAAAACCGATCAGAACGTGGTGACGTAAAACACAACGACGTGCAGAAAAAAATGAAGTTCAATGCTTCCAAGCATGCGTCGACTTGATTCTGAGCATGCGTGGGTTTTGAACTGATGCTTTTGCGTACTAACCATCTGTTTTGACCGATCAGTAGGCGTCCATCGGTCCGAATTTAAAGCAAGTTCTAAATTTTTGGACTAAAGGACAACAGACTGATGGGGCGTACCCACGGTCGGTTTGGACCGATGAAACTGAACTTCAGTCTGTTTTCATCGGTTTGGACTGATCGTGTGTACGTGGCCTTACCCTCTTGTTGGATTGTGTATATACCGCTAAGTTAGGGTCAATCAGGAAACATGAAAAGGTTTGTCCAACTAAATACAGTAAATATGCTTTGTTTTAGTCCATATTCTGTAGACATTTATAAAAAAACGTTTCCCGCAGAGTGCAAAAAAAGTCAAAGCTGAAATACAAAGTGTAGCTACAGTCATGCGCACCATTTGTGAGCAATATCGGAGTTTAAATTATCGCCTTTCTCTGGTAAGCTGGATCTCCTATTCTAAACTACATGTGATGATATGAAGCCAACTAGGAGTTTATGTTTCAAGCTGGGAAATTCTTCCTGATCTTTCAAATAATTTGTCTGCATGCCAAAGCATATCCATAAAGACAACAAAGAGAGTGACTTCAATGTATGCCATCTGACCTTCATCACTGATTTAATGGATTAAGAAAGTCAGCAGCTTATTCATGATATAACTTCTATTTCACTAGCTTTTGCATTTTTCCTATGCCTCATCATTCCTAATAAGGTCCTAGTTTATTAAACTGGGAACGATTCCACCGAATATTAATTTATGACCAAATGTATGAACTACATTATGCTCATAAGAACAGTCAAAAGCATTCTTGGAATCTAACATTGTAGATATTAAGTTAGTTGTGTTTAAAAATCGCATAAATTCATGCAGGTGTATTGATATTTTAGTGTAGGAATTCAGCATTTGCAGGACGTGGCAGAATCTGCCTTAATATTGTAATATAATTTAGTAATCCTCCTGTAGCCTTAAGTATGTGAGTGGTGATTTCCCTTTATCTTTGGCTGCTGTACAAACTGTCTGTTGTCGGTACGCTCAAAGTATTTGTATGTTATTGTAAAAGCTTTGAACTTCTAATTAAATCTGATTGGAATGTGTTTTACATGAATATTGAAGATTAGAGTGCTCAGTCACAGACTGTGCCTTCTCAGCAACAACTTTCTAAGATCCAGATCTTACTGAACCCGTTATGCTAGTAGAGCTGCCTGAAACGCAAATAGAGCTGGATGAATATATTGCAAGTCTGACATTTTTACTGTATAATTTTTTTCAGTATGCAAAAATATTTTTTACATTCCACAAAAATGCTTTTGTGGAAAAACTGATTGTTACTTGTACAAGAGTGCTAATCTTTCGCCACAGCTAACTACCCTTTGTTCCACTTGACCCTCCCTTCTAGATTGTTTGAACAAAATGAAGTGAGTTATTCCTAAGAATTACAGGCCTACAATATAAAACGCCAAATTTCCATGCAAAATAATGCTACCGCTTTCAGCACCAAAAATCTGAAAGAATCATACCACCAGGGAGGTTAAAAAATTAACCCAACAATGTTAGTGTACTAGAAGATGCTGTGGGTAGATGATAGCGAAGGATGACAAACTGAACAGTGAGAGATTAGAGAGTCAGTTGGGAAACTGTGCTTTACATTTGGTTGCTAGCAGGGGCATACCAATAGGGGGACGGAGGCGCTCTGCCCCAGGTACCACTCATTGGGGGGGGGTGCCAGTGGCCGAGTGACTTTACTATATGGGGTGCACTCTGAGTCGGGTGACAAAGTCCGATCATTCCAAGGGCATCCCTGCTGCCTCTGGCGGCTCCCTTTTATTTTAGGTGTTTTTTTAGAACACCCCCAGCCCCGCGGCCACAATGGACTGGTCCAGACCATCCACATGTTCAGTGACTGAATTCCCTCCTGCTACCTCCGCCTCCACCCACCACTGCGGCCTCAGCCTGTGTCTGTCATCTCTCTCCGCTGGGGCGGCTCAGCTGCTGCTACCACACACAGACACAGTCAGGATCAGGAATCTAATCTGGACCTCCCAAGTTCCTCCCTAGCTGAGACTGAGAGCCATGGGACAGTGGTGAGCGGTGAGGGGCTCTGGGTGGTGTTGTAAAAAGAGCCTGGAGGAGTGTGTGTGTCTTTCTGCTCTGCCACCATGTGCTGACCTGATTTGGGGGGGGGGGGGTGATTGCTGTCTCCACCACCCCCTGCCATGTGTACTAGTACGGTAAGTAGCTGACCTGATTTGGGAGGGGGGTGATTGCTGTGTCCACCACCCCCTGCCATGTGTACTAGCACTGTAAGTAGTTGACCTGATTGGGGGGGGGTGATTGCTGTGTTCACCACCCCCTGCTATGTGTACTAGCACTGTAAGTATCTGACCTGATTGGGGGGGGGGGGGTGATATCTGTGTCCACCACCCCTTGCCATGTGTACTAGCGCTGTAAGTAGCTGACATTTTTTTTGTTGGGGGGGGGGGGTGATTGCTGCATCCACTACCCCCTGCCATGTGTACTAGCACTGTAAGTAGCTAACCTGATTGGGGGGATGATTTCTGTGTCCACCACCCCCTGCCTTGTGTACTAGCACTGTAAGTAGCTGACCTGATTTGGGGGGTTGCAGAATACAGATATGTGCGATATACAGGGTGCAGAATGTAGAAATATGCAGTTTACAGGGTGCAGAATGTAGAAATATGCAGTTTACAGGGTGCAGAATGTAGACATGTGCAATTTACAGGGTGCAGAATGTAGACATGTGTGATATACAGGGTGCAGAATGTAGACATGTGTGATTTACAGGGTGCAGAATGTAGACATGTGTGATTTACAGGGTGCAGAATGTAGACATGTGCGATATACAGGGTGCAGAATGTAGACATGTGCAATTTACAGGGTGCAGAATGTAGACATGTGTGATTTACAGGGTGCAGAATGTAGACAGGTGTGATTTACAGGGTGCAGAATGTAGACATGTGCGATATACAGGGTGCAGAATGTAGACATGTGCAATTTACAGGGTGCAGAAAGTAGACATGTGCAATTTACAGGGTGCAGAATGTAGACATGTGCAATTTACAGGGTGCAGAATGTAGACATGTGTGATATACAGGGTGCAGAATGTAGACATGTGTGATTTACAGGGTGCAGAATGTAGACATGTGTGATTTAAAGGGTGCAGAATGTAGACATGTGTGATTTAAAGGGTGCAGAATGCAGACACGTGCGAGTTACAGGGTGCAACATGTAGACACGTGTGATTTACAGGGTGCAGAATGCAAACATGTGCAATTTACAGGGTGCAACATGTAGACATGTGTGATTTACAGGGTGCAGAATGTAGACACGTGCTACATACAGGATGCAGATTACAGGCATGTGCTATGTACAGGGCGCAGATTCCAGGTGTGTGCTATGTACAGGGTGCAGAATCCAGGTGTGTGCTATGTACATGGTGCAGATTCCAGGTGTGTGCTATGTACAGGGTGCAGAATCCAGGCGTGTGCTATGTACAGGGTGCAGAATCCAGGTGTGTGCTATATATTACCCACCTGAAGTAGCTGAGCTTTGAGCTTACCTGATAAGGGGAGGGTTGCCACCAGCCGGCACGTCCGGATTTGCCTTTGTTTGGGTCTCCAATGTAGAAACCTGGAAACGACATCACAGTGTCACTTCCGGTTTATGTGGGGCCGTGGGGGCAAAACTTCTCTTTAAACTATAGAGGTTGGTTGGGACTACATTGGGCAATGTAGTCCAGCACAAGCTATTAGCTAACATTGGTGGCGTGAGTCCTAATTGCTGTTATATCTTACAATATATATTTAAAATATCTTACAATATAAAATATATATATAAAAATCTTATTAATATACATGAATGAATGAATGAATGAAAACTTATATAGCGCAGCACATGCGAAGTAAATCGCCTCTGGGCGCTTGTTGTTCCTGTCTCCTTTGAGATCAAAAGAGATGGGTCTTAATCTTTCTCCTGAAGACCAAGTAGTTCTCCTCCAGCCGAATGCTGGCTGGTAAGGCATTCCATAGTCTGGGACCTTGGACAGCGAATCTTCTGTCCCCTTTGGACTTGTATCTGGCTTTCGGTATCTGAAGCCGATTTTGATTGGTGGATCGTAAAATACGATTGGGATTCTGAATTTTTAATTTTTCGCATAGATAATGGGGAGCATTCCCATGGATACATCTATGCGTTAGACAGAGAGCATTAAAGGTGATTCTGTCTTTAACTGGTAGCCAGTGAAGGGATCTCAGTGAAGGCGAGATTGATTCCCAGGGTTTTTTCCCAGTCACAAGTCTGGCGGCCGTATTTTGAACGACTTGAAGACGAGCGATTTGGTAATTGGGGAGTCCGAGGTAAAGGGCATTTGCATAGTCCAGTCTGGAGTTTACAATTGCTCCCACCACGACCGCTACGTCTTTCTTGGGAATGAAAGGAATGAGTCTGCGTAGTAAGCGCAGCAGATGATGAGATCCGCTGACTACTGACCCTATTTGTGCGTTCATTGTCATGTCGGAGTCAAAGATGACCCCAAGACTTTTGACTTTGGCGCTAGGGGAGATGATTTTTCCCAGAATGGGCGGGGGGATCCAAGTTGTTGCCGGTTGATTCCTGCGCTTGGCGTGAAACAGAAGAAGTTCTGTTTTCGCTCCGTTGAGTTTGAGATAACTCTTTGTCATCCAGTCCTCTATCAAAGAGAGGCATGTCTCTAGATTGAGGTGGTGATCCTTTTTATTGCAAATGCGGAAGTACAGTTGCGTGTGGTCTGCATATGAGTGATATAGCAGTTTTTGGCTGCTGATGATTTCGAAAAGAGGACGCACATAGACGTTGAATAACATCGGCGACAGGGGAGATCCTTGAGGGACCCCGCACGATAATGTGCATTGTTCAGAAGTGAAGGGTCCTAGCTTCACTATTTGCGATCGGTTATCCAAAAAAGAGGAGAACCAGGATAGATCGCTTTCTGCGACTTTGGCTATTTTAGCCAGCCGAGTCAATAACCGCTTGTGATCTACTGTATCAAAGGCTGCGCTTAGGTCCAGCATAACCAGGAGAGAAGATTCTCCTTCGTCTGTGGCCTCGAGAACGTCGTCCCATATCTTAAGCAATGCTGTTTCCGTCCCGTGTCCGGGACGGAATCCTGATTGAAATGGGTCGAGTAGATTGTGGGTATCTAGATGCTGCTGCAGCTGCTGTACCACTGCTTTCTCCATTACCTTGGAGAGAACATTTAGGCCTGTTATGGGGCGCCAATTGAGTGGATCCTTCGGATCCAGGGTGGCTTTCTTCAAAATGGGTTGAATAAAGCCCTCCTTCAGCTGGGATGGCATTATGCCCTCCCTGAAGGATTGGTTGATAAGCTGCGTGACAGGAGGTGCCAGGATGTCGGCGCATTCCTTCAGCAGTTTGGTGGGGATAATATCATTTGGCGCAGTGCTGTTGCGCAGAGTGCCAATGATATTTTTTTGTGGTCTGAATGGAGATGGGTTCCAGCGTGAACTCACCTAACTGTGGTGAATTGCTGCCGGTGCTGTGTAAATGACTACAGGGGGGGCTAGGAGCGAAATTGTTTTGTTGAATGCTTTGCCGGATAGCCTCAATTTTGTTAATGAAGCAATCCGATAACTCATCGCAAAATTCTTGTGTATCCAAGTTGGGGGCTTCAAGACATCCTGGATTCATGGTCTGAGTGACCATCTTGAAGAGTTCACGGGGGAGATTTAGGGCACCGTTGATAGCCTCAGAAAAATAGTTTTTCTTGGCTTCGAAGATTTGCTTGTAGTATTTTCTGGTTATTGCCTTGTAGATCGAGAGGTTCTCATCTGAAGAGTTTCTTTTCCAGGCTGCTTCTGCCCTTCTGCGCTCTTGCTTCAGTAACGCCAGCTGGTTGTTGAACCAGCTGGAGTTATTTTTCCTGATCTGGGTCTTTCGTTTCGGCGCTATCAAGTCAGCTGACTGCAATAGTGCTGTGTTTATGGCCTCCAGTGTTTCTTCCGCTGTTAGGTGCGGCTGAATTGTGTTTATTTTATCCCCTAACGTGGCTTTGAAGACTTCCGAGTGGAGCTTCTTCTGACATCTGGTCCAGTGTGTT